>PYXC01001355.1:1045000-1092500 GCA_015244755.2 Tenualosa ilisha
AGCAAACAGAGACGTCACATATCATCTAAAGCCAGCTAAAGGTGTCAGGTGTGGGGTCAGGTGTGGGGTCTGTGGGGTGTGGAGATGTTCATGGTTAAACTGTCCATTAATCCCCTCTTCCATAAGTCACAAACACATCAAAACAGACATCATGTTAGCCTAACTGGCATTAGCTTTCAAAACGATTCCAGTGCTGGCAGCATGTTAGCCATTATCATTTGGTCTTCTAGCAAAACTTGTAGGAGTTGACATGACAATGATAGACAATGGTTTTGTGACATTGACATGTAAGTGTGCATTCCCCCCCCACCACCCACCCCCACTACGCCTGTCTAGATGACAAGTGGTCAGGAGGGGGAATCTGCCATGATGTGTTGATGATAGGTAGGTCACTCTGAACACATTGGGGCTGAGTGAAGGATTAGCATTAGCATGTTCCTGAGATCAGTGGTGAATCTGCCTCTTTTCTGCCCATTTCCTCCAGCCAGAGCCACATCCTCCCCAGTTTAATGCAGGAGTCAGCCTGGCTCTCTGTGTGTGTGTGTGTGTGTGTGTGTGTGTGTGTGTGTGTGTGTGTGTTACTTTGCTCAGCTCAGCACAGCACAGCTCAGCGTGGCTTGCTCGTCTGTGGATGTGGATCTGGGCTCAGTGAGTAGGATGAAAGACAGTGGAACGCTGGGTGCTCAGCCAAAGTGACACCCACGTGCAGCCTAGAAACCACAGCAGAGAAAGAGAGAGAGAGAGAGAGAGAGAGCAGGAGAGAGAGAGGTGAGGGAAGGAGAGGGGGAGAAGGAGGTGCAGTGAGAGAGAGAGAAAGTGGATGAGAGAAAGAGAGAGGTGGAGAAGGAAAAGAGGAAGAGAGAGATGAAGAAAGACAGAAACAAGGTAGAAGAGTAAGAGAGTGAGGATGAGAGAATAAGTGTGTGTGTGTGTGTGTGTGTGTGTGTGTGTGTGTGTGTGTGTGTGTGTGAGAGAGAGAGAGAGAGAGAGAGAGAGAGAGAGAAGAGAGAGAGGGGAGAGACAGAGAGAGAGAAGAGAGAGAGGGGAGAGAGGAGAGAGAGAGAGGGGAGAGAGGAGAGAGAGAGGGTAGAGAAAGAGAGAGAGAGAGAGGAGAGAGAGAGAGGGGACAGACAGAGAGAGAGAGAGAGGAGAAAGAGAGAGAGGAGAGAGAGAATTGGCGGGTGGGGGATTAAAATGAAGGGGAGGAAATGGAAAAGTAAAACAGTAGCAGACTCAAACGCGGCTTTATGGCGGTTCTTTTTTTGGTGGCGGTGGAGAGAAACGTTGGTGTCCTCAGTCAGTCAGACTCTCAATTAATGCTCTGGTTTACTGCAGGGTCTGGGCCTCCCTCGCTGGAACACACACGGAGACACACACACACACACACACACACACACACACACACACACACACACACACCATCACACATGGCCCGCAAATGTCACACACAGTGAGTGGGCGAGTGAGTGTGTGTGTGTGATGGCACCCTGCCCGAGCCCTTGGGGACCCATTGACACCTGCAGAGCATGGCTTTGCTTTTTAAGGCCAGCCGTGTGGGCATCTCGGTCAGCAAGTCATCTTTTCCTTCTGCATCGTCCTTCTCTTCTTCAGAGTGGTTTTGTTTTGTTTTCTTTTTTTCCTTCTTTTAATTTTTACTCTTCCTCCTTTTTGATCGTCCTTTTCCTCTTATTCCGAGCCATTTTTATAAGATGTGTAAGCGTTCAGACACACGCATGCTATATGAGCAGACAGAGTGTAGGAAATATTCAGACACACGTATGCTATATGAGCAGACAGAGTGTAGGAAATATTCAGACACCCTCATTCTTTGTGTTAATATTCTTCTTCATTTTCTTTCTTTTTTTAATCATTTTGTAAATAGATTTGCTAATCTTTCGTCATATTTTCCACTTTGTGGGAAAAGGGGTATTGAATCTCATTGAAGAGCTAAACGTTAACCTAAATTACATTGCTGCAACACAAAATGATCTGAGTCTGAATATTTTTTTCCAAAATGCAACTTTAGTAGCCTTAGTCTATAATACTAGTAACTAACAATGTATGAGATCATTCAGACACTGGTTAAGTTTCTTAAGGCAGTGACCTGCTATGTTTTTCTAAATTCTTCTTAAAACTGTCATTGTGTCATATCACAAGTGTCCATCTGGGTCCCACCATTACACCCAAGAGGGAAAAAAAGTGAACAGTTTGGTAATCTGCCTGGAAACAGAGCCTTGGCAAAGCAAGAGGCAGATTTGGGTAACATTTGTTGACAGCATTCACTGCTGCTGCGTCTAATATGGTACATTATCAGCCATTAACTCAGACTGTAGAGATTCAGAGAAAATCCTCCACAGACATGCTTTATATAACACATTTGATATGACCTTCTAGATGTATGTTTGTGCTTTGTATGATTAAGTATATGTTAATCGTCCAATAATTTGAGGTCATAATATTAAAACTTGGCTTGTGGATTTGAATAACACATAAAAACAATTCACTGACTACTTCATGTTCATGTTGCATATTGTGGTTAGTATCTATCAGAAACCAACTAACCTCCCATTTGGGTTTGGCTGTCAGGGTTTTGTTAATTGCAAGAATCTGAGGACTTTTTCATCTCAATAGATGTCAAGGCACACGTACAACTTGTTGTGTGTTGCAGTGGCTAAAGTCTTGTCAATGTGAAAATCTTGACTACGACAGCCTCGTGGTTTGGAAGTCATGTCTGAGGAATTCACGAATAATTTAATAGGATGAGCAATTCAATGATTCACATTCTATAGATGCTACAAACAGCCCCATATTTCAGTGTTTCATCGGATACGTTTTACACTGCAGAGGGTACACAGCCTCAAAAATGTGCTTTCCAAAAGCCGTGATCAACATCATGATGGCTAACATTAAGCACAAAAAGAACAGGTCATTCTGCTCAGTGAATCATAGCCACACAAAAAACATCCCAGACGCAGAAAATGCCAGGTCTCGCATTACTAACAACAGCATCAGTCTCACATTCATCTGAAGTGTGACTGTAGAACTGAAGGGAATTATCATTCCTGATCTCATTAGGCTGCAGCACAACCATTATTGGTAATCACAGCTCAAACGGCGGACTTGAAAAGCAAATGGATTCTGTGTTTAACTCACAACGGACTTCCAAACTCTCCCTTTCTCTCTTTCTCTCTCTCTCTCTCACTCTGTCTGTCTCTCACCAGTCCCAATCCTAGATCAGTCATAAGGGGATTGTAAGGTGCTTTCTCTGTTCGTTTTGGTGACGCACAGAGGACAAATCACATACATTTCATTTGCAGGAGACTCCAACCACATCCAAGCGCACGTCTCTGTGGGAAACGTTATTTGTCAGATTTACCCCACGTACAACCCGACTCTTACCACTGACACTAAGGGCAATGGAAATGACAATGGCGGGGCAATCTGTGGAGATTGATCCAATATGAATAATGTACAATGGTTGGTATTGGAGATGATGATGGTGGCAGGGCTGTGTAGGGCAAAGCGGTCTGACAGCTGACCATTTTGACATGACAGGGTCATGTTTAGTCTCTAGGCAACAGGGCTACTTTGGTGAAAGTCTGTCAGCAAGTATTGGTGTCATTTAAGAAGGTTTAGTTAGAGACAACTTTTTTTTAAGAATGTAACTGTTAACCCCCTGGTGAACAAATGCACGCACACACACACACACACACACACACACAGACACACACAGACATACACTTACACACTTAAATTTGCCTGGTTTTAAAAGTTGGAGTGTTCTTTAACTGTCATTTAAACCCTCACTGGAAAGACTAAAACCACATTTGCTTTTAACAACTTACTGCCTACCTCTCTCTCTATCCCTCCCTGGAGCCTGCAGTGACTTGATGAAATACCCACCTCATAAACTGTGTGCTTATTTGATCTCATAACTGTTAAATTGATTTCCCCCACGGGGAACTGCAGTAAGGCTCGCATGTCACAGCTGTTGTACTAAGCTCCTGATTTTGCAACATATACAGAGGCGTTCCAACTGTAGGGGAAGAACTGTGAAGGAGCTGTTGCGTGTGATCAATTGGCGCGTATTCAAATGGTTGCTCTAAAGGTGCTACTTTCATCAATTTTGTTTGACACTGCTAACGCTGCTGGGGCCGCCCCTATTAATATATATAAGTCCTACTTGTGAACAATGCTGATAAGGCCATGGCGACACAGTCAGGTTTGATTTTATCAAGCAATGCTTCATGATGACATAATGACTCAGTGGGCAACCATATAGAGAGTGATTGCAATCTGAATACCTTTTAACAATCACTCACAAGGATGCCAGTCCCAGAACAGCTTGGTTCCCTGGAATTCAAGATCTGCCTGATTGTCCATCAAGTTAGAGGTAATATTTTTTTTCTTTGCTGAGCTGTTGAGGGGAGTGTGACCTAAATTGACTCAACTGACCTGAAGTAACCCTCTTGACAACACTCCACCCACTTCCTCCCCAACACACAAACACGTGTTTCATTTACTTTGGCTCTGACAGGTAGAGTCTCATCTGAAATGACACACACACACACTCAAACACATACACACGCATACACTGTAATGAGAGCACCACACCCCATTGTACCCATTTCGTTTACTCATTCCAAAACACCACAAAGACTTTCTAAACGTCCCCTTCAATGATTCATCCACACCTCATCATCATCATCTTCATCATCATCATCATCATCATCATCATCATGGGACAGCATGTTATCTTCCTCCACTGTCACGTGCCTGGCTAGGGTCACAGAGTGGTGGTAAGGCAGTGACTAATATTGTGAATCTACCTCTTCTGTAAATAAAATAAGAGACGCTGTATACTACAGAGATATTATATACATTATGTACCAAAAGTCCCAGACCCAGTCCCTGTAGCCAAATCTTTTCAGCTCCTCTAGGCAGTTATTTTGGGCTAACCCAAGTCATGTTTGTATCTGAATAAAGTTCACAAAGATTGGTAATGCTGATACTGTAAGTACATCACAAAATTCTAATTCTAATTCTAATAAAAATTCTATGATGTCAGCATCATAAGGCTAATTTACAAAGATTGCCAATTGCCTCTGACTACAAAGATGGCGGCCATGACTCTGGCACTGTGTTGTTGGCATAGCTGGCATGCCCACAGGAGCCACGCCCTTCTTTTAATAGGGTGTAACCCCAATCAGTGTTTGAATCACATTATCCTCAAGCCAAGGAATCTTTAACAATAGTCAAAGAGATTCAAACTTTGTTTAGGTTCATTTAAGTTATTGTTTTATTTCACTAATGACACATGATGAAGTTCTAATCTGAGGATGGAGCCGTGCCGATCAATTTGCACAGCCTACGTGTTCAAAACAGTTGGGGTTTTTTTCTTTTTCTTCCTTTCTTTCTTCCTTGCTACAGTGTGTCATGTGTGGTGGCACCATGGTGAGCACCAAGACAACTGTCCCTTGTCTAAAGTCAAGCATGGTGGTGGTAGCATCATGGTCTTGGGCTGCATGAGTGCTGTTAGCACTGGGGAGCATGAATTCCAAGCAGGGCATGATCCCTTCTCTTTGGAAACTGGTCCGCATGCATGGCATGGCAATTTTACAGCGTGATAATGACCCCATTTGAGAACCTGTGATGCATCCTTAAGCGGAAGGTGAAGGAGAGCAAGGTGTTGAACATCCACCAAATCTGTGATATCATAATGATGGAGTGGGAGAGGATTTGTGTAGAAACCTGTGCAGCTCTGGTGAATTTCAAACCCAAAGGGGTTAAGGCAGTGCAGAATAATGGTGGTCACACAAAATATTGACAGTTTGCGTACACTTTGGACATGTTCGCTGTGAAGTGTACTCACTTTTGTTGGCAACTGTTTAGACATTAATTGCTGTACGTTGAGTAATTTTTTTAAAGACAATAAATCTATAGTGTTATACAAGTTGTACAATGACTACTAAGTTATATCAAAGTTTCATTTCTATAATGTTGACCCATGAAAATACATACACAATACAAAAATATGAAGGAACAACAACCACAAAATAGACTGCTGTGAATAGCACTGCAATGGGTATTGTTAAAATAGTATAAATATTATTAGCAGTATTTTTTTGCCATCTGTACTTCGATTCTTACTCAAATGTTAAGGCTTATATGCCTAGCTGTCCTTGGTGATGCACAGCAGCCATTATGCAGCAGAACCAACACCACACACCAGCTTGACATGGCAGTGATGGTGGAGGCTGACCTGCTCAAGGCTGCACTCACTTAGGAGTTTGGTCACATAGAACATACTGTACCACTCGCTTCTTGCAGGTTTCTTGCTTTGCCAAAGACTGACTACAGGACCCAGTTCAGTCAGTTCATGCCTTTTTGTTTGTTTGTTTTATTTATTATATCTTACACGCCATATAATACTCCTTTTATGCACACGTGTGTAATTTCCCCTGTATTCACTGTATGTAAATGAGGATTATTCCTGGTAGTGCTCTCTGATCTCTCACAACAGTGAGTGGTAAAAGCGAGTTCACCTCTGTTCAGGGGATCACAGGGTTTCATGCCCTTTTTCTCTCCTTCAGCTCATTGCACTCCTCAGTGTCATTGCTCTGTGATGACAGGCTTCTTATCCATATTGAATCTGATTCAACCCCACTGGCATCTGGCTCTTTGCATGACTGTCTTTTTTGTAGATATTGTGATAATGGGGACATCCCCCAGGCCCCAGAACTTTCCTCCCTCTCTCTCTCTCTCTCTCTCTCTCTCTCTCTCACACACACACACACTTGCAACAGCAGCTCAATACACATATACGCCAAATCAGCTCCGTGATGCATTACATAACTTACATTGCAATAAAAATATTACAAACATGGTGCCCCTTTCCTCATCTGGCATTAACAAGTTCATTATGGGAGTAATCTCTTCAGATTAACTTGACTAATAAACTTTACTTCTTCAGCTAATGTTTTAAATTTTGTCTTTTATGCAATATTTATTAAACTGTAACTCAATATCTCTCTGGTTTAATGTATTTGCATTAAATTAATGTCATAAATGTAATTAATTTGCATTAATTTAATGTATTAAATGAAATAACTTTTAGAACACTTTAGTTGACTGTTGACATAAGAGTGATATGAGCCTGTTATAAACATGACATGACATGTCGTGGACATTATTGACACTTTTTTAATGTTCATGACTTTTGTTATTAAGTGTCATTCAGTTGTTGTGATGTAAAGTTGACACTGTGTGAGGTGCAGACATTACAGAAACCGAATGTCACTTAATGACAACAGTCATAATAACATATATATAAACAGTCATAATAACATATATATAAATAAAAATATAATAAATAAAGTGTCAATAATAATAATGACACATGACATGTCATGCTTATGACAGACACATGTCACTCTCAAGTGTACCCCTATAAACAATTGAACTCTACGCAAACCTCACACGTTTAGCATTAAATTTAGTACATTAAAATTACATCTATCCAACCACTTGCACTCACTAAAAAATGGTGTCTTTTCTCGAATACACAGTATTCATGTGATTCCCATTCTCTAACTTCTATTTCCTCTGCCTCTTCTTGGTTTTGTTCTTCTCTCTTCTCTATCTCTTGACCTCCTTGACCCCAAGCTACACTCTCATCGGTTTATAAATTAAACATAACATAAAACATACATTCCAAATCTTTAAATAAAATAACATTTTTAAATTAAACAAAACAATACACCGCATGAACTTTAACAATCACTCAATAAATGTGCAAACATTTTGCATGTATGCTATTTATTACCTTGAGTGAATCTACACTTGCAAGATCTAATTTCTCTAAAGGCTACACTTATATGTGTATAACTGTAGCATATACCAATCTGACATGTGCTGTACAACTATCTATGACATAGTTATTACACAGTGTAATGCTTATTGTTATAGACTATTATGTTAATGTGAAAGATGATGGTTTGGTTTTAAGAATTTCCCGTTATATAATCAGTTCTTCAGATCATGAAGCACATCAAGCAAGCTACTTCTTTAGCTGCCTTTAGTTAACTTTGATTAGATTTAAATATAGATTTATTTATGGCTATTTATTTTCTTTCACTCTGTCTGTTCCTTCAGAGACAGAGTGGAAGAAGAGAAGGTCCAACGCACACACACTCATCCACTGTCACCAGACACTCACCCAGGCAAACCCAGGCAGATGGACTCAGAGTCTCAGAGATCTCTCAGTGGATGTGTGAAACAGTGTGTATGTGTGTGTGTGTGTGTCACGTCTTCATCCATACAGACACTAAGTTAAACCAGCACAGGAGTCAGGCTTACGGCTACAGGGCTGTGTGGGAGCTCAGCATCCCCTGAGAGAGAAAGGCTTTGGAGACATGAGCGCTCACTGGGTGATGTACGGAAAGGAAGGTCCAGAGCGACTGCCCACTGCTGAGCTTTCCACGCCAATCACCAAGGACAGGATATTCTTCTGGGTGAGTCACATTCACACTAGCTCCAGATGATGATGCAGATGGCTTGGACCAGAGAATGTTGATGAAATTAGAGCTTGGATCAGAGAATGTTGATGAGATTAGTGCCTATCACCTGTCCTTCCACAGAGAGTATGTAACACATACTGTGCATGCTGATCTCTGTGAGAACAGAGCTGGAGATCTCAATGATAGGGTTGTGCAGTTGTGTCCAGGTCGTTTTCTGCTTCATCGTTATTTTCCATATTATCATTGTCACCTATTATTAACAAGATTTTTCTCTAAATTAGAAGATCAATATCAATTTATTAAATCTGACATGCAATGCAAAGTTAAATCTTGCATATTTCAGTTTAATGGTATGGTATATCACAGTTATCACAGTTATTACAGTCTTTCAACATTTCTGTCATTGTAATAAACAACAACATGTCCATGGCCCAGGGAAGCCAACCAGTCAATGACATCAAATCTGAGCTTGGGGTAAATAAATGGAGATGGGTCATGTGACATGTTCTGAGTGACAGGAGCGTAAGCCTCTGTGTAAGCAGCAGTGTGGACACATCACTCTTAGGGAACCCTGCACACGCCATGCCCCCACCCACCTCTCTCATGCCCCTCCCACAAACCTTCCACCTTCCCGACCCATCCTCCTGACGTGGGCACTGAGCCAGCCATGCTCCCGCCAACAATACAGTGCCCCTGTGACAGCGTATATTTGCATATGTGCTGTACGTATAGCAGCCCCAGTAAACATGATTGCTTCCCCTCCCCTGGCACCAGTCCTGTCTGTCGCCCACTGCAGTCGCTTACTGACGTCTCCGGCATCTGCCAAGTGTTGTTCCACGCTCCTCTTGTTGTCCTTGCCTAATGAACTTGCTGTAATGAAATGCATAAGAATCGTAATATGTTTATGTCTGCTGCCGTGTTGGCAACACTACTACTGCTGCTGCTACTGCTGCTGTGTGTGAGTGTGTGTGTGTGTGTATATGTGTGTATATGTGTGTGTGTGTGTGTGTGTGTGTTGTGCGTTGGTGAGGGGGAAGCTGTTTGAGTGTTTCAAAGGTAACTTTTTTGTAAGGTGTAGTTGACAGCAGCAATCCAAAAAGTTTTCCAGACAGCACAATAGTTTTAGGAAAAAAAAAAAAAAAACGTTATGCAACCGCACAATTCAACCTTTTTATACTGTGCAGAGAAAATGACCAGCTTTTTTTTTTCTAAATTCCAAATTTGAATTTGACTTGCACACACACAAATGCCCACACACGCACACTCTCTCACGCACACACACACACACACACACACACATACACACAAACTCTTTCACCCAGCGGGGGCCGTGTGGTGTTTGATTGTGCTGAGTGGCGAGTGGAGATGATGTGAGTGGATCGGTGGAGGGAGCGCCTGAGCGGATGAGAGGAACGCTGGAGAGCAGCAGAACGAGAGAGAGAGAGAGAGAGCGAGAGGAAAAGAGAGAAAGAGAGGGAGAGAGGCGCGGGAGGAGGGATGACCCACGCCACGGCGCTATTACCGCTGGTGCTGCAGCCAGAGCTATAGCCACCCAGCAGCTTACGCAACAAGGCTCCAGCTACGAGTGCCGGCCACACAAACTCCCACGCGCACACCGCTTCGCAAACGGAGTCACGACTCAGATGTGTGTGTGTGTGTGTGTGTGTGTGTGTGTGTGTGTGTGTGTGTGTGTGTGTGTGTGTGCATTTGAGAGAGTAGAGGCTCTCCATCAGGATTTTTTTTTTTTTTTTAAGCAGACTCTGATTTTGCATACTTATGTGTGTATCTATTTTCCACCTGCATATGCATTAGGGTGTATGAGTGTGTGTGTGTGTGTGCTTGTGTGTGTATGTATGCATGTGTGTGTGTGGTGTGTGTGTGTGTGTGTGTGTGTCCCACCTCTAATTGTTTGAGCTATTGTACCCCGCTTGACGCCCCCGCTTGCTGTGCGGGTGAGTCCCCTTTTTCAAAGGGGAGCGTTTCGAATGAAGGAGGCGGCTCTTCTGAGGAGAGTGGGATAGCTGTGTGTGTGTGTGTGTGTGTGTGTGTGTGTGTGTATATATACAGAGGCTGAGAGCTTTCTCCCTGGGTGCTCTCCTCTTTGTGTTCCCCTGGGTGATATAACACCTTTGCGCTGTCTGCATCTGCTACAGGGTGCACAAAAGCTACGACAAGCCCAGCGTCTATTAAAGGAGAGAGAGAAAGAGAGAGGGATAGAAAGACAGGAAAATAGCGAGATTGAGAGAGGAGTGTGAGGGAGAGGGAATCCATGCAGGGTTTTTTTTCTATTTCTTCCATGTGAGAGGAGGTGAGGCAGGGCTGTTGAATAAATATGAAAGTAACCTACGCCTCTACACAGCCCCCAACATAAAGCTAGATAAACTCCTAGTATTTAAAAACAGCCCTGCAGGCAATATGGCAGTGGTTTGTTTGTGAGTGCATTTTTGTGTTGAAGTGTGTACATATGTGTGTTTTGGTCCTTATGTGTGTGTTCATGTGTGTGTGTTTGCTTGTTTGTTTTTTGCATGTGTATGTTTATGTGTGTTTATTTGTACGTGTGTGAGTAGGTGTGTTTGTTTACTATTTTTATGAGTGTGTGTGTGTTTGTGTGTCTCTCTCCATTGTGGTTCTTTTTTCCCATGTTTCTTTCTCTGACATGAAGGTCTGTGGTGTACTAACAGCCTTGCATATCTTTCCATGGTAATGATTCTTCCTCATGAGTCTGAGGTATCTTCATTCCCTTCTAAACGGTTGCGGTTTTCACTTATAAAGAAGCACAGGCTCCTGGTGCAGTTTCACGGGTTTCAGTTACTCCACAGTGACTGTTGGCCATGACTCTGTTGTGAAGAGTAGCAACACATACAAACTACTAATGATGTGATACCGCTGCGGTAATGAACTGGAAATTTGACAAAGAAATTGGGATGCCCCAGGTTTGCCCGTTGAAGAGACCTAGAAGATGGGGTTTTCTCCCTCAAACGCACAGACACACACACACACACACATGCACACACACACACAAAGAGAAATACAAATATTTTAAGTAGTGTCTGGTCCAGTCTGGTACAGCAGGCACACACACACACACACACAGCACAAACAGTCACACACTCACACACAGTATCATGTCATCTATACATGCATCACACAAATAGACATTGATGATGTCAGAGAGAGTCACACACACACACACACACACACACACACAGAGTTATCTCCATAGATGAGACTCGTAATGTCAGCTGTACTTTCTGGTGCTGAGGGTTTTATAGGAAATTGGTGTGGGTGGGGGATTAGCTGCTGGTTTCCCGGCGTGCGTGTGTGTGTGTGTGAGACAGTGTGAACCCGTTGCTCTCCACATGTCGGAGATGACACACGGCAGGACTGGGTCTGCCCTCAGAGCAGCACGTTGGGGTGATTTCAAAGAACCTTATCATAATTTAGGGACGCCAGGGAGGACGCACTTGAGCCCGAGTGACTGAAACACGTCAGGAAGTGCGAACTTTCCCCCTCATTCCAGTCATCCGTTCTGTTCTTTTACAATGCCTGTCCTGAGGATTTTGTAACTATATTTAGTGGAAAGGTCACCTGAAAATGTTATGATGATAGACTTGTAATTTGTGTCATTTGAGGTGAACACAAAACATGTTTGACAGGAACATTTGTCAACATAAAAAGCAGTCTGTTTTTTTTTAAGTGAAACAACAGTAAACACAAAACTTTATTTAAAAATTTGATGTCATTGTTTTGTTTTTGTACACACTATCCTATCCTATACTACTACTACTACATTATCCTAACACAGAAAAACGACATAGAATAACAGCCACATATATTAATAGCACAGAAAAAAAGAAAAAAAAAACAATCCTGTTTCAAGTGGACTAAATCATAAATCTCTGTGTTTGATTCTGTGCACATTTATTGGATATTCAGAAACTGTAAATATAATATAAGAGTGCCAGTAACAGATGGTGTATTTTACAGAGGGTAAAGTAAACCATTTTTCTTTTAACAATTAGGATGGGATGTTTGCTTGTTTGTTTGTTTATCATACTTGTTTATCATAATTGTTTATCATACTCTCTCTGGCTATATGTGCAAAAAACAAAACAACAACAAAATATTAGTAATTATATTAATAGTAATAATAAGTATTATTTTTAATAATGTTAATTTTCACTTTGTGGGATTCTGTAATGTAGAATCTACATTGTGATACACTAAAAATACTGAATTGTCAAACTTTATTCTGTCTGTTAATTTTCAAACAAGATGTCTGTACAGTTATCATTACTTGTCAGTCATTAATGTTTTTGCGTATTCTTTGTAGTGGTGTCACAAAGAAAGACGTATGATCCACCTGGATATAATACCCGCATATACAGATAACAAATGATTTCAGAACAAATTCAGTCTTGATCTGTCCCTGATCCAACAACCTACATTGACCTGGGATTGTTTCAGAGGTTTGTGCTCTATATTCTTATGAGAAGATATTCTCAGTGATGCCTGTGGTCCTTCTCCAGGTTTGCCCATTGGGTTGTTTTGGCATGTAAAACAGTACTATTTTTCCCCCTTTTGTCTGTTGTATAACATTTTAAAAACTTGGACCACGCTAACTTCTTAAAAATCAACAGTCAATGCAGCTAACTCCCACCTGTCCTTCAGAGCACATTTACATCCTCAGGTGTTCATACACACATATCTTGTCTACATTTACATTTATGCATTCATCAGACGCTTTTATCCAAAGCGACTCACAAAAGAGGATAACATTCAAGATACAACACAATGAAAGACACTAACAAAGAGTGCATATTGCTAACATTAAAACTGCTTCAACTTATTTTAAGTTGAAAGTGCAATAGTGTAATAAAAAGTGCAGTACAAAAGAGAAATTAAGTATAAGATGTTAAGTGATTTCTCAAAATTTAAGCCAGGACATATTCTTGGAAGAGCTGGGTCTTCAAGAGTTCCTTGAAGGTGGAGAGGGTCTCAGTTGATCTGGTAGCACTTGGAAGGTCATTCCACCGGCGTGGAACCAAACATGAGAAGAGTCTGGATTGACCTGCGCAAGGTGTTGGCCATGCCAGATAACGTTCATTAGAGGAGCAAAGTGGTTGGCGGGTGACATAGGGCTTTAGGAGAGTATTTAGGTAGATGGGAGCAGAGCCATCAATCACCATGTAGGCCACCAATAGTACCTTGAATTTGATGCAGCCAATGGTAGCCAGTGGAGTTCAATGAACAGAGGTGTGACGTGCACTTTTTGGCTGGTTAAAAACCAGACATGCAGCTGCATTCTGGTTCATCTGTAGCAGTCTCACAGCACAGGCTGGAAGACCTGAAAGGAGGGCATTGCAGTAGTCAAGACGAGAGATAACTAGGATCTGTACTAGAAGCCGGATTGCATGTTGGGTTAGGTACAGCCTGATTTTCTTTATGTTCAATAGGGAAAAACAGCACGACTGAGCCACAGAGGCAACGTGATCTGCAAAGGTCAGCTGGTCATCGATCATGACAACTAGGTTTCTTGTCACTTTGATGGGAGAAACAGACAGGGAGTCGATCTTGATGCTGATGTTGTGATGTATGGCTTGTTTGGCTGGGAGGACCAGCAGTTCAGTTTTGGAGAGATTTAGTTAGAGGTGATGTCCTTTCATCCATGCAGATATATCAGAAAGACAGTCCGAGATCTGTGTTGACACCATGGAGTCGTCAGGCAGAAAGGACAGATAGAGCTGGGTATCATCAGCATAGCAATGATAAGAGAAGCCATCGGAGTGGATGATCGAGCTCAGCGAGGTGATGTACAAGGCGAAGAGAAGGGGCCCCAGCACAGATCCTTGGGGTACTCCTGTGGTGAGTTGGTGAAGTGCCAATGTCTGTCCTAGCCATGATATGTTGATTCAACCGTCCAGTAAGATAGGATTTGAACCAGGAGTGCACTGTGCCATCAATACTCATGTTGGTCAGCTTGTCCAGTAGGATGCAGTGGTTGACCGTGTCCATGCTGCTGATAGATCCAGCAGGACGAGTACTAAGGAATTGACCTGCCGCTCTGGCCTCTTTTAATGCTTGCGTCACAGACAGAAGCGCCGTTTCAGTGGAGTGGCCACTTCTGAAACCGGATTGGTTGGAGTCGAGGAGGTTGTTCTGAGTGAGAAATCCTGTGACCTGTTTAAAGACAGCTCGTTCAAGAGTTTTGGAAAGGAAGGGAAGCAGAGAGACAGGCCCGTAGTTCTCCACTTGGGAGCAAGGGATGGTTTTTTTGAGCAGCAGTGTTACCTGGGCTTGTTTGAAGGTGGTGGAAAATGTACCCCTAGTTAGTGAAGCATTGACCATATGTGTGGCTGCTGTCACAATGGTGGGGGTTATGGCCTGGAGAAAGGTTGTTGGGATAGGGTCCAGAAGACAAGAGGTAGGCGAGGAGTGAAAGAAGAAAAGTAAGCAGTTGGTTTAGAGACGCTTGGAGGAGAAACCTCTGTAGATTGGTTAGAAAACTGACTACTAATTGCTGCAACTTTGTTAGTAAAAAATGCAGCAAAAGTGTCAGCTGTGAGGTTACTTGCAGGAGGTGGATTTAGTAGAAATTTGAAGGTGGAGAAGAGTTTATTTGGTGTCCGTGGCATTGTGAATCTTATATCTTAATAATCTTAATGATCTTATTGATAGAAGCAACACTGGATGAGAAGGAAGATAGCAGTTCCTGGAATTGTGTTATATCGGCCGAATTCTTAGTTTTGTGCTATCTCCTCTCAGCAGCTCTGAGGTTAGTGCGCATTGAACGAACTGAGTCATTAAGCCATGCATGAGACTGAGTGGATCATGCGGGTCTGGTAGACAGAGGGCACACACGATCCAAGCAGGAGCTCAGCGTAGAACAGAGAGACTCTGTGGCATCATCAACCTCAAGAGAAGAGAAACTTCTGGACGGTGGTAGAGCAGACGCCACCAAGGAGGAAAAGTGAATAGGAGATAAATTCCAGAGATTGCAATGGAAAGAAACAGTGGGAGTAGGTGCAGATGGTTGCTGACAGAGAGAAACTTTGAACTGAATAAAGTAATGGTCAGATAGATGTAGAGGAGTAACTGTCTGCGATGTAGTGGCGCACTTCCTGGTAAAAATGAGATCAAGTTCCTTACCAGCTTTGTGAGCTGGAGGACTGCAAACCCGCTATAGCTCAAAGGAGTCCATCAGAGACAGGAGGTCTGCAGAACCTGGATTGTCTAAGTGAATGTTCATATCACTGAGAACAAGCATGGGACAGTCATGCTCAGGGATAGAAGAAAGTAGAGTGTTGGGTTCCTCAAGGAAATCACTCATTTGACCTGGAAGATGATACGTAACAAACAGATATATTTTGACCGGTGCCATTACCAAGATGGCATGGTATTCAAAGGAGCTGTATGTAACAGATGGTACCAGTTGAGTATATTTCCATTTGTTCGATATTAACATCCCCGCACCACCCCATCTCCTGGATGGACATGTGGTGTGGGAAAATGCATAGTTTGTGGAGAGTGCGGCAGGACTGACATTGTTCCCTGGTTTGATCCAAGTCTCGGTGAGAGCCAGAATGTCCAGAGAAAGATGGTTTGCATAAGCCGAAACGAAGTCTGCTTTATTCACTGCAGACTGACAGTTCCACAAACCCACGGCAAAGGAGTTGTTCGTGGATGATGAGACGTGATGTCTAGAGTGGAGGTTTGCAAGGTTCCATTTCTGTTTGTAGAAGCAGAATCTGCGACGACAGGAGACAACTGGCATGGAGTAGAGACACATCGTAGCAAGATGAAGGTTAAGTAGCACAGAAGATTAAGTTACAGAGAATAAGACATGATAATTTGGTCGGTGTCCTTGCTCGGTGGACACGTGCAGGTAGACATGCTCGTCTTTACCCCAGTCAGTCTTCACACAAGGAGGGCTGAACACAAGGGTTTACCCTTCAGTGTCACTCCCGCTATTATGATGGAAAAGAATGATGATTGACTGCACCCGGCTGAGACCGCCCACCAAGAGTCAGACAGAAACAATAGACCAATTGCTCTCTGATGACCCAGCAGTCTAAGTAGTTCACACCCTCTGATGGCTTGCAGGTGTATTACAAATCAGGTGGTTTCAACCCCAAGAAAAGTAATCCAAAAGCAGCTTCAAGTTAGCAAAATAGGCACAGAACTAAATAAGACACTCACTTACTTCCTATGTGTGCAGCTCCTCCTTGTCTGTTGTCATATGTCTGTTTCTCAGCAATACACTTTAAGTTGATGGTCCACATTGGCTCCATGAGAGCTCAATGTTCACTGTTGTTCACTAAAAATGTATCTTATTCATTCTGATTCATGACATTAAAGGAGCACAAATTACTCCTCGATTGACCAATACAAGATTACCTACATGGTTGGTGATTAGTGTCTCATTCTATTTATCTTTGTTTTCACAGATCATGGAGCTTTCTCACTTACTTACTTACTCCCTTATTTTTGAAAATTGGTCTAACAAAACCAATATTTTTGTAAATGAATTCTGGTCTGTTTCCCTTTTTTTACCAGTGCGATATGCCATCTGTTCCACACAACTGAATTTCTTTCACGCTATAGTTTGTATAGCCATGAAATATCTCCTATTTAGACTTGTGACTGTCTCATGGTTTTGCAAACCAAGAATTTCCAGTATACACAGAATGGAAAAATACAGTGTCTGTGGGGAAGAAGAAAATGCATTATTACAGACAGACAGACAGACAGACAAACAGATAGATAGATAGATAGATAAATAGATAGATAGATAGATAGATAGATAGATAGATAGATAGATAGATAGATAGATAGATAGACTGGTCAGTTACTTACTGGTGTAATGCCTGTTTGTTTTTTTACATTCAAAGCTACACATTAATACTCAGCTACACACCTAATAATATACAGAGAATCTTCATAACCAGAGTGGGGATGCAAGAGCCTTGCTTCAGTTGAGGCACATATTGCCGCCACCCCCCCACCCCACAACCTTTGTAGATTTATATACAGGCAATTAAAACAAAACAAGCTCATGTGACAGATCCCTCCACACTTTGTTCTCTTGTTTAAATCATTCCTGAATAGCTGTGTCGGACCTCTTTCAACAAACTTACTGTCCTGAATGTCAGAGGATCACTGGAGATGATAAAGAGGTGGGGCGGTTGAACTCAGCACAGTCAGTGTGCAGTGGGATTTATGGTGATGATTGTGAAATGCCATATTTTTCTTCTATCAGATACAGTGCATTAGCTGTGACTCAAACCTCTTATCATCACATGCATATAAGAAAAATGTAGCTGTGGATGTAGGAACATGAAGAGACAGAATTGTTATCATTTTTCTGTCACTGGTTACCTTGACTGAACTTGTAAGGGGGATTTTTTTCAGAGTTTTCATTGTGTGTGTGTGTGTGTGTGTGTTTGTGTGTGTATGCATGCCTGTGTGTTTGCATGTTTGCAAACAGTTTTGAGAGAGTGAAATGAGTATGCCAACGTAACAAAAGGTACTGTAATGAATGTTGGGAAAAAAACTATGTGAGAAAAAACACACACAAAAATCTCCAGATTAGTTTCTTCACGCTGAATAAAGTGTAGATATTCAAAAGACAAATACTGTCAGTTAAAATTAAGATATCTTCTCCTTTTTAAAATCATATTTATTCATGTTAAACGTGGGGTAATGTCACAGACACACCTAACAGTATGGATAAATGATGCTCATTAATATCCTGTCTGTATTAGTAAGGTCTGTGTACCAAAGGCAGTTTGGCTTCGGAGGAGCCTGACAAGTCCTCTTATCTGAAGCCGACTGTAGAATACATTAACATCGGTGAAACAGGATCCTGAATGGTGGAAACAGCGAAGCGATGTTCAGCCATTAAAGTTCACTGATAGATCGGTCTGGAGTACGCAGAAACAGCCTAAAGAACCTCAAAACACGTTCCAATCTGCTTTTTAGATATCAGAAGCCTAAAGGAAATATTAGTGTTGCCTGGGTTTGTTTTTTTTCTATGTGGAAACCCCCCCCCATCCCCCTCCCACTCCCCTCCCTCCTTTCTGCTGTCTGGTGTGTGAGAACATGGTGGTTTGTGTGTGTGTGTGTGTGTGTGTGTGTGTGTGTGTGTGTGTGTGTGGCAGGGGAGGAGGTTGAGGGTCAGGAGAAAGAGGCCACCTTCAGATCAGGTACCCCCCCCCCCCCCAACCACCACCCCTTTCCTCTTTTGCACCCCTCCTCCCCCACCCCCCACAGCTCATTCACAGGATTTCAGGCAAAACCTCAAACAACAGAGTAACAGAGGGAGGAATGTATACACCTCGACCCCCCTGTGGACGCAGCCTAACACATCCATTCTCACATAAATTACACAGATGGATGACTGTTCTCTCTCTCTCTCTCTCTCTCTCACACACACACACTCACGTACGCTCTCTCTCTCCATCTTTCCTTCTGTGTAGTTCTTTCCATCAGGTCTTAGTATTTCAATCATTTCCTCTTTATTCCCCCTCTTCCTTCTCTTCTCTCCAAAATCTCATTCTGAGCTTTCCCACCTCATTCACTCACTCACTCCTCCTCTCTCCCTCTCTGTATTCTCTCTTTCTCTCTGTATTCTCTCTTTCTCTCACTTTCTGTTCAAGTATCTCCTCCCCTCCATCCACTGTTGTTGTTTTTTCCCATTACATTGCTCTATCTTTCCATCTCTCTCCTTCAGCTGCAGCTTTATATCATTTCTTCTTTCCATATTTCTCTTCTCACTTGTCTTTCACACCTTTCGCTCCTTTTCTATCCCTCCCTCTCTTCTAACACCTTCTCTCTCTCTCCCTCTCTCTCTCTCATTCCTGCTGCTCTCTAGCAAGTTCATCCTGCTATCTCTCTCCTCTTGTTTATCTTTTTCTCTTACTCTCTTTCTCTCATCGGTATCTCTTTTTTTTCTCACTCTGTTCTATTAGTCTTTTTTTCAGCTTCTTGCTGGTTTTTTTTTTGCTTTTTTTCTGTGTCTTTCTCTTCTCATATCTCTCTCTTTCCCTCCTCTTCTCTTTCCCCCACTCCCTCACACATTCTCTTTTTTTTCCCCCTGTGCGCTGTCTTTGCTGCTGCAGACTGTGTGTGTGTGTGTGTGTGTGTGTGTGTGTGTGTGTGTGTGTGTGTGTGTTTACTCTAGCTCCAGTGATAAATGACCATTAGCACTCTTCACGGTATCCTCCAGACAGGGAGATTAACTCATCTTAGCCGGCAGAGCCTCCAGCCCCCACCTCTACCTCCACCTCCACCTCCACCCCTGCCCCCCCTTCCTCAGCCACTTCCACCACTCCATGCTTAACCTTTGTCCAATGTCTCTTTCCCACCAGCCCACTGCCCTCAGCCCCTTGGCCCTCGTCTGAGCCAGATCTTCATCAACATCATCTGTGGTACCAGTGTTAGGCTTCCAGGTTTTGACTGCTTTACCTTCAGTGTTTCTGAAGGTTTTCATTTTGTTTTGTTTTATTTTTTTGTATCTTTTTTTTTATCTCCTTACAGTTACAGGTTTTTCCCACCTCCGTTGTTTGGCGCCCACAAAGGTGCCACTCTCAACGCTCCCAATGGAAATCAATCCCTCACTTTCCAGAGGATCTGCCTGCTCATCTAACATCAGAATTGATTCCAGAATCTGACACCTGACAGTGACACATTCATCAACCTTCCCTCCACAAAAAAGAAAGAAAAATCACAAAAACAAGAATGATTTCTTATTGTGAGAAATGACAAGAGGACACAGACCCAGACGATTGACGACATATTTGAGTCAGAGTGTTATAAAACATGGCACAAAATGTCTTGGTTACGTGTGGTGTTCACATCTATTCGTTAAATCTGTTTTGTGTCACATCACTGTTGGAGACGCAAGGTTTTTTCGGCATTGAATTGAGATTGGCCTTGACTGAAAAGCTGAGAGTACGAATCTGAACAAGAGACAGGGTAGGGGAGGAGACAGAAAGATAGAAAGAGAGTGAGGAGTGAATGAGAGATGGAGAGTGAGAGGGAGAGAGAGAGATGATTGAAGTGAGAGCATGAGAGGGCACAGGAAAGAGGGAGAGAGAGAGATAGCAGAAGAGGAGGAGGCATCATCCCCTTCAAGCTCAGAGCTTTTGCCTCCTCCGCCTCCCCTGCGGGGTTTCTCCATACCCTGCAGGAGGGGGAGGGGGGCTTTAAAGGGGTTGGGGGTGTTGAAGAGCGTCGGCGTGCCCCAGCCAGGCATAGAGAGAGGGGATGGGGATGGGGGGGTCAGGGGTGTCCTCTCCTGAGGCGGCCGTGAGGGGGAGTAGGAGGCAGAGCAGCCAAGTGGGCTAACGCGCCCTAAAGCGAGGTGAGGAGTTCACCCGCACACAAGACAAGAGGAAAAAATAGACAGACGTGGGGGGGTTGGTTGGTTGGCTGGCTGGGGAAGCGTTCTCTCTCTCTCCTTCTTTTTTACTCGCTCTTTTTTTTTTCATGTCTTTCTTTTTTTTCCTCTCTAGAACATATGAGAACACACACAAAGCAGTCCCGTATTCGTCTGCCTTTCAGAGTGGGCGTCAGAGTAACATTCCTCCTTTTCTGAAAGTGAGTGAAGATTACATGTAGACTGATCTGCTTGATCTTGGACTCCCACCCTGGTTATGGAGATCCTATGGTATTTTATACCACCTGCTGCTGGTGCTACTTCCTTACTGGCCTTGTAATATAACTTGCTGTTGTATTACTGTAAAGCGGGTACTTTTAGTGGCTTGTGCTCATGAGGTTTATATCAGAATGGCAGATCTATATCAGAGTGATTACTGTAGCATTCTATTACGTTGAGCGAACTAGTTACCATTTAAAGAATTAATATCTGAAGCATTTAAGCATAGAGAAAGGTATATACAGTGCCCAGCATAAATGAGTACACCCCCTTTGAAAAGTAACATTTTAAACAATATGTCCATGAAAACAAAAATATATTAGTACACCCCCAACAAAACTAGTGCATCTAGTATTTTGTATGGCCTCCATGATTTTTAATGATGGCACCAAGTCTTTTGGGCATGGAATGAACAAGTTGGCAACATTTTGAAACATCAATCTTTTTCCATTCTTCAAAAATTACCTGTTTTAGAGACTGGATGTTGGATGGAGAGTGCTCTACTTGTCTCTTCAGAATTCCCCATAGGTGTTCAATTGGGTTCAGATCAGGTGACATGCTTGGCCACTGATCACTTTCACCCTGTTCCTCTTCAGAAAGCCAACAGTGGCCTTAGATGTGTGTTTAGGATCATTGTCATGTTGGAAAAGTGCACCACGACCAAGTGCACGGAGTGATAGTAGCATTTTCTTTTTCAGTATAGAGCAATACATCTCTGAATTCATGATGCCATCAATGAAATGCAGCTCCCCAACACCAGTAGCACTCATGCAGCCCCATATAAGGACACTGCCACCACCATTTTTCCTCACCTTTGCGACGCCATACAGTTTTGAAGCCATCAGTTCCAAAAACATTAATTTTGGTCTCATCACTCCACAATACAGAGTCCCAGTAGCCTTCATCTTTGTCAGCATGGGCCCTGGCAAACTCTAGGTGGGCTTTTTTGTGCCTGGGCTTTAGGAGAGGCTTCTTTCATGGAAGACATCCATGCATGCCATTCCTCTGCAGTGTACGGCGTATAGTGTCACGGGAAACAGTCACCCCTGTTTGGCTTTCTACTTCTTTAGCTAACTGTAGTGAACTTGTGTGCCGATTTTCTTCAACCCTTCTCATCAGAAGATGTTCCTGTCGAAGTGTTGACTTCCATGGACGACCAGGACGTCTCTGTGACATGGTCGCAGTTCCATTTTTTCTAAATCTTTGTACCACTTTTGCTACAGTATTCTGACTAATAAGTAAAGCTTGGCTGATCTTCTTGTAGCCTTTACCTTTCTGGTGTCATTTCTCTTCCATGTGGTGCCATTGCTGACAGCAGTAAATGGGGAGGGGTTTTCTTAGAGTAACACCCTTTTATAGTCAACTATCTGCTATCTGAATAATTAGACTCACCTGTGGTTGAATTCTTGGTAAATCAGACATTTGTAATCTAAAATTTTGCTTTGCCCTGAGACTTTCATTTTTGCTCCCCCCTAATTTGAGTAAAACTGAAAAATATGTAATCTAAGTTATATTATTACGCAAACTTTTGTGTTGTATGTTACGCAGATGTGATATTAAAGTTAGTCAGCGAAAATTTTTGAAATATTTTTTTGTTTTCATGGACATATTGTTTAGAATGTTACTTTTCAAAGGGGGTTTACTCATTTATGCTGGGCACTGTATATATAAGCATAAAATATATATATATATATATACCTTTCTGTATGCTTAGATGCTTCAGATATTAATTCTTTAAAAGGTAAATAGTTCACTACTTCATATATATATATAAGGCAAATAAGGATGCTCTGTTACAGTAATGAACAGGTGGTTCCCAAGTTTTGTGTGTGTGTGTGTGTGTGTCTGTGTGCACGCGCACGCATGCATGTGTGTGTGAGAGAGTGTCTGAGTAAAGCCTGTCAGGAATGGCCCTGCTGCTGAGGGTGTGCAGTGGCTGAGATTCAGCAGGTCGTAAATTAGCCTCTGACAGGACATCCCCCTCTGGCGTGGCCCGTGGTCCCCTGCTTCCTTGCCAGCGTGTGTCCTCCGTAATGGGGCTCTGCCACGAGAGAGGGAAACAATTTCATGACGCACATCATCCTGTCACTTGCTGATGTCAGTGAGTCAGAGACACACATTAGCTGCTCTGCCCTTCATCCAAATGACTACAGAGAGAGAGAAAGGAGAGAGAGAGAGAGAGAGAGGAGAGAGATCTTTTGCATGATGGCTGCGCTGTGGCAGGGCATCAGATTGTGGGTTGGGTACAGTGCATTTGCCAATGGCAGAAAGAGGGACTCAGGGAGGAACGGAAAGAGGGAGGGAAAAGAGATCTGAGGAATTTTCAGCTCAAAAGTCAATCTTGGGGAAAAAAAAACATTTGGAGTTAGACTGTTGACCCACTTGGATGAGGTATTCCTGGCCTCTTTTCTGTGCCCCCAGCATGCACACACACACACACACACACACACACACACACACACACACACACCACAATACGCCACTCGGGTAACCTTAGCTTTTCTTTCTCAGACATTTTCTGTCTCTCTCTCTCTCTCTCTCTCTCTCTCTCTCTCTCTCCCTTTCTCTCTCTCTCCCTCTGTGTGTGTCTCTCTCCCTCATTCATCTGGGAGGCGTTTGAAAGGCTGGCAGAGTGCTGACAGAAACTTTTCTTCTGCACATCAACCAACACTTGCCCCCACACAGCACCAGCTCAACACTTGCCCCCACACAACACCAGCTCAACACTTGCCCCCACACAACACCAGCTCAACACTTGCCCCCACACAGCACCAACTTGCCCCCACACAGCACCAGCTCAACACTTGCCCCCACACAGCACCAGCTCAACACTTACCCCCACACAACACCAGCTCAACACTTGCCCCCACACAACACCAGCTCAACACTTGCCCCCACACAACACCAGCTCAACACTTGCTCACACACAGCACCAGCTCAACACTTGCTCACACACAGCACCAGCTCAACACTTGCTCACACACAGCACCAGCTCAACACTTGCTCACACACAGCACCAGCTCAACACTTGCTCACACACAGCACCAGCTCAACACTTGCCCCCACACAGCACCAGCTCAACACTTGCCCACACACAGCACCAGCTCAACACTTGCTCACACACAACACCAGCTCAACACTTGCCCCCACACAGCACCAGCTCAACACTTGCCCACACACAGCACCAGCTCAACACTTGCTCACACACAACACCAGCTCAACACTTGCCCCCACACAACACCAGCTCAACACTTGCTCACACACAACACCAGCTCAACACTTGCTCACACACAACACCAGCTCAACACTTGCTCACACACAACACCAGCTCAACACTTGCCCCCACACAGCACCAACTTGCCCCCACACAGCACCAGCTCAACACTTGCCCACACACAGCACCAGCTCAACACTTGCTCACACACAACACCAGCTCAACACTTGCCCACACACAACACCAGCTCCAGCAATAGCCTGTGCACTGCTCCTCCTGACCACACCACTCACATGCAGTAAAGCATAGGGGAGTCTGCATGTTGGGAAGCAGAGTTGGAGCAATAGTTCTGGGGCAGTGCAACTGAGAAAGTGGAAGTGGGGGCTGAGGGTGATAGACCTTGGGGCAGTGGTATTGGAGGTACTAGGGGCAATAGAAGGGGTCGTAAAAAAGGGGTGTGTTGGTAGAAAGGGGTGGGGGTTGGGGGGGGGGGGTATGGTGGGGTGTGCTGCAGCAAAACTGGCACCTGTACTTTTAATGGGTAAATTTAAGTGTCCGTGTGGACCCGGGTTTGAATCCGATCATTTTCAGATCCTACTCTGTCTTTATCCCTCTCTCATTCATTGCCTGCGTATCTCCACCGCCCTGTCAAATGAGTTCAAAAAGACTAAAAATACTGCATATAGATTCTAAAAAAGAGTGTTAATAGGCCGGGTAAGTGAAGCCTGAGGACTGAATATTGCTCCTTCCTCCTCATCTATCTTCTTTCTCTCTCTTTCTCTTTCTCTCTCTCTTTCCCCTGTCCTCTCCCGGTCTGTCTTTTTGCGCTGTGCTGTGGATGAGGAGCATTGTGTGGCTAAAAGGGTCCTGATTTATAAAGCCAGAGGAGGGTACTGTGGCTGGGAGAGGGGGTAAGGGAGGGGTGTAAGGAGGGTAGGGAAAGAAGAAGAAGAAGAAGAGAGGAAAGAAAGAAAGAAAGAAAGAAAAAGGGCCAGGAGCAATGAATGAATTACAGTAATACATGAATGACTAATGCATGAATGAATGACTGAATGAATGAAAACAGACTGACAGACAGACAAACCAATAGATAGATAGATAGATAGATAGATAGATAGATAGATACTGTTTTCTAGATAGATAAATGGATAGATAGATATATAGACAGATAGATAAGAAAGATAATCTTACAGCCTCATTTTACCTTATCTGTACATCAAAGACATACATGTTTCTTCCTGTGCCTTGAGCCTCTCATCCTCCCTAAAACATGCAATACTGGCAGTGACAGGGCTCTGATGTCTGGAGCCGGCATAGCAGAGAGAAATGTATATGTGTGTGTGTGTGTGTGTGTGTGTGGTATGTGCATGTGTGCATGTGTGTGTGATCTGTGTGTGAGTACATGTGTATGAATGAATGTGAGTATGTGTCTGTGTGAGATTGCAAATGTCCAAGTGCATTTGTGGAGCGTAAATGTGTGTGTGTGTGTGTGTGTGTGTGTGTGTGTGTGAGGGGGGGGGGGGGGGGGGGGGCAGGCAGAGAGAAGGGACAGGCATTAAGGGGCAGGTGGAGGTGGAGGCCCTGTTCCATTTTGTTCCTGCCCTAGTGACTTGCATAGCTCAGATTCTTTGCTTTTAAGCGGCAAGCATGTGGAAGCAAGAGGACACCTGGTAGGGAGGTGAGTCACAGCCTCGCAGTAATTGTTCTGACATTTGTGGAAGTGATGAGCTAATGGTTCTCTCTCCCCTGCTCTTTTCTTCAATACCTTTGTGCTAAGCTAACAGCTCCTGCCTGCATTAGCACTCAGGATACCCCGCCCACTTCACTTCTTTGTGGTCTTAGGTGCAAAGTGTCAAGGGTCATGAGTCACTAACTAAATATCTCAAAACTTTGGTGTCTAGGCACGTTACATGCAACTCGCTGTGCAAATCCCTTCACATACACACGCATACACTTGCACACACACACATACACACAGTATTGAATGATGGTTGTCAAGAGGAAAATGTCAAACATTTTTTTCAACCACAGTCTGCTGAAAGAAGGTCAACATTAAAGAAAACAACTGGGCATAATCATCATAATTGTAAAGCTGCTCAGCTTCAAATACCATAGACGACAAAACTGGATAAAAGCTCAAATCATTCAGCAATCTCAACTTCTCCAACTATGTTTAAAAACAACATTGTTCTCTGACCAAACATTCAAAAATGCAGTTTTGTGTAATGTCTCAAACAGTCATTGGCATCTTTTTGCCTTATTCTCAGACAACTCAGAAAACCCTCTTAGTCTTTCTTGTGACAATAAACTGTGAGGGTTGGTAACTTCAAGCTGGTTGTACCCTTCAAACACGTAGCCTACTTCAAGTGCATTTTGAATTGCTAGAGGTCAGGACCGGCATACCACAGGGACAGGCCTCTGGACCTTCCCATTTTGTTGACAGTAGATAGCATGTTCTTTACTGCATTTGGACCTCCTGTGTGACACAGATGTTCAGAGGGACTGTAGTTCATTACACTGACATCACCACAGTTGATGGTCAGCGATGATCATTTTCAAGTTTTATTGACTGTTAAGGTAATAAATGCAATTTCAGTTTCATTTAGTTTCGGTTTGGTTTCTGCAGTTTGGCACCGAGAAGCTGCAAGTGTTAATAACTGCGCTAGGAAATCGCTAGGTGCTCCGACAGAAAGCCTCTGTTTACTCTGTAATGAGTCATTTAACCACCAATGTGACTATGAAGCTGGAAATTAACCTAAAAAACAGTGTCAAGTGTTGCCTGGTGCTGCTTTAAACAATCTACTGCAAAGCATGCAAACCTTGCTAATTTCTTCTGGATGTGTGTGTGACAGACACAGCAAGAGAGAGAATAATAGGGGCAGGGCTTCCTGATTGGTGCCCATGTGTGCTATTCTTGCAGAACAACCTATCAGTTTTGCTGAGGGTAGACTATACAGTTGACCTCATTCCCTTCCATTTGGCTGTCCATCAATGTTAAGCTTCTTGCAGCATGATGGCACAGCTTCCAAAAAAGGAAGTGATGAACCCATTTCACCCTTAAGTGTATCCTTGACCAAAACATATATGAGTGTTATTGTACCACTCTGAAATGGGTTTTTACAGGGTGGTGTGGCTATATCTACTTTAAGATATAACCCACAACACATAAGACTCAAAATACTCTGAGGCTCTGGATTTTGGCCGGTGACCCTCTACCTAATTTATCACATGTCGTATTGCCTAATTCAGAGCATTCCATTAATTTATTCAGTTGTCCAACCACTTAGGACAGGCCTTGGCTCCACTGTGAGCCAAGGGAATCTAGCGTTTTAATGACCCATTTTGTCATCTATCACCCTATTTGTAAGTGCTATATTGTCACCCTTGTGTCAGTTACTGCAACAAACTGAATGGAAATGTGAATGACTCAACAGCAGCTGATCTTGGCCCCTAAAACCATACATGTCTTATCTTCTGAATGGAAGAACATTGAAGAGCACAGTAAGAGACATTTGCCTGGGCTTTGTCAGAAGTAGAAGGGCAGAGTGGAGCAGAGTAAGAGTATCCAGTAAGTTTGGTTGAGTGCTATCTATTCTAAAGTAGAGTCTTCTTCACACTGTTCTTCGGTATGCTGTCATTGGATATTTGTGCAGTAACCTTTTTTACCTTTATTTACCTACATGATTGAGAATTTATTTCACAGTATATGCAATATTATAGTTATTACAGTATAGTATTACAGTTTTTCTTGATTGCTAAGAAGAACCTAATGAAACTGGGATCTCCTTGATCTTCATCCTAATTTTCCTAGCACAGCAGAAACCAGCACATCCAATTGTGGTAACCTGTTTTTCATTGGTTTCACACAATTTTTCAAAACATTTACATTTGCAGTCATCACTTCAGAATTCACATTTTCAAATCAGTTAACACAAAGGCCTAAACAGGAGCACTTTGCCCAAAATCACACGTTTTGTTTGCAAAAGGCTCTAACGGTAACAAAACATTTAAAACATGCTGCAAAAGCTAGTTTTTTTCCTTCAAACAACACAATCAGTGGTCAGATCAGTGAGTACTCTCAGTCAATCATAACACAAAAGAGAACAAAATGCAAAATAAGCAGAAACTGCCTTATGTTTTGATATGTCTGTGCCATGTACCTGGTTGTTCAATCAAAACATGACTTTCACAATTACTTTATATGCTGTAGGCCTCTTTGACCAATCCTTACAAATAGCAGACAGCAAAGGTACCTTTATGAAGAATGATTGAAGTGGATTGAAGAATTATGGAGGAGGAGATTTACACAGTGACATAAGTTTTGCTTTTTGTCCTTCTTTGTGTTATGATTGACTGAGAGTACTCACTGACCTGATCACCGATTGTGCTGTCTGAAGGAAATAATTTGCTTTTCCTGCATGTTTTAAATGTTCTGTCACCATTAGAACCTCATGCCTACTGCTATGCTTATGCCTACCTCAAAATGTGTGATTTTGGGCAGAGTGCTTCTGTTTAACATTAACTGATTTGGAAAAAGTGGATTCCGAAGTGATGGCTGCATCAAAGCAATCAAGAAAAACTGTAATGTATATGCACCTGTCATGCATGCAGAAAAGAGAACACTTTGGCAAAAAGGGCATATGCACACAACACACAATGGGTGGCACAAACTTGCAGCGACCCCTTGCTCCCCACACCACAGGGGAATGACAAACGCAGTTTCGATTCCTTTGTATGTCTTGTACATGTGAAGAAATTGACAATAAAGTTACCATACCATACCACAGACCACAGATGTACAGACTTCAAAAGTGAGCATGCTTACTAATACAGTAAGCTGCAGGCATGATCCAACTCAGTGGTAGGCTAGATATGTGTTAAAGCAGATATGAGTTACAGTAACTGCCTACTAGGCTACCCTTATGGGATGTGTAGCTCACTGCATCTACCTTTAACAGTATGAGGAGGGATGTGCTCTGATGTGGGATATGCCTTGTAAACATTCAGAGAGTGGGTCAGGCCTCCTACTGATATGACATACATACTAAAGGTTATCTATGTGACACAAAGCTGGTTTATCAGCTATTGTGTGTGTTGCATTTGCATGTGTGTGTACATGTGTATGTGAGACACACAGATATGGAACGATACGTTCTGAAAAATGAAAAATGTAATTTTTCAGAAGCGTGTTATGTTGGTGTGTCTGTGTCTGACCTTGATTATCTGATTATATATGTGCACAACCATTATGCCTTAGTGTGTGTGTGTGTTTGTACTTGTGTGTACTGAACTGTCTGTGTATGTTCTATGTTGAGTGAACATGCGTGTGTATATATGTGTGTGTGTGTCTTGGGGGCGTCTCTATGTTTGTGTGTGTCTGCATCTTTGCATCTGTATCTGCATGTTTGTATATGTGTGTTCTGTGCATGTGTGTGTCAGTATTTTTGTGTTTTGCGTATTTCTGTGTGTGTGTGTGTCTCCGTGTGTGCATATATGTGTTTTGTGTGTGTGTTTTTTGTGTATTTGTTGTATATTTCTGTGTGTGTGTGTGTGTGAGCATATGTGAGTGTATGTGTGTGTGTGTGTGTGTGTGGACCTCCTGACACTGCCACAGTGGAGCTGTTTATCAGTGCAGCAGCCCGTTTCTCATCTCCTCTCCGTGGGTGAAGAGAAGGGACTGCACTGCAAATCTCTCTTTCCTGGAAACTCACAGCCTCTACTGATGTCACACTCCACCAGAGCCAGCATAAAAAACAGAACAGAAAACCATTTTTTACAATGTTTGTCCTTGGGGCCGCCGTTGTTATGAAGTCAAAACTGCCAAAAGTCATGGCCGGTAATGTTGTAACATCATGATGAGCAGATATACCTCAGTCCATGTCATCTGAATACTCATATCTGGAGGCTGGTGGACATTTCAGAGAAAAGGTTGTTGAGACCAGTAAATTATTGCTAATTTTTTTTTTTTTTGCTGTCAATCAGAGGCTCCTACTGGGTCGGCCTAGAGGGTTGTATAAGAAAATAAATTCTGTACTTCTCTGCTGTAGTTTCCAGTCTTTGATGGCCTACTCTTTCAGATGAGAAAAGATCAAAGGCTTTTCTGAGGCATAACCTTTTGTTTCTGTTTTGATGTTAGCACAATTTACGTGGGTATGTGGGATTGGGAAATTCTCATTCTGTACTCTTCCTCACTTGTTCTCGCTCACTCTGGATTCATTATGGTTCGAAAATTTTATCTATTTATTTATTTTCTCACTCTCCCTCTGTGCTTTTCCCTGTTATTTACCCATAATTCAGTGGGTCCTAGGCAAACGCCGTGCCCAGTGTGTTAGAGAAAGGCATCCTGGAGACAGTCGTTGTTGCCAGGGTAACAGCAGAGAGGCAAGAGAGTCGAGTCGAGTCGAGCGGATGGATGGTTGCGATGGTTCGTCCCTGAGATGCTTGCTGCTTGCTTCTCCACCACTACAATGTGTGGACCACTTGCACACCAAGGCCACTCTGCCCAGAGAATCACAATCCTGGGTACAAAACACTGTGGCTCTGCACAAAGGCTGCCTTCAGCAAAGCCAGCCATGTCAGTCAAGCTTTGCATAGGCCCTCTCCTGAAAGGCATAATTGTTGAAGGAGAGAGAATTTGGAAAAGGCTCTATTATGAAAGGATGTTTCAGGATGCGAGACAATATAAAAGGGGACCATTAAAAGAATCATGAAAAGCAGTTTCATTTTCAATTCTGCGAATGCTACAGCCATAAGGGTGTGTGTGTGTGTGTGTGTGTGCGTGTGTGTGTGAAGAAAAAGAGAGAGCTTCCTGAATCATTAAGTGACACATGCACACTGAAATTATGGTTGAAAGTGCACAGAATATGAATGAATATGCGATCTTCATTTAAAAAAAGGTGAAATGGTGAAAAAGAGACATGTCATTTCTCACACTGACAAGAGCGACACAGAGAAAATGAAACGCAAGAGAGCCTCCCACTTGTACAGCACGCAATATACTGAAATGTATATACACTGAGTGAAATCGAAACTACATACACGCTATAGGCATAAATAATGTGTACTGTATGTATTGTACAGCTCCCGGCTGTGTCTCCAGTAAGCCGGGGCTGAGGGCTGAGTTTGCGGTGGACTGTGGCAGCACAGCATCTATGTGTGTCACTCGGAGCGGTATCTGTGTGGGCAGAGCCGCATTCTTTGAGTCTTATTCACAGCTTGTGCGTGGGCAGTAATTCTTGTTTGCATTCAGCAGGTTTACCTAAGGGGGAAATGTTTTATTGTGCGCACTCTTTTGAAATCGATGACTAATTGTTCTCTCTCTCTCTCTCTCTCTCTCTCTCTCTCTCTCTCTTTCTTTCTCTTTCTCTATATTGGCAATGGCTATGGTCCATTTCTTGATTTGTATTTGTTGAGGAGGTGGTTGGAGATGGTTATAATGGTGGTGATGGTGATGGTGATGGCACTGGCAGTGTGGTGTGTGTGTATGTGTGTGTGTGTGTGTGTGTGCATGTGTGTGTGCGTGCGTGTGTTTCTGCATAGAAGTGAGCATGGTTTGGGGTGTTTGTGTACTGCATATGTGTATGTGTGTCTATTAATGTGCATATCTATTGTGAGCGAGGGTGTGTGTGTGTATGTGAGTTGTGTTTGGGTGGATATGTGGTGTGAATGTGTCTGTGGTTTTTGTGTGTATGTGTGTGTGTCTATGTGTGTGTGTGTATATGGTAGGCAGGGCCAGTGTGGTTGGGTGGAAGAGGTTGAAGGTGCATTCAGTGCAGAGAAAACTGCACAATTCAACCCACAGCACATTGTGCTTTACTGTAAAGCGCTGTAGACCTTGAAGCTTCTCTCTCTCTCTCTCTGTCTCTCTCTCTCTCTCACTCCTTTTTTTCTTCACCTTCTCACAAGGATTCTTCCCATTCTTTTCTGCGGTGCCGATGGGCTAGAAGCCAGCACTTGAGTGATAGGCACATACACACCGCATGAGTCACAGGGAGAGTGAAAGCCTTGTCATTATACACACAAACACACACTAACACACACACACACACACACAGTTTGCTCTGCATTCACCCAGGGAGATAACTCAACTCAAATCTCTTTCTGCAGACGGTCAGTTTCACGCAGCAACTCAGGTCACTCAGGTTTGTAGCGCTTTGCAACTCCAGGTGCACATCAAACTTACTGCACTCTGAGAATAAGACTAGTCCCTTCAGCAGAACAACTGGGCTCTTGGAAGAGGAGAGCATGAGGAGAGCACATATTTATCATTGAAGAGAAGAATTTTGTGCTTGACCAATGAATGAAACAAATAAAATAAAAACAAAAAAAATACTTGTTTTGTACCATGTGAATTCATATTCAGTCTTCATATTCATATTTAATAGAGTAAGATAATAAGATAGGATAATAAACACAGTAAACCACCCCCATATGTGATTTAATCAGTCAGAACAAAAGAAACCAGATTAATCTAAGTAGTTGCCCCTCCAAAGACATGTGATTTTGTATGAGTCATAGGGAGCATTACTAAACAAAACACTAATGAGACGTCTCACACCTGTGCCATGAACATGTCAATTTATTCAAATAATTTTTTTCTATGGAAAAGAAAAAAACACATCAACACTCCATATGAATGAGTCATGTTTTTGTTTTACCTAGGCTGTGAATGAACATGAATTTTACCTGTGACCTTCAGAGGCCTTTTTTTTTCTTTGTCATAGTTCTTTTTCTTCTCCTGCTTCTATGTCTTCTATTTCACGTCTCATTCATTAAACGGGAGAGCAACCCTCTGGTGACAAAAATGAAAACATGTTCTGCTTAATGTAGCATGCGTGGAGATAGATTCTGCACATTCCACAGAAAGCAATTCAGGTCAGACCCAACTGCAGGCATAGACTTGTCTCTTACTGTAAACGCTAGAAAGCCCCAACATGAAAATGTAAGGTACATGCTTGCTCTTTTTAAACTATTTTCAATATTATAAAGTTCAGCTGAAATATTCAGTCATATGGTGACAGCCATGACAACAAATGTGTTGGATTCTTCATTGTGTTTCAGTTCTTTATGGAATGCTTCTGCTGTTTGACCAAGTGACTGAATCACCAGTCTCGTCATGTACTAAACCCTCTAACTCCCCTTTGAGTGTTTCATTTTACAGTATTTCCGTTGCAGTTGATACAATGTTGTTCAATGTAAGTCAACTGAAGTCATTTCACAAAAAAGTCATTTCACTGGTGCAACTGCATGAAGGGGGGGGGGGGGCAATGTATTTCCAATTTATTAATCTTAAAAAGAAATGAAAAACATGTTGCCCTTTGCAATAAGTTCATTCTATATGTGCCCAATTAACACCAACAGACATATGTATATGCAGGTGTTCTGCAACTGTGTGTTTTTTTTTGTATGCAAATTACCAGTATATCGCCTCTCTCCTCTAAGTGATGATGGCTGATGATAGGCTATTTGTTTCTGCAGGGGTTTTGTGGAGGTGGTATTGAGGACGTTATTTGTTTGTTTCTTTATGGAGCTTTCCTCCCACCTTTTCCAATCAAAAAAGTAATAAACATATGGCATCGCATTTAATATTCTGACCCTAACTGCAGGAACTATTACTGTGATAAGATCGTACTGAAACAATAATAAATATACCCTCACCAAGCCAAAACATTGTCAGCTTGGGGAGCTACAGGGGAAAATGTATAAATGCATTAGCCAGCCCAGAGCAACTCTGGTAGGCCTGTTAGTATCAGGTATTGATCAACATCATCATCTTCACCGGTGTGCCTGTTGTTGGTATCATCAAGCCGTAAACATCTGGTATTAATTCGACCCAGGCGCTTTACTTTGAAGAGGACTGCAGAGAGCCGTATCCTTTCAACATCACAAGTCTGAATAACATTTATATGCCTCTTCTGATTTTAATAACCCAGTAAAAATTCACAGTACAGGACCAGATGCATCTTTTGCATTGGGTCAAATTACCTCAATAAATTCAAATCTGATGCTCCCCCCTTTTAATATCCCGACTTAATGCTGTTTGATCCACGCTGTATAAACTGATTTAGCTCACAATGTAATTGACCACATCGTGGAGTTACAACAAAAGCCCTTCTAATGCGCATGGATTTATTTAATCACCAGGTCCTGTAATCTGTCATAAGGATGCATTGCTGTATCAGTCCAAGTATTTTTCATATGTAAGTAAATGGGATTTACGTCTCTGCCATAAATCAAAGATTTTCTGTTTTTTTTTTTAGCTCAGCAAAGCATTGTGTAGGCAGCTCCAGACGGCTTTCAAAATGTAACAAATTAGCCTTTCCAATGGCGGGGTCAGAGGCTGAGATCAAAAACAGCTGAGCAAGCTGAAAGAAAGAGCATATGTCCCTCAGTGGTTAGTGACACACCGTGGACACAGTGACTCAGCAGGTTAAGGGATAACGGTTGCGGGAGAGAGTGACGTGCGAGCGAGGGAATTGCCACTGCCACTGCCACTGCCCCCGAGGGCATTGGGATGACCCCACACACAGGACAAAGACACTGAGTTGGGGTAGCGGGTGTGGGGGGCATATTAGGCCAGTGTACAGAATTGACTGTCACGGGTTAGTATATACCACACACACACAGATACACACACAAACAGAAACTCAAGTTCAAGTCACACGTCAATAAAGTCACACATGAGAAAAACATGCCTAGGGACAAATGTATGTGTGCACACACACACACACACACACACACACACACACACACACACACACACACACAAATACAGACACAAATGGAGGTCAATGTACCCATACTCACACAACTAAAGGGGGTTCAACCACACACACAAACACACACACACCACTCCGACCTCGACTTGCAGACTACAGGGCAGCGTCACCATGCTCTAAAGTCAACAGCCCCTAGCAAACACTCACACACACATATATATACACAACACACAGGGCATGGTCAGAGATAGTTGATATCAGCTGAGTAATGATGAGCTCTTGCAATACCAGCGTCACAAATCACTTTGTTTCTTTCTTTGTCGACCTCTTTCACCTTCTTCCATCTTTGTCTTAATCCCTCTCTTCTCTCTCTCCTCTCCCCATCTCTTCTCTTTCTCCTCTTCCTCTCTCTGCCTCTTTCTCCTCCTCCTGTATCTCTCTACCCCCATTCTCTCTCTGTGTCTCTCTCCCTCTCTTCTCTCTCTCCTCTCCATGTCTCTCTGGCCCTCTCTGTCTCTCTCTTTTCTCTTTCTCCTTCTCCTCTCTCTGTCTCTCTCTCTTCCTCTTGTCTCTTTCTACTCCCCTCCTCTACTCTGTGTCACTTTCCCTCTCTTCTCACTCTCCTCTCTTTCTCTCTCACTCTCTCTCCCTTTCTCTTTGCCAAACTTCAGATGGTCAGATGGCACATGGGCAGCTCCAAAAAGTCAGCCAGAGAGGAGGAGGTGGAGGAGGTGGAGGAGGTGGAGGAGATGACCTCACAGCTGTCGGAACATCACAGTGGCGGTCAATCACAGGAGCTGACCCGCGCCTGGCCGCAGACTGACTTACGCACCGACTAGCCCGCGAGAGAGGGGCGCCGACATCCTCTGATCCGCCACTCCCGCTCTGTTTACCCGTGGTCTCCGTGACGCTGGCGGCGGCAACGCAGAAATGAAATGCAAACCGCATGTCCTGCGCAGCGTGTTATTACTGCCCTGTGTTTTCTTCAGTCGCCACAGGTCACTTTCAATTGGAGTGAATTGGTCACTCGCTGCCCTATGCACTATACATGGTTGTGGTGTACGACCGACATGATCTAAGGAGCCACCACGAGTGAGGTTTCAGTGGCGGCAAGAACACGTACATCAGCGTGCGTGTTTGTGTGTGCGTCTGTGTGTGTGTGTACGTGTACGTGTACGTGTGTGTGTGCACTTTTTATACGTGCCATGCCAAGTTGGTGGCACATGTGTGGACATGCTCTCACAAATGTGTAAGCAGACCTCCTAGTGAGCTGCCGTGGAGATGACGTCAACAGCACCAGGGGCCGTCAGCTGGCGGGCTGTGCAAGGAAAAAACAGAGTGATGTGTGTGTATGTGTGTGTGTGTGTGTGAGAGAGAGAGAGAGAGAGAGAGAGAGAGAGGGACAGACATGTAGGCTCAGCTCTCGACCCTCAGCTCGTGGAGTATGTCTGCCATCAGCCTCTGACGTGTCCTCCCAGATCACAGCAGAAGGCGATAAGTCACCCAGCTGGCACACAAGGCGACGCCACCAGGAGGACTTAGCCTACGGTAGGTCTCACCTTCTACACCACAGTGGAGAGGCAGTGAACCATCTTTACTATACACACCCTGACCTGCAAAGCACACACACACACACACACACATACATACAAACACATTTCACATCTATCTTTTTTTTTTTTGCACCAATAAATAGAAAAAACTGTTGTTCAAAAGCCCACACTGTGGAGTGAAATGCCAGCTCAACAAACAGATTTGTTTATGTCGTCGTCATATGACATGAAGTTATAAAAACTAGTTATCTTCAAAAAAACATGTCATAAAGGAACCGTAAACGCACCTCCAACACACCCCTTACTGTTTGTGATGGAGTTATTCAGTAATACAATGATCACGTCTCCACAAACAGAAGTTTCATGGAAGTTGTTTTTCTGGTCATTTGTTTTGTGGGTGAAAGTATTAGTGACAGCATCACAAATAAACTAGCTTGTTTGGTGCTAGTGGGATTGCCCATGGGTTTACAACGCCAGTACAGTCAGGCTAGAGTTTGCGTTCCCCTTTAAAGGCAATGTCTCCTGTCTCAAGAATCCTGACCTCATTTTGGCGGGTAAATGGGTAAGTTGGTAAGAGATTAGATAAGTGTGCATGGCACATTACCAATCTACAAAACAGACACAGAAGGGAAAGTGAGGCAGAGACAGAAAGAAAGAGAGGGAGACACAGACAAAAAAGAGAGTAAGAGAATAGAATAGAATAGAATAGAAAGAGAATGAGAGAGAGGGTTAACCCATGTGGGGCTTTGGTCACATCACTGACTGCAAGGGAAATGGCCAGAGATAAACTACCACCATGGTCCTCTTCTTACCTAGTTTGTGATCCACACTCTTAGCAATGCAGTGACAGCACCCTCACCATAGCATTTTCTCAGCCTGCCCCTGTTCGCCTCTTTTACACAACAACCACCACAATTGTCTGTATAATTGACAAATGGCTCCTATTACCATAATTAAGATCATTATCAGCGTCAGCGGTTTGTTCGGCTGTTTATCTGGGCCAGGCGGAGACGATGAGAGCGTTTTAGAGATATGGGTGTCAAAACAACTCACCTGAGTGCAGGCTAATGCTCGCAGAGAGGGAGGGGCAGGTGACAGACAGACAGATCCGGGCCAGGTCTGGCCTGAAACTCAGCTGCTTTTCAGGCCTGCTGTGCAGTCCACTCAATTCCTGTCACGAGGGAATGATGTGTGATGGATTTGACAGTAGAAATCATGGATTGATTTAAAAGCAAAAAGGAGAGGGGGAAGGGGTGGCAGGACACAAGAGGTTAACAAACAAACCTGATGCAAAATGGTTTAAATAACAAAAAACGTCAAAATGAACAACAACATAAAAAGACTACATCCTACGTTCAATGGTAATATTCATTAAAACAATTAGTCAGTGATTGTAGTGACTGGACATCACTACATTCAATGGTAATATTCATTAAAACAATTAGTAGGTGACTGTAGTGACTGTAACGGATGCTTTGACTAAATAAGGTAAACGTGTAAAAGATTGAGGGCATTGTACATCTCCCTCTCGCACACATTTGAGTGTGGTAAACACCTGAGTGTGTCAAAGCTCCTTCAGCCCAGTGGAAGCCAAGGGTTTCTGTGTCACACTGCGTAGCTGTGACTGCACACCTTTAAAGGTAAAAAGGACAAGCTGAGCTCAGCTGACCTTATGCAATGTGTCCAGGAATGTGTGTATGCCCAGAGGTGTGTGTGTGTGTGTGTGTTTGTGTAGTTTGAGGGGGGAGCAGTGTGTGTGTGGGGGGGGGGGGGGGGGTGGGGGGGGGGGGGCTTACACAGTGATGGGATTGTCTGTGTGTGAGAGCGTCTAATCTGCTGTTCATGTGTGCTCTGTACCGTGAACGCTGCACAGGGCCATGGTCCATGCTCAGGACAGCTTGCATCTATCGGCACATGGAACAGGTTGCCTAATCTGATGATGGCGTCTGACATGAAATTGAGCATATTAGGAGAGAGCTGCCACTGCCAGCCGGGTAGCATCAGCAGAGAGAGCTACTGTTTACTTAAAGAAAAGGTAAAGCATTCGGTCTCTTTTCATCAGCACCCAATCAAACTGTATCAAAGGGCACACAGGAAAGAGCAATGCACGATAATCACACACACACACACATACACACATACATATGCACACACAGACTATGTCTCCTTCCACTCTGTGTCACCAGCAGTGTGAGCAACTAGTTATCAGTGCCGCCGTTTGCTCTTTGATGTGCTATCTCTGCCCCCTATAAAGGTAAAATGGTTACAACAAAGGAATCTGAATATTGACCGGGGCGGCCCACGCAGTCCATCTCAACACGTGTCGTCCGACTGCTGAACTGTGCGTGGGCTGAGCTCTGACCTGGCTTTCTTTCCGACCCAGAGTCCAAAACCATCACCGGCGAGCTTCACATAAGGCCATGAGTCCAACACCTGTGAGCTTGCCAGCCATAAGCACCAGACAGGATTTAAATTTTTTTTTTCTTTGTGCGCTCAGGTAACAGCTCCAGATAAGAGCCTTTCCCACATTGATAACACTCTTTAGGGTAAGGGGAGGGACAAATATCCAAAGTATGCTCCTGGATACTTTCACAGCCACGTCATGGATTTCCGTGAACGACACATGACGTGGCTTATCGCTGTCTAATCTCAAATTAATCCACTGCCTGTGAAAATACCTGACGAGAACAAAGGAGTTTCTAGTTAACAAGGAAACCGTTGCCGCCCCTGAAAGCAATGACCTCTGAGTTAAAGTGTTACTGCGAAGGCGCTAAGGTAGCCAGGGAGCCTAGCAACCTTCTAGGTTTGGAATAACACTGTGGAATTTGTCAGTGTGTGTTTTTTTAACACTGGCACAGCTGACATCGATATTGTTTCATAAGTGCAAGTGACATAATCAGATCGTTAACTGGCTGGAATGCTGAATGTCATTGACCTCAGAGAGTGACCACAGCAAGTGGGCCAAAACTGAGAGAAAAATGCCAGCCGCACAGAAGTGCAAAAAAACCCCACAATGACAGCATCGCATGCAGAAAAACAATTATGTCAAAAACTTATTCTTTGTTGTCAGACACACAACCTCCAAAAACGAAAGATCTGGCAGACTTTGAAGACTTTGGCCTGGTCTGACCCGCAGACCGGCCCACAGAAGGACATGACTGGCGTGACAGGTTTTTTGTGACATCAGCTAAGCGTGTTCCTCTGTGCCAAACAAATTTCTCAATCTTTGGTTAGTCAGCGCCAGTCGGGCGGTCAGTGTTGGTACCCAACGGTGCCATTGGCATGGCCAGGGCATAATTTCAAACTGCCCCCCCCCCAAAAAAAGCAAGATTGGAAATGATTACTGTGGAGGATTATGGATAGACCCCCACCCATACACACGCCACACACACACGCATATACACATACACACTGAGAAGACCTGCATCAACAGTGATGAAAGAGCACTAGCACATTAGCACAATTTGTGTATTGTGCTAGTGGTGTATGTGTGTGTCTGGAAAGATGTGCTGTGTTTATTTCTGTGCCTTTTTCTGTGAATATATGGCTGTGCTGATGCATATGTATAAAGAAAGGATTTGTCTTCGTGTGTGTGTGTGTGTGTGTGCTCATGCATGTCAGAGACATAAAGAGATGAGCTATGAAGTGTTAGCCCTGTTGAAATCCTCAGTCAGACCTCGGAGACAACACTGACAAGCCCACACACTCATGTTTCCACGAGGGCTGCTTTTGCATAAAAGCTGTGACTTCTCTTTGGCAGTGGCAGTAAATTAATCAGACCGTAAGCGACAGAGGACAAGAGCATGGTGGGGAGGGGGAGATGGGGGAGATAGACAGATAGAGAGAGATCAGGAAAGAGAGAAAAAGAATTGGTGAGAAGGGAGTGGAAAAAAACTGGTGGTGAGGGAATGCAAAAGTACTGTGGATAGAGAGAAACATAGAGTGGAAAAGGAGGAGTGATAGATGGAGAGAGAGATGAAGAGAGCAAGATGGAGAGGTAGAATGACAGAAAGAGAGATGAAAAGAGCGAGAGAGAAGAGGAGACAGAGAGCCTGAGTGATGGCAGCTCTTGACCCATTGTGGGCAGAGTGTGTGGGCATTGCCTCTTCATAAGAGCTTGGCAAATGAACACTTTACTCTCTCTCTCTCTCAGCCTGGCATGGTGTGGGGCGGGTGCCAGGCTAACAGGCTCTCACTGGCATCTCATCTCACTCGGCTCCGAGCTGCCACCACCAGATGAAGCCATCCCAGAATGCACTGGGGTCGTGAATTCGTCTGGTCCACATCAGTGCCAGATCAACGCCAGACCTAATCTCTATAGTCTCCATAAACTAACATTGTAGGTACAAGTAAGATTAACTGTATAGACTGTATAGACTACCACTGGTATAGACTACCACTGGTATAGACTACCACTGGTCTTAAACTGGCAGTTTGTTGATGTAACTTACAGTAAAGGAATATTCAGGAGTGTTTCAACCCATAGCCCTGTTGATTGAGGTCAAAGAGCTGTCGATAGGAAAAAGAACAATTAGTTAAGTTAGGTTAAAGTAAGTTAGAACTGTTAGTGTAACACAGAACAAATAGTAAACCGGCAGCTAATGCTAATTGAAAAGGGCCCTGTTCAGTTAGCATTAGCTGTCTATGTTGTACCAAATGTTATCAAATGTGAATGGCAAATGGGACTTGAGGTTTCATATAAATATTCTTCAATTCATGTTCTTTGAATTAAGTCATATTTTAGCCATCGTTTTCACATCCTGACATACTCATTTTCAAGCAATAGCAACCCTGGTTTCAATAGACTCAAATGCCATTATAACCATGCATAGTTTTATGTATAACTTACCCTCTGACCATGACTCAATTGCTTTTACCACATCACTGATGCTTTTATATTACTACCAGATTCAAACGGCCACAATAAATTCAATGACAAAGGCACGGGAGTATATTTTTCACTTCACCGTGGTGTGGTTCTATTGCCTTTTTGCCATCCAGCACGATAGGTCACGTGCTTATGGTCACGTGCTTACAGAAGATCAATAGGCAGGTCTGTGTGCAAATTAGAGGAGTAACTAAGGGGGATTTGGCATATCGCCACTAAACCAGAAAGAGTGTAAAATTCATTTAAGTGCTAATGTATGTATTATTCCCCTTTCCTCACTTTTCCCCTTTATGATGAGGTGCTTCTAACTAACATACTGCATCTCACCCTGGTGGTCGGCTATTGTGGTGAAATTCACGTTTCTTCTGTTGCTTTAACTGAAATAACCTGTTTGAAATCAATATAGCATGGGCCTATGTATTATTATTGCTAGAAGCCAATAACATCTTTGTTTAGGTAGGGGTAGGCCTGTTCCCAGCTATGCACGGGGAAAATGCCTGGAGGGCGTCTTTGCAATCTTTACATCCTGCCGTTTGGATTCAGTTTGTGCCAAGAAGAAGACTCTCCCATTAAATCACTTCTGTGAAAAGAGAACAGTATGCATTAAAGTATCTGCCTGCTCCAACATGTGAGTGCATGTGTGTGTGTGAGTGTGTGTGTGTGTGTGTGTGTGTGTGTGTGTGTGCGCATGTGCATGTGTATGTGTGTGTGTGTGAATATAAACTTGTGTGACTGTGTGTGTGTGTGAGTGCATGTGTGTGTGTGTCTTATTTCATGTAAATGCTTGCTTGTATGTCATGTAAATGTTGCTTGTGTACACTCGTTGGTGGTGTAAAGACAAGACTGCAATTTTTTAATCTCTGGAGCTCCCCCTACAGTCGCCGATTTTTTGAAAAAAAAATAGCAACAACATTGTACATTCTCACCAATCCATGTGAATATATTAGCAAACCAAAGAACAGCAACCAGCGATGATCATTTCCGTGCGTCTGACGGTAAGTCGGTAATAAATGCAAATTCGATTTCATTTACTTTCAGTTTCGTTTCCTCCGACCCGGCATTTCAAATCCTGCAGGTGTAATAACCACACTATGCTAGAGGCGGCTGAGAGAGCCCTCCTTCCTTCACCCCCTAATGAGCAATTTAATCATCGAAGTGACTACAAAGCTGGTAAATTAACCTAAAAACATTGCCTAGTGTGCCTTTAATGTTTGTATAGGTGTGTGTTTCTGTGCATGTGTGCAATACAATATGTAAGTGCATACATGTTGGTGTGTGTGTGGGTAAGAGAGTGTGTGTGTGTGTGTGTGTGGGTAAGAGAGAGAGTGTGTGTGTGTGTGTGTGTGTGTGCAAGCATCATGTGCATGCTGGCGAGGAATACTACAGAGCTCCGACAGTGCCATCACAACACACAGCTGTGGAGTGCAGGCAGCCTCATAGTGAAAGACTCCCTCTTTTCTCTCTCTCCCTCTCATTTTTTCTTTTCCTCCGTCCTTCTCTCTCTCAACCACCCGCTCTCACTTTTTCTCCTTCCTACCTCTCGCTCCCTCATCCCTCTGTTTCTGCCTCTCTGTCAACCACACACACTTTCTCTCTCTCTCTTCTCCCCCTGTCCCTCTTTTTCTCTCTCTCTATTTCCCACCCTTTTCATCTAATCTTTTTCTGACTTCCTTTGTCTTCTGTCACACACTTTTTTCCATCTATCTCTTCTCTTTTTCTCCCCTGATCTATCTCTCTTTCTCTCTCCTCCTATCTCTTCTCTCATTCTCTCCTGATCTCTCTCTCTCTCTCCTCTATCCCCAGCTGTGGCAGCAGGGCTGGGCTCACCACTGTGCAGAGGAGGGAGGACACACCAGCAACCACAGAAGCCCAAAGGAATGTGTTCCCACAGGGGCAATGTCGCATGGAGGTGATATACATTCACCCCTGCACATTCCGGCATAGCTCTGCAGATGGGAGGGTATACCAAAGATTGTGTGTGTGTGTGTGTGTGTGTGTGTGTGTGCATCTGTGTGGAGTGTGTTTGTGTGTATATGCATGCATGTGTGTGTGTTTTTGTGCTCATAAGTATGCGTTTGTGTGTATTTGTGTGTGCACTTGTGCATGTGTGCTTATACCTGCATGCATATATATATATATATATGCGTGTGTGTGTGTTTGTGTCTGTTTTTTTCACACAGATATTATTCACATGACTTGTGAAACAGAGGACCAGAATCAATGTCAAGACACTTCATCAATGCCTTCACATTCGATCAATAATCACCCACCCCCCTCCTTGTAATAAAAAGGAGATCTACAAGGTCCTTTGACAGCGGACCTCTATTCCAATTCCCTTCTCTCTCTCTAAGTCCCTTGCTGAAAAGGGGCATTATTATTGTTTCAAGGCCAGTATATTACTGTCAGTATCCGAAGAGAGAAGCTAACAAACTGAATGGAATCTACAAGCCCAGAGCCCCAGAGCTCACGAATGAGTTTCTCCGGCAACAGGCTTTTGTGGTGCGGAGAATGAGGCTGAAGAAGCTGTGATTGAATTTCCTCTGCTCTCGTAGTCTCACAGTCTGGCTGGACCAGAGGCTGAGTCTATTGGAGGTGAGAAGTCCTCATTAGTGAGACAGTATCTCTTTATCTATCTGTCTCCTGCTGTCTTTTCTCTCTTTTTTTGTCTCAGATCCTTTCTCTTTTTCTTTATTTCTCTCTCTCTCTCTCTCTCTCTCTTTCTTTTTCATCAGCTCTTAAAAGCTAAAGTGGAAGGACGATTTAAAAGGGTGAAATAAAAAAAGCATTACGTGACAACAAGATTGAGAGAGAGATACAATGAGAGACAAAAAGATGAGAGAGAAATAAAGTTTATTAAAAAGAGTCGAGTGAGAGCTGATTAAAGAGGGAAGGAGCAGAGAAATATGCGAGAGACGGATACACATTGGTCTCTTGGTCACGCACAGACACCTCCCTCTCTCAACATAACTCTCCATACACACACACATCCCAGCACTCCAACATCTCCCCCTATCTCCACTCACAACAGTCCATCCATCTATGCCTCCGTCCACCTCCATCCCCCACACCCCCGACACCAACCCCCCGACCCCCCCCCACCACCCCATCCATCCATCCGATCCGTCTAGGTGTCTTATTTGAGCAGACTTTAGCCTTGGAGACGTAGACCTTTGTTTCCCACGGCGCACGTCAGGGGAGGGCAGGGGAGCGTGGGTGAAGTTTCGATCTGTCAGGTAGGTCGGGTTTCTACTAACGTGACTACATACCTCCCGGCTCTAGCGGGACACACAATGATCAGTGGAATACTCCACATGCCTGGCATAGTCGCCGAGACAGCACTTAGAGCGAAAGCAAACACGGCCGACCCCCTTCAACACCCCCCCCTCCCCCTCCCCCAGCCACACACACACACACACACACACACACACCTCACCTGCCCCCGCTCGGCTTTTCTGCATTTGTTTTCTCCCAGGCAAAGGTCACAGTGGTTAGGACACACAAAACCAGCAGCATTGTGCACGCGCGCACACACACACACGCAAACACACACGCTGTGGTAATCACACACTCCAAAGTCTTGTTTTCTGCCATTTGGTGTGTGTGTGGTGGCGGGAGTGAAGGAGATGGCATAGAATGAGTGTGGAAGACACACTATAGATGTAGCTCAGTTTGTTTGCATGTATGAATGCATGCATGCCTGAAACTATGTGTGTGTGTGTTTGTGTGTGTCTTTGTGTGTCTTTGTGTGAGTATGTGTGTGAGTGTGTGTGCATGTTCGTAGATACACCACCTCACATACACACACACGCACACACAAACACACACACACACACACACACACACACACACTCTTTCTCCCCTAGCCCTCGCCACATTCCCTAACTTTATTCTGACATTGTTGTTTCCTGTCCCTCCCTTGCCAGATGTGGAGGCTATGGGGTGTTTCTCTCCCCTCTCGGCTTCTCTTCCCTAACGCTCGGCTAGGTCTTACACATGCACCGCATTCCTTCCCAAAGCTCAAAAGCTCTCGCCAGCTCCAGCAATCTAGGCTGCGGATGGCAACACAGTTGGACGATCAACCATTATTGCCTAAAGCAACTGAAGAGAGAGAATGTTGGATAGGCGTGGCAATCCTCTCTCCCCAGGGGTTCTCAAAAAGCACAGCCATTTTGTACCATAATCATTCATTTGGTTAATTGTTTCGTTTTGTTGGGGGGGTTTTTTGATACAAGAAAGTTTAATTATTTTAAAAATAGCAAACAGCAAATGATGTTGCACTAATCTGACTAAGCTGATGTGGCTTCATCAACTGCGCCCACTTCCATTGGAAGCCAGAGGGACTGCGGAGAGCAGGTGTTTTTATAGAGAACTGATTTCATGGTGGTTAATGTTCCTCACAACATTCTTTAACTGCATGCCATTCTCAAGGATGGCATCCTTGAGAGAGAGAGAAAGAGAGAGCGAGAGGGGGAAAATAGGGGGGGGGGGGTTGTGAGCATGTGTGAGTTTTACATTTTTATTGCTTGGGGAATTGGCAACCTGAAAGACAGATAAAGAAATGAGAGACCATGGCTGAGAAAACCAGCAAGTGAACGTACAAGAACGACATTACGAAAAACAGGCAGAAAGTGACTGAGGGTGTAAGGCCACAGCAATGGCATAAACATTGTCAAGGTAAAAAAAAAAAATGTGTGTGTATGTCTGTGTGTTTCTGCGTGTGTGTCTGTGTGTGTGTGGGGGGGGGATGCTGTGAGAAATCAGAGTAAAAAGCAAACATTGAAAGAGGTGGTCCATGTCCTTTCTTACTTCCTCCTTCCAGGCCTTGCATTGTTCAGGAACCTGTGAACTGTCAGTCCACAGACAGACCACGACACCAAGACTGAGAAATGCTTTCTTTGCTGCAGGTGAAAATAAGTTTGCAAAAATAGTCCATAAGCTTCACCCTAAACTTCATTCGCAAAAAAAAAAAAAAAAAAAAACTGAAAAAAAAATGTGAATTTCTTTAATTTGCCGATTTGTCTTGCTGTAAAGATCTTTTGTGTCAAATTGGCAGACAGTTACACACATCTCATGTTTCCAGGGGAAGAGAATAAAAATCACACTTTCTGGAAAAAATCAAGAATGAAGCAAATTGAGCATTTAGTCAAGTCACTGACAAAATGAAGGTTGATTTCTGCTTGAAACAACAGTTTTGTGAATCTTCCTTGGTCACAATTACAAACAGTGCTGCATCCCATTTTGACTGCATTCTCACAAAAAAAGGTCTGAGATCATTTAGAGCCTCTAGATATTTATGTAGGCTAAAATTCTCTTGGTACAGTAAAACATCTGTGTGCTCCAGTGATCCTTCCTCCTTCCACTTAAAGAATTTCTCAACAAGTAAAACAAAACTAAAGCATTTGTACATTATTAATTCATATTTTTTTCTTATTTATCAATAAGATGAATAATTAGATGTATAGGTTTTGATACAAATAGTATTGTAAAGAAGGACTCTGCTCTGAAGGAAGACTCTTTGAATGTGCATCCGTTTTTTGACATTTCTGCTATTTAGTTACACAGTATCCAGCATGGGGTGTAAAAAAAAGTGAAACTGATTTAGTATCTTTGGTTTGGTTGAGACGTAAACTTAGCAATGACATTTTGAAAGCCTCCTTGTGTTTCTGCGTTGTTTGACACATGTAGGCCTCCATGTAATTTTTTTAAATAACTTAAGGATTTGTGATGAGTACAGTAATATTGTATAATATTAGTACATACAAGCACAATGAGTGGTTACCATGGTTGACTACAGTTTGTCCATGGTTTTAGCCGAGCATCAGAATAATTCCAAAATATTGTCCCACATTATATGGTAGTCAAGCCATAGGTGGTCGTTAAAAGTTATGGCAGGACTGAGTAACGGCAGCCAGATATTATGTCAAAGTCAAGGAGTGAGATTGATCATGGG
>PYXC01001355.1:1097500-1195000 GCA_015244755.2 Tenualosa ilisha
CACACACATAGAATCCATTTGATTTTCTCCCCCAAGCCCCCACAGTCAGTCTTTGGAGACCTGCAGACAGGCTTAAGGCAATGGGCGAGTATCAGCCTAAAGCAGACGGCGCAGTGGGAGATGGAGAGAGAGGCTTCACTGCTGTCTTTGTTCTTCATCCTCAGACACAGAGGAAGAGGAAGAGGACTTCTATCAGCAATGCACTCACACAATCCCTCTACATTTGCCTGATGTACTCTGGTTTGGTCGTTCTGAATGTGTGTGTGTGTGTGTGTATGTGCCTTGTGTGTGTGCGTGTGTGTGTGTGTGTGTGTGTGTGTGTGAGAGAGAGAGAGAGAGGGTAAGAAGGAAATGGAGAGAGAGATACAGGAAGAGCACTCGTTTCCACTGAACCTTCTCTTTCCTCTTTTTCCTCTCTGGCACTGTTGAAGTGTGAAGTCTCCGCTCGTTTGTTCTCTCTCTCTTTTTCTCTCTCTCTCTGTCTCTCTCTTCCTCTCTCTCTCTCACAGCGTTGCTCTTCCCCGATGGCCTTGGCTTGATTTACCGTCTGGGGCCCTCTGTCTCAGGTTTACCAGCCAGCCCAGCATGCATTCCCAGGGCAGGCGAAAGCGGTAGAGAAAAGGGGGCCAATTTCTCCTCAGAGTTATGGCGTGTTTAAGGGGGGCGCGCGGTGAACTTTGACATCCGCTGAGAGCTTTTAAAATGCCTGCGGAATCCCCCGTCTGCCCGAGCCTCCGGGAAGCCTCTTGTCAATGCCTATCAGTGACCGGGGATGGATGGCTCCTGTGATGGCCGCTAGGCACTCCAAAATAAGCAGCACCACAGCGACGAGGGGAGCCAGGAGGGATTTTGGAAGGGATAGAAGTTGGTGTGTGTGTGTGTGTGTGTGTGTGTTGGGGGGGGGGGGGGGGGGCAGGGGAGGTGTTGCACGCATGCATGGGGTTTGGAGGAGAGCAGCATGCAAGCCAGAAGTGACACACACACACACACATACAGCGCGTGAGACAGTGCAGGCGCACACTAAAACATCCCCTGACGGGACTTGTTCAATTTATTCTCCTTGACAAATTTTCTTCTATCATCATGTTACTCCCTCTGAGAGTTTGACAACATGAAGACTGCAATGCAAAAGGAAATACTGTCATTTGAACTGAAACTGATTCAAACCAATCCAAACGCAATCTAGAACAGAACAGAACACAACATAATTGAACATAACACACTAGAGAAGAATACAATAGAGTATTCAAGAGAGTTCAATTATTAGCATCACAGCTGATCCCACAGGGTATTCATTTCAACATTTCATGGCTGTTTAATGTGACTGAAATCTAGCAGAAGTGGTTTGTGAATGAATCTGTTTTTACCGATGAAACGGCCTGTAGAATTCTTATCAGATGAGTTGAACCATTACCTGGATCCAATCAGTCCCTAGTGTGTTAGTGTGGGTTTGAGACCCAGGCATGTTCGATTGCCCTCTCCCCCTCGTGACTGACCTCCTGAAGCGTGGGTCCGCGGCCGGCCGCCTGTGAGCACTTAGTGTGCCCGCGATCGCTCACTTGTTTGCTCGACCCTGCCTACCCGTGAGTTCCTCTTCTTCCTCTTCTTCTTCTTCTCCTCCGGAGGAGGAAATGCCAAGGAATGTGCACACCACTGCCGTGCTGTTTTTTGAGGGGAAACAGAGATAACTGAGGATGTGAATCAACTTGTTCTGTTTTCATCACAATGAGAATGTGAGCGAATGAACAAACACACACTCACACACACACACACAAATTCATACTACAAACCACAACACACACACACACGCACACACACACACACACACGCACACATACACACACACACACACACACACGCACACATACACACGCGCACACACACACACACACACACACACAAATTCATACTACACACCACAACACACACACGCACACACACACACATACACACAGACACACATTCTGCAGGAGCTGTGCCTCGCCAGCATGCTGGTGGTGTGAAGTACTGAGCCAGAGCCATGTGTGGCAGAGCCAGCCAAGCCAGAGAGAAATAACTGAAAACAATGGAGCAATGCAGAGAAATGTGTGTGTGTGTGTGTGTGTGTGTGTGTGTGTGTGTATGTAATTGTGTGAGTGTGTGTGCCTGTGTGAAGGGTCATGAATTTTAGTGGTTTATAGGCAAGGCTGAAGAGCATGCTTAGAGCATGCGTGTGTGTATGACTGTGTGTGTGTGTGTGTGTGTGTTTGTGTGTGTGTGTCTCTCTGTCTGCGTATTACTAGAATGAGCAAACATTTATATGTTCATATATATATAAATATATATGTGATGATTAACAGGACTACCGGTATGTTGTCTTTTGCTGGGGCTGAATGTCATAGCGTAGATATGAAATGAATCACCATCCACAAAAAGTACCACTAATAATGATTCACACTAAACATGACTGGTCCTAATTCTAGGCTTGGCAGGATATTTTTCTCTACTGTGCATTAAGTCTACTGTTGCAGTTATGACAACATAGATACAACATAATTCACTGATTATGGTCTTGCCTGTGTGTGTGTGTGTGTGTGTGTGTGTGTGTTACCCCATTTTCTCATCCACATGAGTATGTGATGAATGGCATGCTGTCCCCAACTGCAGAACAGTAGCCACAATGGATGCCTATACCGTGTGCAACATCGCCCCCATCAGGTGGGTATGAACAGCTTAGGGCATCCCATTGTTCCTACCAGTCTGATTCCGACTGTCTGTTAAGGTCTAGACCACTGGCATATCACTCTTAATTTATAGCTGAATCACAAATGTCATCCAAAGGCTTCTAAAGCTTCTGTTCTTTATAGAGTTCTGTACCAGAGTTCTGTCGGGAAGAATTTGAAGAAGAATTTTGATCTGCTCATTTCTCTGATGATAGCCACTGCGTCTTAAACTCATTGGCATATAGCCCCGCTCTCCCACTGGTTCTGTGATCAGTGTTCTAAATTTGATTCGGCTTTGGCTTTGAGTTTTTTGTGAGGTATAAAAAAATCAAAATAATGCGGAAACGATGATAATTTACTAGCGAACTTGACGGTGAGCAAGAGGGAGTGTGTGCATGTGGAAGACAGATTTGACTGATTGTGGTGAAAGGCAGAGAGTTTGAAATGGCTCATTTGTTCAGTGATGGTCGTCTCAGAGGTGGAGGTGACCCTACACCTAAGAGAGCAGGTCCTGCCGCTGAGGATTTCCATTCCCGTTTAGCGAGCTCTTGCTCGGATCTGCCTGCTGCTCAGTCAGGTGTGTAATCACTTCCTACGCAGTCGCACACAAGCGCGTGCGTATGCACACACACACAGAGAGAGAGAGAGAGAGAGAGAGAGAGAGACACCCACACACACACACACACACACACACACACACACACAGAGACACCCTCCCTCTCTCACTCTCTCTCTCACACTCTCAAACACATCTTACTGTAACATGGCTAGCAAGGCCACCTGTGGTTAGTAGTTATCAGGCTTGATCAGAAAAAAGGAAAAGTACAAATTAAATAGACTCTTTGATGAACGATTTTATGTAATATTATCAAATAATTGAGAAAATAATAACATTAAGTATTATTAAATTAATTCTAATTATTAAATATATCATATTAATTAAATGAATAATAATCCATACTCTTTTGATCCTGTGAAGGAAATTTGCTCTCCATATTTAACTCAGTGATGACTTAGTGAAACACACACAGCACACGATGAAGTGAAGTACACACTAACCCACTATGGTGGCGCCTGGGGAGCAGTGAGGGGTTAGGTGCCCTGCCTAAGGGCACTTCAGCCATGGTCCACTAGTCAGGGATCAAACCGACAGCCCTTGAGTTACAAGCCTGAGGCCCTAACCAGTAGGCCATGGCTTCCCCCAGTTATGCAACACCCAGTTAAAAATCACACCTTTAAATACCTTAGTACATGTCGAGACAATCATCTCTAATCCTGTGGAAAAAATGAAACATTTTATTGGTTGAAGATTTTGTCGAGCTCTTTTGACAGCTGAATGTAAAGTATATGGAAGAAATGTGAGAGGAAAAGTAAAATATGTTTTTTTTATATGTAGGCCTATCATTATAGGCAAAAAAAGACCCCCATGAAGAGTCTACTACATTTTTGAGCAGTGTGTATTGTCAATGAACATCATTGTTTGTGTTACCCAAACCTCCCAGAAGATGGCAGTGTACTCAAAGCAAAGGTAACCCAGGTCTGTGACCTCACACCCAGTCAACTAAAAAAAATGAAATAACTTTCACCTTCCCCGCCTAAACAGATTGTCCGTCTCCACCACACGACTGGCAACAAGGTATTTGGTATTTAATTCATGAACAAATGCATGCAGTTATCAGTGAATCAACTCCTTTATTGTAATCCTCACTCCGCAAGTCACTTTACCAGTTCTTTGGTGATATGATGCGTGAAACCCATTTTCTTTGAAATGGGGGTCTCAATAGCTCACTGAGCGACCAGAATTCTACAATTCAGTTTGCCATGGCAACGCAGCTGAGAACCCTCTCGGTAGGCCTCCTCAGTATGAGTGTGTTTGTGCGCGTATGTGTCATTGTGTGCATGTGTGTGTGTGTGTACCCATGTGTGTATGTATGTGTGAGTGTGTGTGTGTGTGTGTGTGTGTGTGTGTGTGTGTGTGTGTGTGTGTATGTGTATGTGTGTGTGAGTGTGTGTGTGTGTATGTGTATGTGTTGTGTGAGCGTGTGCACGTATGTGTGTATGTGTGTGTATGTGTGTGTGTGTGGGAGGTGATTGGCATATTGGTATGGAGTGTGCCTAACAGAGACTGAAGAGTGCCTCTCCCCCCTTCACTAACCATTAGAATACTGTAAAAGGGGGCTGATGGCTCCAGTTTATGGCTTCTGCCACAAGCTAACTGACACCCCTTGGCTGTCTGATGTTCCTTTTACATGGAATACAATCAAATAAAATTCCAGCCACATACAAGGTTAGATTAAGAGAAGAGATAGAAGGCAGCAGAAGCATTTCGCAAAGTCTGGAGCTAGCTACTAAAAGACAACTGTGATACCTTGCCATAGCCAATGTGCAATTCAAGGTACATAAATTAAAAAAAAAAAACATACAGTGTATGATTGTAAATGTGTAACATACAAAAATGAGCACTGACATTGAACATGCAAAAACGTCAACATGGCTAGTTGACAGGTTTGTGGTGGAGAGTAGCAGACAGATGGCGGTAAAGTCTTACATAAATAGCTACTGCACAGCCTCAACCCTGATTACTGTTGTGGACAGTTATGATTGTACCACACTACCCTACTAATGAGGGACTTATTTTCTAATGCTGTAATCTCATGTGATCTCTTTGTGAGTGTGAGAAGTCAATTGCTCCCGCTGTGCTTAATTAAAGTTTAAAGTGCTTTTGCCTTGGCTTCAGTTGTGGCTGTTGGTTCCCATCCATAGCGGGTGGCTAAGGGAAAGCTTGTCTGCAATGCACCCAGAGTACACACATGCACACACACACACATGCACATGCACACACACAAACACACACACACACACACATGCACATGCACATGCACACACACACACACACACACACACACACACACAAACACACACACACACACATGCACATGCACACACACAAACACACACACACATGCACACGCACACCACACACACACACATGCACATGCACACACACACACACACACACACACACAAAAAAAAAACACTCATACCCACATGCATACACATTCGACCCATCTGCTGTGGCCACAGCTTTCCAACAGAGAGTGACTCATATGACGCCAGTTCATGTTCCAAATCACTCTGATGGTTTGTTTTGTCGCTGAGACGCTCTAGAGACACATAACCAGCTCCCACACACACACACACACACACACACACACACACACACAGCCCCAGACCACAGATGCCTACTCACTCACCCTCCACAAGAGACTTGGTTCTGATCCTGGAAGGTTTGTTAGATCGGGAGACATTCAGTTCTGTTTTGCACTTTTCTTTTTGTTGTTGTTGTTCCATTTTTGAGGGGCATTGATGGGCATTGATGGGCAGGGGTGGGCATTAAAAGGCATTGATGGGCAGGAGTGGGCATTGATGCTTCTGGTCACAAGTCAGCACCGATGGTTTGATCACAGATCAACGATGGCAAAATGATGTGCTTTACCATTTTTATTTGTTTTGTTGCTGGCTGTTTATTATTATTATTATTGTTGTTGTTGTTATTATTATTATTATTATTATTATTATTATTATTATTATACTCCCATACTAAAACTTTCAAACCATAATAATAATAGAGTATGTAGTATGGGGGAAAGAGTGAGCCATGTGTGTGTTTAGTGTGGGGGAGAGCCTGACAAAAAGACAGAAGATAGCTGTGTGAGAGATATAACTGATGTGAAAAAGTGTGTGTGTGTGTGTGAGAGAGAGAGGGGGGGGTGGGGAAGGGTGTTCAGTATGTATTTCATTGACTGAGTGTTCCTCTGTAACACAGGCCATTAGAGGATGAGAGGCAAACTAATGTGCATTTATTTGTGCTTCTGATCATCATTGGATATACAAATCTGTTCCTGTGTGTTCCTCTGTGTGTGTGTGTGTGTGTGTGTGTGTGTGAGTGTTGCTGGAAGTATGTGTGTTTGTGTGCGTATTCATGACAGAGTGTGTATGTTTCTGTGACTGAATGTGTGTGTGTGTGTGTGTGTGTGTGTGTGTGAGAGAGAGAGAGTATGTTTATGCCTCCACTGTTTATTTGCAGTGTGAGGTAATCCCTTGCAGGCAGCTTCCTGGAGCTGGAGACCAACCACCGGGCACACGGCGTCAGTGGCACGTTTACTAGACCTCTGCCAGGGCAGCTCACAGAAGCCCTCAAAAGTATCACACAGATTGCCTTCCAGGGAAAACAGTATGCATGTGTGTGTGTGTGTTTGCATATGTGTGTGTGTGTGTGTGTTTGCGTATGTGTGTGTGTGTGTGTGGCATAGAGCATCATCTTGAGCCCTCTGGGTTATGACGTTATTGTTATATATTTCATTTTTGTTACCTGTGAAAGGCTGTACAATCAGCTTTCCATTCCATCTCATCATTTCTCACCTACACAGCACCAGCTCTGTTACCTTGGTGAAAAACTAATTTTGACAAACCTCGAGGGGTGTGTTGTGTTTGTTTACACGCCACCTGTGTGATGGTGAACCCTTTTTTATGGGACTGCTCAAGGGTAGGGAGAGTCCTTCAAAACAGACATGCCGTGGCGTTCCTCTTAACACATTAAATACTGTTGAAAAGTCCCTTGGAATTGATTATGATTAAATATGACCTCGGGGTCCTGTTTGCCCTGTCGGGACTTTTTTTTCCCATAATGGCTGGTGGACAATATATTATCCCCTAAAGGCAGAGCTTCAGCGCTTCACATCATATCAATGGTTGATGCTTGCTAAGCACTTTTGTTTCTCTTTACTTCCAGCACCTGTCATTGTTGTCCCCTAAGGGAGCTCTTGGTTTCTGCATCTAGACTCTCTGTTGTTGCAGCGTTTCCCAAGAATCTGTTGAGCCGGATCTCAGTGCAGCGTGCATCGGGACACACGCTTATGAGTTTGTGTGAAGAAAGAGAAATGTACTTCTGGGAACATCTGGTAGCCTTATCATCACACACAAGCTTTTCCACAAGGCCGTCCATGTTTCTGATATCCACCGAAGTAGCCAAAGGCCTTGTTTTCAGAGTCTTTTCCTCTTAGTGTCATCACTTTTTTATCTCATCTCCCTGCTCTATGCAACAGTTTTGTCCCAGCGATGTTTGTTAAATTTACATAGAGACATTAGGAACACATTTGCAGAGGGAAGTAAACATCAGTCTCAGGAGACCGTTTTTGTTTACAAGAGACTGCTCTTGTCTCAGCTTATTTCTAAGGTCAAGGACTTTGACTAAATAATGTCTGTTAGCAGTTGGCTGGCTTCGCTCTGAGATACAGTGTCAGGGTCTGTGAGAAGGGCTTGTTGCTTACATAATAGATGATAGATAGCGGGAGGTCTGACTGCTGCCTGGGAGGACTGTGATAACAGCATCACCTGTGTGAGAGGAGGGGTACTGTGTTTGTTTTTGGCCTTACTAAAATCAGCCGGGTGTTTTCTCAGGGTTTGTTTTCCTGAGCCTCAATGAGGTTTCATATTCTAGGACACATGACTTCTCTCTACAGTTCTTTCAACTACTGTGAGAAAATATTAAATCACACAGACTTGTGAGATTTGTGACACTTGAGCCATTTTCAGACATAAGCTCTAGTATTTAAAGATATCACAGAATACAGAAGACATGACTCTAAAACTCGAGTTCAGCTCAGGTGAAACTTGTTCACACTACACCCAGGTTGATAAGAGGGTGGAGGGTGGGGCAAGGGCTGAACTTGCAGCGGGTGGAAAAATGACATTTCAAAATGTGACCGTTCATGTAGTTTTGTTCACCACATGCAACATGGACAACTTGTGCAGACTAGTTATTTCTATATTATGCCATGTACTGCCATACAGCAGCCATGTAAATAGGCCTGTGAATGCAGACATATGACCTTCAGTTATTTAGTTCAGTTATTTTATCCATTCACTCATTTGTTCATTCTAGGCAAGGAGATCCCTGCCTGTCCTGCAACAAACAACACTAACACCATAATTGCAGTTAAACTTTAAATTTTTATTGCACAAACACAAAAAATAACACAATTTTAATCAGACTTTAGGCCTATGTAAGAAAATAGTAAATATATGGGCGGTAACGACCCCAGAGCACATCATCCTCCTCACTTTAGCGGGCAGGCGAAGTCACTAAGAGCAGAACAAGAATAGCCAGTAGTTTCAACGCTATAGCTATATGTAGCTTACCTTGTACTTAAGCATGAGTCTTTAATTAAAACGCATGCTTCTTCATTTTCGCTTGCAATGTCCTCTGGCTGGGGACAGCCGAATGAAGACACTTTGTCTGAGCTTGATTCTGCTTCTGTGTCCGAGGCCCACATGCAGGTCCTGCATGGTGGTGCACTATGCCACCGGTCTCGTGGAATGTCTGGAGCCGCAGATTGCCTTGCACAGGGTAAAATGTGGGAATGTCTCACCTGTTACATATCTGAGAATGGGACTAGGGGGCAGGTAGTATCATGTCTGGGTAAAAAAAATACCTGAGTTTTGCGTTCAGACATTTGATTCTCGTTGTGCCGTTTGATTCTCGTTAGATATCCAAGTTTCCTTTTATGTCTGAAAAAGGATTTGTAGTGTGTAATCCTGGCACACATTTCTTCGCTATCTTTAAGTGTGAAGCTGTAAAGCTAATTTTAGACGAGGCCTTTTGGGCAGACATAATTAGCGCTACTTAATAAGGAAAACTGCTCAGCAGTGTCTGTTTTATTGGGGAGCCAGCCATGGAGTATTTGTGTCAGTGTGGTGATGTGTGGTCCCTGGTGTTTGTGTGTGTCCCTGTTACATTGGTTTTGTGTGCATGTGTCTGTGTGTCTGTGCGTGTGTATGTATGTACACGTGCACATTTTCCCATGTCTGCATGTCTAACTGACATTCACAGTTTTCCGGAAACCTCCATCCTCACTCACTGGAAAGAGTGAGAGTCATAGATTCATGATTCAGTTCCCCTCTTCATGAGCTGCATTCCCTTTTGGTTCCATCGTAGGTGAAACTCTCTCTCCGTCGGCCCCCATAAAAAAGTTACCATGGAATAAGTCTGCTTTGCTCATTATCCTTGCTCTGTCATTTCTCTTAGTATGATAACACTGCAGGGAGAGATTCCAGAAAGGCTTTCTTCCATGCCCCCCCCACCTCCCTTGAATGTCAGGGCCTCTTCATTCAGCCACTGACTGATTGGAATCCCTGAAAGACCCCATTGCTTCCAACTTAGTGACCCGGACATGAACTTTATGGGATATCGGAACGTTTTTCTTAAATTAGAGAAACATTGCGAGCAAAACATAAATGGAAGTATGAGGAGGCCAACAGGGAAAAAAATGTAGCTTTTACATTCATTTCAACTATGTGCTCGGCATTCTTTTCAGTTCACTGTCCTTAAATAACACAAAGAGGCTGACAGGAGTCACTGGAGTTTGAATTTACATACGGATTTAATTTCCCTCAGACTGATTCTAGCTTTCATCAATGATGAGGGGTGACTGATTTGGGAAAAGTTGTTCCATTGCACTTTGGTTCTGGTCATGGTTTAATAGAACCAGATGAAATGAATGATGGTACCAATGATCCGTATCCACTGTTCCTTTCTCCCTTTGCCCTTTCATCCACTGGGAAAGTCTGAAATCTGTCTGACTAGAAGCTTGACTGACTCACATTTAATCAGGCAATACGCTGCGCTTTGATCAATTTGTCTTCAATTTATTTGTCTTCAAGTTATAACACACATGAACACACAGCACACACACAAACACAGTCGTACACAAACGCACACACACACACACACACACACACACACACACACACACACACACACACACACACACACACACACACACTGGTGTGTCATTATCATCAAAAACATTATTTATGTTTTCTGAACCAGTGGTGAGGGCACGTGGGGACCTACACCACAGGGCTGTAAAGTAAGAATGCAAAGGGGAGAGAAAAAGGGAGAGGACAGGAGGAAGCAGACAGGAACAGACAGGCAGGGGAGGACAGCAAGGGAAACACCAGAGAGGATAGATGGAGGAAGATACCAGCACACAAGACGGAGAGATAGCTGAGGAGAGCAAAGCTGAGGAGACTACACAGAACTGTTTTTTTTTTCCTTTAAAATTTATTGTATATTCTGCCATTATGTAATCAGGATTTTTAATCACCGAGAGGAAAGGAATGATTATTGTAACACTGGCCATAGAGACCTCCCTTACCCCCCCCCCCATAAAATGCTGAGCCTGTGCCATGGTGATTACTAAGCATTTTTTTAATCCTCTCACTGCGTCCAAAACATTCTGCTATCTCTCAAAGGGAAAAGAAAGTTCTTGAGTGTGAGCCAACCAAAATCTGTCTCCAGGACTGCCCTTCAGCAATCACTCTGCAAACTTTTCTAATAATGTCAGCTGAAGAAAAAGAGAAAACAAGTCTTCTTCAAGAAATCTTGAGATTTCAGAGGACAAGCCCTTGGAAAAGTACTGAGGGCATTTCTGGACAGGGGCCTGCTCAAACTTACAATAGCGAAAACAGGACTTACATTCTGGCCCTTGTTTGCTTTGCATATATAGGCTGAGCTATATTTACCCTGTCTCAGAGAGTGGCTACCGTCAGCTCAGTACTCTTTGAAGCCCAAAGCCTCATCTTATTTGTTCATAACCATGAGGAGCAAAAAAAGTACTGAGGTTGACCAGCAGCATATTATTTAAGAAATATGTGCTATTGATTGGCTGTTGGATGTGGTACCATGTTGTGTAACAGCCCTCCTGGGGCCTAGTTATATATTTCTTCAAAAGGCCTTTGCATGAGTCTGCATGAGTGGCCATTTAAATCACCCAAGACAATGTTCAGTGGTTGCCTCCCCCTTCACTCTCCAGCAATAAATCTGGGACACTAAAAATTGTAACTTGGCATGAGCTTTGGCCAGAAATGTCAAACAGTCCTCAATCATTTGTCACATTCTGGAGCAGTAAAATTGCCGTGGGTCCTCTTGGTCTTTTTTTATAGTCAAAAACTGTGGGAGGACAGCAGCAGAGACCCTAGTGAGAGTTCAATGGAGTGAGGTGAAAGCGCTAATGCTGACTTTAATGCTAATGTCTGCTTCATCGCACCATTGTGGGGATTCTAATGGCCGTCTCAGTGCTGTTGATGTATTACAGTAACAGATTCAGGGAGTGATGAGATAGAATGTAGCCAGCTGGTCGATAGCTGTGCAGTACATTAGTAAACCTCTCTCCCAACACCTTAAGAGCCGTGCTAGTGAGTGAAACTAGTAGTCTAGGATTTAGCTCTCTCAGTAGAGCACTCACCTCCCAGTCTGTGGTGCTGCTAGTTGCAGGTTTGAGACAGGGCTGTACTGTGCTGGACGATGCAGGTTTCAGAGCACCACCGTGGGTATTCTCATGGCTGGACCTGTGCTGTGGATGTATTACTGTAACAGATTCAGTGAGTGATGATGCGCTTGTTTTTGTTGTTCTTTTTTATATTGACTGAATGTCTGCAGAGGCCACAAGTGTTGGCTGATTCTTAGTTCAGATTCTAGAAGCTGCCTGGAAAGACTTGGAAAGTTCTATTTTTATTTCAAAACATATGGGGCTTCATTTGAGTTTTCATCTATGATTTCATCAATCATATTTGTTTATGTTTATATTTTATAACAGATGTTTTTGTCCAACAAAGCCTCAATTAATCCAACGACCAAACAAAACATGCCAGAGCTGTAGCTCATCCCTTTCTTCAGTCCTCCAGGAGAAACACTGTGTTCACTGTTTTGGAGGGCAGGCTGCCCCCATTTCTCTGTTTCCAGATTTGGAGCCTGGATATGGTAAAAAGATTTTTTATGGTGACCCAAGAGGTGGAGAACATTAATTTTTTTAATATTATTTTTATATTATAGAAAGTGTTATTTGTTTACAAACTGCATGGCATCACTGACTGCGCTTTAAGCAATTAAAGCAATGTTTTTAGGCTAAATAACCAGCATTGTAGCCACCTCGATGATTAAATGCCTCATTACAGGGTGAAGACGTCTCTAGTGAAGATTCCATGGTTACGACATTTTCAAGATTTGAAATGGCGAGGTGGTGAAAATGAAACTGAAACTGAATGAAACCGAAATCACATTTATCACATTAATCACATTTATTAACGGCTTGTCAGTCAATGTTATTCTCAAAAATGATCATTGCTGGATCCTATTTGTTTTGCAAACAAATTCATATGGATTGGTGAGAATGCACAGTGTTGTTGCTATTTTCTTTTTAAATTGGCAACTGTAGGGGGAGCTTCGATAAAAAATCACAATCTTGCTTGGTATGCCTTGGTCTGTCCTCAATAATTCAGAGGAAATCAAACTTCTTTCAGTATTTTTTAAACATGTAAAGTTACTACCAGTGACAGGTCCTAAAGCAAGCAAGTCAATTCAGGGGGTGGGGCGGTCCAAATGCTAAGGTTTTGGCTAATGTTGGCTTCACCTCACCACTGCATGGGGGGAACAATGATGCTAACTTATTGTTTTATTAGTGACTTATTTTGTCAACTATCAATTGTTCAGGGCCAGTCTCCCCTAGAGCAATTTTGGATTAAGTGCCTTGCTCAACGGCCCAACTATGGCAGCCAGGATTCAAACCCACAATTTTCCAGGCTACTAGCACTAGCTCGCCACGTTCCTTAACCACTACACTACCACCGCCCTTAAACACTAACTTTGACCTCACTTCACCAGTGGGGATTCACATGGTACAGCCAGTGCTGTACATTATTAACAGATTTTTTCCAGTGAGTAACGATTGTATGGAACTTGAGTCTTCAGGAGCCATCATTCTTCGTTCAGTTATATCTGGAGAAAGAAGTTTATACAGGGAGCATCTGCAACGTCATTCAGTCCACCAAGCGCTTGCCTTTGGTTAAGCAATGGTTGTTCTAATGAACATTTCATCTTGTTTTTGTTTGTGATGGTTGAGAGAAGGCAGTGTCAGTTTTGTTTTGTTGTCTTTTTGCCTTGTCACTGCTGGGGAGGCACTTATACTTCAAGGCAACTTTGTCTTTTCCATTCTGTCCGTAGGTCCCTGGCTCAAGTCTTGAGTGCTTGTGGTATTCACTTCATTGCTTCATAAGATTTTGAAAGAAATATTCACAAAAACATCTCAATCTGAATATCTCCATGGGCGATCAGATATTTTTTTTTGTTAGTGGTGGTGTTCTGTTTGTTTTGGAGACTGCCAACGCTTTTCTTTGAGCTCCTGATCTCTTAAAAAAAATGGGGAACACATTTCTTTACTCAGCATGTCTGAAGAGAACAACATCCTCTCACATATCCCACATGCCATATCTGCAGAACTAGACACGTCTGACTGGGAATCCAGAGATGCAAGCACAGGAAACAATCCGACACAAGAATAACCAGCCCCTGCCCAGCCTTCGCCGTCCGACCGTCGAAATTTGTTTTGCTCGGTGCTCCAACGATGCTGGTGTGTGACTGTGAGCGTGTCAGCACGAACTAGGCAGGAGGTGAGACTGGAAGAGATTTTGTTGAACTGCGTTAGTCAGCCATATCCCATACAGTCTCTCAATGTTCTCTGAAATAAATTGGCTGGGACAGTAATCAGAACCAAACCAGGACCAGATCTGGGCCAGATTCCTTTTCAGGGTCTGTGGCTTTCTGGGATGCGGCTCATGCTTGATTGGCCTTCGTGCAACAGATTCGCATTTTCATCTCTGGTGAGGCATTAACAAAAAAGCCAAACCTGAAACCCTACCCAGAGATCAGAGATTGTGGATGACTCTGGTGTTTTGCTCTGCTATCCACAACATGCTTGGGTTGGCAGTGACACAAAGACAGAGAGACAGAGAGGCAGAGAGAGAGAGAAAGTGGTTGTGAAGCCAGGTTAAGTGTTTGCCAGTTTCTTCTTCCCAGTGGAGCTCTGTGTTACCACAAATGTCCTTAAGGCCAGATGTTTGAGCTAGTGGTCATTCCTCAAGCACGAAGCAATTCCCACTCTTTAATACAGTAATTTCATGCCCCTTTTACTCTCCCTTGGATGTAAGGCATGGCATCCTCCTCAAAAGGAACAGTTAACTTAATTCACAATCACGCAGTTACTTAACACCATGTCATATAGGCTCACACAGTATCTGAATGTTTAAATGAGTTCAGTGATCAAGATTGAATGACTCATGCCTGATGCATATCACACAAACACAGGGTACTTAGTGTTCTTGATTTACAAATTGAATTAAATCATGTTTCAGTAAACACTTGTGTAACAGTTTGTTTTTGTGTGCAGCAGCCTTTTCCTGATCGTAGCTTTAGTGAGTAAGCCTGGATAGAGCTCAGGTTTAGGGTGTGTGTACACACCGAAAAGCAGAGCATGGAGTCCCATGTGCACCTTGTCAGATAGGGCCTCCCTTGGCTGACATGTGGTTTGTCTGTTTGAAATTAGCAACTTGAAAATAAATCACTGCTTGAGCTGATATTTATTACCCATCTGTAACGCAGAAATACGGCACTGTATAGACTTATTGTGTTTTTATATTATTCCGTTTGTACTACGCTTCTTCCCACCACATGCTTTCTCTATAACATAACAACACTCTAGGTTCTCCCTTGTCCTGTAAATCTGCCTGGCGCTGCTTTGAGCTTTACATACACATGAAAGCACCCATCTGAGAGTCTTTCCCCCCACAGACAGTGATGTGGACGCCCACCCGCTCTCTTGAACTCTATCTGTAATGTCAACACAGATAGCAGCGAACACTGAAACAGATTGGTCGCGTTGGGATTGGATCTGGCCCAGAACCAATAGACACAAGAAGGGGTTGTGGTGCTGGTGGCTTTCTCTAGAAGGCTCTCATCACTGTTTTTCATTAAAGACCAGGGGGGAAGCCAGTCATTGCCCTCGATGGAATAGCACATGTGCGAGGGTGTGTGTTTGCGGTGGAGGCTCGCGTGCGATGTTCTGCAGATGGGGGTGAACCACAAGAGTCAGTGTGAGGGACAGCCATGATAAAAGTGCTACCAGCACCTTCCCACCCCAGTAAATGCTGAATGAAGTGTTATGAAGTGTTACTGCTGTGTGGCATTAGTTTGGTTGTGGAATTTCTCAGCCTTACTCACATGCACACACACACCTCAGTAAGGATTTCAATTGGACAATGACATCTTGGACAAATAACAACAGACAATGTCAGACAATAACCACCCACATGTGATGAAGTTGCTGTGAGCTGCACCAGCACTAGACAAAATGAAGCATCAGTACATTCAAGTTCATCTGTCTATCATTTGTCACTCTGAGTCTGTCACTGAAGGTGGCCAAAAAATCCACAGTCTGTGACTTGGACGTGAAAAAGCTTTCCTGGTGTTTGTTTTCAGTGAACAACACAATGAATGTATTCGTAGCTCCTTTTTATTGAGACCGTTGGGGAGGAGACTGCAGTCAAAAGTGCCGACAAGTGGATCCTCCCGGACAAAGCGTTTCCCTCCTAGGCTCAGACAGCAAACGACCCTGTGGCCCATTTTGGGAGAATTTTTAGCCCGTTTCACGGGTTCATGCTTTCATGGACTGCAGGGTCAGGTGTTAATGTGGAGGCAGACTCCCGTGCTTCATGTAAACCACATGGTACCACGGGTCATCAGGAGATGTGAATGAGCCTGAGGAGGGTGGAAAGAGAGGGTGAGGGACAAAGAGGATGACTGAGATGTATAGACATGCAGGGAGGGGCAAAAGAGGGAAGCAGAAATGGAGATGACAGATGAACTGATAGAGAGGGATGGAGAAAGACAACAAAAGATAGAGATAGTGAGTGAAAAAAAAAAACTAAAATGCCCAGGTAGTGAAAGGAGAGCGTGATTTATCTGTTTATCTGCTTAAATCAGAGAGGAGAGGTAGACAGACACACACACACACACACACACACACACACATACACACACTTCTAGTTTTCACAATCCCAGGAGGCCCCAAAAAGCATTCATGGAACCTAGAAGCTTCTGCATGGTGTGTAATAGATATGCAAATATTCTTCCTTTTTAATTCTCTCAAAATCCTGAGTGATGATGAGATGCCAGTTCAATGGCAGGTTCAGGTGGCTGGGAGCTATTTTAAAGGTCACCTTCTAATTGCAATTAAACCAACCTTGTTTTCACAGGTTGAGTGGCTTGCAGCTCCATTTGCAATTGTGACAGATTTGTTTTGATTTTATTTACTAACAAAACACTGCAGTTAGTGTGATTTGCGTCAAGTGTCGGACAGAAACCACATCACCTTTCTCACAGTTGAATACAGTTGTACTTTTCGAGGATATTTCTCAGTTTAAGGAACAGTAGTGCCCGTATAGCCATCGGTTATTCTGTGCTGTCTTAAATTCCTGTGGACTTTTGAAAGACTCCCTGCCATGCACAAATGTATGTGTTTTCATTGCTTTAGGCTCTCGGAATGATAGAGAAGATGACTCACATCCAGTAGAAGGTTCAGACAGAAACTTTCACATTGGAAAGCACACATGAAGTTCAAACAGTTTTCCCTAAATACTTTAAGACTCTCTTTATTATGCTCAGCAGTCTACTGTATATGCTGTTGTGTCTTACTCAGCTAGGATATTTTGGGGCTGGACCAAAGCAGTGTTTTTATACAGCATATTGCTATTGCCATGGATTCCTTCTCTCTTGTACGTGGTATGAGCATGAGCAGAGGCCTGTCAAAACAGCTCAAACCAGATGATCATGTGTGTGTGTGTCTGTGTGTCTGTTTACTGACATATCCATGTGTACGCATGGATGCATGTGTGTGTGTGTGTGCATGTGTGTGTGTGTGTGTGTGCGCATGTGTGTGTTTGCTTGTGCTTGTGTTTGTTTGTGTGTGTGCATGCGTGTGTGTGTGTGTGTGTGTGTGTGTGTGTCTGTGTTCACAGGTGTGTGTGAGTGTCCAGTCAGAGGGCACTCAGGAAGCTGAAGAGGGGCTCGCTCCTGATCCACATCCTCACTCCTCCCTGCCGGCTCGGCACGGAATGTTGTCTCAGTGTCGGCACAAGGAATGCCTTGTCCAAACACTGCTGAGTCCATCAACATCAGCGCCCGCTTGAGTCCGATATAAAATCTCCGAGCGGCTCCAAGCCAGTACCCCAGAAGGGATTACTGGAGAAAACTTGGCATACGAGTGACATCACCCGCAGTTGTCTTTGGACAAACTGTCGTCGACTATGGCCCACATCGCTGAACTGGGAAAAGTCGTGAAATTCCTGGTAACCATTTATTGCATTTTTGAGGTTGAATGTCTTCCGCTCACATGCAAGGGATTCATGGGAACACGATTAAGGAACCTGGTGGGCTCCTTTGTCTTCTGAGCGTTTTTATTTCAACATGTGTCTGTGGGGGTTGTTGTTACACTAAGACATTTTGCATGGTAAAATTGATTTCAGAGAGAGTGCATGGGTATTTTTTTGTGGTCTTCCTTGTCTGGGAGATGAATGGTATGTGTAAAATGGAAGTGTGTGTGTAGGGCCGTACAGAGGCCTGTTGGATTCAGAGTTGGACAACAGTGTGTAAATCTCAGAGCTTAACAACCTGACACAAGTATTCTAGCAACTAATGCTGGAAAACATGACTTTTAGCCTCTGTGCTAACCCACCTCTGGCCCCGCCCCTCTTCCTTTGCTCAAGATTGCGCAATACTTTACTGTGGGCTCATTCACATCAAACAAGGTTTACTCAGAGAGACACTCAGGCCAATAAAATGTCTAAATTTGTCATGCTCTTTCCCATATGGCAAAGTATGACTCTACCATCTTCCTCAAAAAGCCCACTCTTATTTCCATCTTGTTTTCCATGGAGGCGATGGTGGTTTCCAGGCCAACGGCCTTGCTCGCATGCGGTACAAGAGGTCCCAGGCGGAGAGGAGCTGACTCAGCCTCCGCTCTGACTCAAAAACAAAGATGTCTTGGAACAAAACGACTCTCTCTCTTTATTTACCTCTTGCACGAGTTCCCATAATGCATTGCATGCAGACACACATGGAAGGCAGCTGAGTTTGGGGTGATGAGTTGATGTGGCCATGGTCTGGTCTGGTCCAGGTCTGTGACTGTGTTTGAACAATGGCATTGGTGCTGCATTAGCAACGCTAGCACTGTTAATGATGAAATGCAGAATGGATGCAGGATCGATCTTGATCTCCTTCACTTTCTTACTGTTTCTCTCTCTCTCTCTCTCTCTCTCTCTCTCTCCGTCACACACACACTGACACACACGCAGTCAGATTAATGCTTCAAAAGAAATATGGAAGGCCTCTTCTTCTCAGGACCACAAGTGCTAGTAATTTAGAGAAACTGAGAACTATATATTACAATCCTGTTGAACTGGTTGTCCACCCATCCAAACACAGACATTTATATGTACTCCTTGTGAGTCTGCTCTGCATCAAATTCAGAAAACTTAAAAGATTTCAGGACCCATATATAGCATTTGAGCCACCACTGGCAGAAACTTCTACAGAGGAATTGTATTACTTTTTGAAAAAAGAAACTTGCTTCCCATTCTGCATTTTGCTTGTTGTGAACCTGAAACTTAGTATGCTCAATGTCAACAAAGTGCATTAGTGATTAATACTTGAATGTGAAACAGAGAAAAGCCTTTGAGAAAAGGCACTCCATTACCACCGTGTGTCTGTTGATCAAGAGCAGATCTACCCTACCATTCATCTCAGTCAGGGAATGTCCTCAGGCCCTGTCTCTGGACAGCAGCTCAGTGGAAAGCTGAGCGGCGAAGAAACTGAAGACTCGCTCTGCAGACATGCGAGCAATGCATGCTAGTGGTGAGGGCCTACTCTTCTTTTTGTGTGTTTTTACAGTTAAGCTGTTTTCATAGACCGGCTTCAGTGTGACATAGATGGATGTTAGAGGAAAGTGTGTAATGGCAAGCCCTGGCCGAAGCATAAATCTAGGTTCACCAACAACGCCAAGAAGACGTAAAGGGAAAAGCCCTAAAGGGAAAGTTCATGACTGCACAGAAAAGCAGTGCTGAGCCAAAGAACCACAACCAGCACCAAGTCATGGAACAAAAGCACTCTCTTTTGACTGAAGCAAGTTGGAGTGATTTTTTTGTTTGCTTGTTTGTTTGTTTGTTTGTTTGTTTTTGCCTTGCAGTACTTTCAGAAGAAATTGCAGATTGATGGAGCTGACCCATGGTCCAATATTCCACATTCAGCAGCGGAAGCACAGCTTTAACCCAAAGGTTCAAGGTCAGATCAGTCAATGCACTTCCGACTGTCCCCCCAACACCACCATCACCACCACCACCACCCCCGTCCTTTTCAGCCCCCTCCCAGCACGCAGAAGCACAGTAAATGCACTCTAGTGACCTTGAAGTGCAGGCCGACACTTACTGTTTACCAGTGATGGGGAGGCGGTCATGCAGGTGGTGGTTTTCTTTCTGTTGACTGTCAAACTGCAAGACACCTAAGCTTACGACCTCTTTCACTCTGGTGCATCCATTTATGTGGCACACACTCGCTCGTTCTTGCGCATAGCAGGAATTCCGTCTCACATCGTGTCACGCAGAGAATGGAGGAGGTCGATTGAGTTTGTGGGCAGAGAAAAGGCCAGAGGTACCAGTGCAAGCTGGCTCCAATCATAAACGCATTTTTCTGTCTGCTGAACCCGTCGGGGTGTTTTGGTATTGCGTTTGCAAACTGGACCTCCCTGAGCGCCAGGGTCTTTGACTGGATTTGGCACCTGGGTATTGATGTTGAGGGAGGCCAAAGTCATGAGTTAGCCCCCATCTTACTCGCTCCCTCAGTTTCTACCTCCTTCTCATAAACACACACACACACAGACATTATACAAGCACTCTCTTTCTCTCTCTTTCTCTCTCTCTGTCTCTCTCTCTCTCTTCTCTATTATCCTCCCACTACAGCCTTAAAATTGGCACTGACCTCTCGCAGTGCAGTTCATCTTTGGCCCTGGACCCACATGTGTTAGTGATTACCCGGGGGAGCCATGCACAACCGCTGTCCCCGCAGGGGCTCCTCTCCATTGCGAGACGCAGTTCAACAGGTCAGCTCTTATTATACCCGAAGAATTGAATATGACTGCTTTTCTGACCAAACCACATACAACTTTCCCTCCATTTTCCTTCCCCTTGCCTACTACAGTATGCTCCCCTCCTCCCATTCTCCTCCTCTGTCCTCACTCCTGAAAAGAGATCTAAACTTGGCATCAGTGTCAGGCTCAGATAAATATTGCGCAACATGCGCCCCTGATGGAATAAGTGGCCATAGTTTCCCTTCTTTTGTCATAAAGTATAATTTTAAATACCAAATACGATCCAGCCCATGAATTGGCAAATGCCGCAAAAAGTCCTTGTTATCATCTATATCAAGTATCTCTCAGCCCTTTCCCTGTGCAATTTCACATCTCTACTGTAAGCTGGGATTAATGTTCAAAATTCAACACAGGCCGTCTTTCTTGGCTCGTGCTCACAGCGGGGCTTCAAGGTTAATGGCTATAGTGTAGAGAGATTAATGGAACCTGTAAGTGATTACTCGGCTATAGCAGCAACTGGAGCCAGGCCTGGAGATAGGCCCAGGGGCTCTGATATATGTATAGAAGAATGCAGGATATCCCTCCGTCATGCTATTGTAATGACAGAATTGGCCTATGATCCAACACTGCATGCTATTGTAAGGGGGGCTTTAACCAGTGCTATGGTTTCAAGCAAAGTAACAGCCAAAGGTCTGAATTTACTAATTACTATGAATAAATATGGCTGTGTTGTGTAAATAAATACATACAGTATATAGTCAAGCACAAATATGTACTATGTTGTAATGTTGTATAACAAGATCTTCTGTATAATGACATATATTAGTACTGAGTTATTGTTATCATCATCTAGAATCCTTTGTATCTGTTAATCTGTAATAGGTCATTGTTACTGTTGTTATCTGATAGGTTATAACAGCTTATTAATGGTTTATGAAGTGTTACCACCTTTATCAATAACCTACTTATATAATTTGTAAACTTTTCATAATGTTAGTTTCATTGTACAATGATACCATTAAGTTCCCATAGTATTTTCAGTTAATCGTTAAAATGAAATCATTCAATATTTTGAACACTTTGTCAGACATGTCAAACAAAGACCAGAGTGTCCTTGGCAGCCCTGACTTTGACAGTGGGCCAGTCTGTCACATACTTGCATGTTCCAGCCAACGTGTTATTAAGCCAGTAGCAATAATAAGGGGGTTCACCTGTGCAATACTAGCTGCTGTATTAGAAGGCAGACAGTGAGTCACTTCACTGCCCCTGCTCTGAGCCAGCCATCACAGCTGTTTGTCTGCTGGACTTTGGGGGCCAGGTCACCTCAGTCGCCCACTGGACACAGGAAATGCCTTACCAATGGACTCACAGTTAGTAATGATTAAAAAAACTCCCACAGACACGCTGAAGCACTTGAACGGGAAGCCACGTGGGGATAGTCTCACTGCCTTTACGTCTTTATAGTCTGGATTGGCAGCAGGATCTGGACCCTTGGGACTTATTCATTTGAACAAGAGTTTCTCAGGGATGCCTCTTCAGACTATTTCTTAAGTCTCTCTAGGATTTGAGGACTTTGCCTGTTTCACCATGTAAGAGTAGAGTTGTCTCACCAGACACGTATAATCCTCTTAAAGATGTATGATATGTGATCATCAGTGCAGAGGAAGAGATCCAAAGCATCCAAGGTGTTTTGGATCCTCATGGTACAAAGCCTCACACTAACAGTCCAAGGACAGTCCTGATTTAAACTGTCTCAGATATGTCATCTCCTTAAATTGCTCTTTAGTGTGATCAGCTAATCAGCATACAGGGACAAAATCAAAACATGCAGTGTTTTGGATTAGCTAACAGTCCGATGACAACTCTGACTTACTGCCAGTTCCAAATACATAAAGATTCATCTGCTTATGTCCTCATCGTCACATGACCCCGGAGCGTGAATGATTGCAAATAGTGACTCATTCCAAATGAAGTAGTCATGTACCGTGTCTACAGTGCCTTGAGACACACTACATCTGCTCAAGGGTTTTAGCCCTTGTTGGCCACTGATGTTTGGCTCTTTCACTTCTCTCCGCCAGGAGAATGATGGTGTCTGTAGTCTGCCTTAATGACTACAGGCTATTGGGCAGCTACAGGCGGTAAGGATGACAGAGTAGCAAAGGTATGGGGGGAGAAATTAATAGCCCGTGACTAAGGGCCGAAACCCCTCCTCAAGAATGCATTGCCCCCCACAACTCCACCAACACCCACGCCTTACACACACACACACACACACACACACACACACACACACACACATACACACAACCCCAACCCCCTCAACCCTTCACTCATCCGTGCTTCTTGACTCCTCCACAGGCTATTCTGACAGAGTTTATTCTAACCAGCCAAAAACGTGTCACGTTAAGTTCGCAACCACAGGCAATGCCTGGGCCGATATGGTGCGGTCTCACTTGGCAGGGGCTTTGAGTGCCCAGTGGCAGTGCTGTAATGATGTGAAGGTATCCCACACACTCTCTCTCTCTCTCTCCCTCTTGATAACATTGGACCTCGTGGCAGAGAAACAAGGGAGAGTTTATGGAGACGCATGTGAAGGTCATTAGCAGTGGGTGTGATAGCAAGCGGCTAGTTTGTGTAACATGGAGGCCTACTGAGTCATCATGGGCCGCTGACAGCCATAGCCTGCCACAAGAGAGAGAAGGAAAGAGAGAGGGAGAGAGAGGGAGAGAGAGAGGGAGAGAGAGAAGGGACCATTGAGGTTTTCCATCAGTGGTGGGCATGTCTACTGTTTGAGTGTTTTACAGAGTTGCTTCAGAGAAGTTGGGGTGGAAGAGGGAACGAGTGAATATGTCAGTGATGGCATGAACCACTGTAAAGAAGTCTCTGCCAAAAACAATAAAGCACACAGAAAGAGAGAGAGAGAGAGAGAGAGAGAGAGAGAGAGAGAGACAGAAATGAGAGGAGGAAGAAGGTTCCATGGTGTCACATTTGGAGGGTTTGGATGTACTTTTAAAAAGCCCTGTGTGAGCGCTAACGGATTGGCTTCATATAAACACAGTGATCGGTCACTGGGCACAGAAGTGCATTTCCACATGTTGGCGTCAGTTTTTGTGTCGCAGGTCTCAACACTGAGTCCTTGTCTGTTCATGCCCCTTCTCATAGAGGAAATGCACATGAAAGCCGAAAGCGCGCACAAGCTAGACCACCGTAAACCTCTGATGCTCTTAAAAAACAAACTTGGGATGTGTCCCAGACTTCACATTAAGAGCTGCAAAATACACCCACATGTAGGCTCTCTCCACACACACACACACACACACACACACACACACACACACTCTTTTTAAAGCCTCCTTTCTAAGAGATATTGCTCTGGGCTCAGAAGCTGGGCATGACACCATCAAATTATCAAACTCTGACTCATAAGCTTTTTTACTGGCGCCAGTGCCCCTTGTATCAAGCTGTTAATAGATACTGCATCCAACTATAAAACCATCCAAAGAAAACTATCCTTTATTCCCCACGTCTTTTGTCGGTGTGTTGGACCAACTGGATTGTATTCAGACTCAAAGGGGGGAAAGGCAAGCATGCCTAGCTGGGGTAGTCTCACCCTCTTTGTGAACTGTTACATTTGCTAGCCGCATAGGCCGGCATTCAATACAACAAAAAAGACAGAGTGATTCCTCTACAATAGAGCAGTTTTGTGTCCTCAGTCAGGCATTGTAATTGTTTTGTTACACGCCAATCCTTTTCTTTCATGGTCACTGATGTATGCGGGGCCATATTGATGACTGGCTCCAGCTTCAAACAAACACAGCATATCTTGGTCTGGAAGTCTGTGGGTTAAAATGAAATGGGAATATCATGTGCTTCAAAGAGTTCCAAACATCAACCTTCATTTTGTAACATTAAAAGAAACTTTAAAACATAGTTGCCTGATTGTTTGTTTATGTTTCCATTGTATGATTGAGGAATCCAACTTTTTTTTTTATGTAACTATTTTGGTGGCTGCATGCAAATAACACAACTTTTTAAGCAATTTTTCTTTTTTTCTCTCTCCGTTTTTTCCATTTTGACTGGAGATGACCTCACATATGGAAACAGGTTCAGCTGTGTGCTGCTCGATTAAAAGAGTTCTGTTTGCGCTGACTTGGGCGTAGTTCACAAGGAAAGAGCTTGCATGGCTAGATGCACAGTCTCTCTCTCTCCTCTCTCTCTCTCTCTCTCCTCTCTCTCGCTCTCTCAGGCTCTCAAGTTCTCAACCCACCTCATACTGGCCCATGCCCTTCAGATACTGCCTGAGTCTGTGTGCTGGAATCTATACTGTTTGTTTGTGTCCTGCTAGACCTGGTGTCTGAATTCAATTTATACTGAAAAGATTGTTTTATGTGATGAGGTAAGGAGAGCTGAACACCGCATAGGAATGTTTTAAATGTTACACGCAGTCAGTGATTTAATAATAACCATTAGTCCCTCAATTAAGTCATTATCATTTAATGAGATTGTTTTTTTTTCTTGGCTTGTATTATTATCAGGGGGCAGTATATGGATGATGTTTACACAGGCCTTTCGGGCACCTTCTCTCTCTCTCTCTCTTTCTCTCCCTCTCTCTCTCTCAGACATACACACACACACACACACACACACACACACACACAAAACATACAGACACACACACACATTAACAGAGAACACTCTCTCTCTCATTCCACATATTTAATTACGGGAGACTGTGGTCTTTGGGCACATTACACTCTTAACCTGTGTTCCAAGTATAGTCATGTTAAACTGAGGGAACATTGTGCAGCATTTCGACATTTCTCAGTTTGCAAGCAAGGATGTGAGAGAGAAGGTGTGTGTGTGTATGTGTGTGTGTGTGTGTGTGTCTATGTGTGTAAAACACTGCCATTTTTCTGCCCATGAGGCGTCCTGCCAGAAAAAGCACACTCACTCCCATTTTTGTCCTGACTCTGCCCAGAGCTCCATCTGAAACACCAGTTCATACATGCGCTTGGGCGTCCACCCAACCAGCTAACACCACCCTTCAATGCAATGAGAAACAGCTTCTTGTTATTATTTATGCTTTAATTAAAAAATCCTTTTTCCGACCCCTTCCCCCAATAACATGAAAAATAAACACTTTAAATGAGTTTGAAATGGATTCCAGTTACTGTGGTAATCATATGATCTCTAAGCCTTAATTCATGAGTCATTTGAAACCCATAAGTCATTTGAGTGTGTTAATCAGACTTCTTATTAGCATATTCTTTGTATAAATTTCCTTTCTGCTTACAGTATCTCACAAAAGTGAGTACAGCCCTCACATTTTTGCAAATATTCTGTCGTATTTTTTCATGGGACAACACAATAGAATTGAAACTTAAAGTAGAGAACAGAGCACAGCTTGTATAAAAGTATAGATTTATTGTCCTCTAAAAATAACTCACTGCACACTGCCATTAACATCTAAACAGCTGTTAACAAAAGAGAGTTCAACTCACAGTGAGACCCTAGACCATGATGTTTCCACCACCATGCCTGACTTTAGGCTCACAACAGGATCTTGGTGCTTACCAGGGTGCAACATCTGTGCAAGTTGAGCTTGGTCTCATCAGACCACAGGACATGGTTCCAGTAATCTATGTTCTTGAACTGCTTGTCTTCAGCACATGAGACCAAGATCAATTTGTTTTGCTCAGATGGTGTCCTGTGTGTCTGGCGGCACCATGGTGTAGAGCAACGAGACAACTGTCCCTTGCCTAACATCAAGCATGAATTGGCAGCAGCATGGTCTAGGGCTGCATGAGTGCTGCTGGCACTGGGGAGCTGTGGTTCATAGAGGGAAACATCACAACTAAGAAACAACTAAGCAGAGCATGACAACAGCATGATAATGACCATAAACACACCTTCGAGATGACAACTGCCTTGCTGAGGAAGCTGAAGATAAAGGTGATGGACTGGCCAAGTACCTAAACCCATTTGAGCACCTGTGGTGCATCCTTAAGCGGAAGGTGAGGAGAGCAAGGTGTTTTAACATCCACCAACTCTATGATATCATAATGAAGAAGTGGGAGAGGATTCCTGTAGAAACCTGTGCAGCTCTGGTGAATTTCAAACCCAAAAAGGTTAAGGCAGTGCAGAATAATGGTGCTCGCACAAAATATTGACAGTTTGGACACAATTTGGTCATGTTCGCTGTGAGGTGTACTCACTGTTGTTGCCCGCTGTTTAGACGGCTGTGAATGGCTGTATGCAGCGGCGCTGCTAAAAATTTGGGGCCCTATGACAGAAAATTATTTTGGGCCTCCCAATCATTGATTATAATATAAAAATGTTCTCTAGGGCCCCCTATCAGTGCCAGGCCCTTGGAATCATCCTAACTTTTCCCCCCCTGGCGGCACCCCTGGCTGTATGTTGAGTTATTTTCAGAAGACAATAAATCTATACTGCTATACAAGCTGCACACTGACCACTTTAAGTTGTTTCAAAGTTTGATTTCTATAGTATTGTCCCATAAAGATATGACAGAATATTTGCAAAAATGTAAAGGGTGTACTCACTTTTGTGAGATACTGTACTTGCTAACAATTTTTCACCCAAGTGCATTAACAAACATTTGTTGACACATATATTGTCTAATTTCCACAATATCATGGACAATCCCATGGGCAAGAGCTCACCATAGATCTACAGATCTATAGATTCTCAGTATATTCTGACTGGGCAGAGGTCAATGTATACGTCCAGGTATCACAACAGACCAGCAGGGACCGAGGATGAGATCACTGCTTTCTCTAACTCAGCACATACAGGTAAGTAAGTAAGTATAAGTAGCTTTTATTGTCAATTTCTTCACATGTTCAAGACATACAAAGGAATCGAAATATATTTGATGAATAGACACATCAATACACTGGTAAGGTAAATCCAGGGGTCAGTGTGTTACTCTTACGTTACTCCTGTCTTATGGCATTTAAGGGCTGTGGGGTCAGGTCACCTCAGTCTAAGTGGCCCAACAGAGAGAGCCTCAGCAACATCAGGACATAAAACACTGAGAGGAAATGAAGGACAGGAAATTGAATCACTCCGAGGCAACGCTGGTGTATTAACTCAGAACTCTGATAGAAAGAAGGGTTAAGGTAATCATGTTGTTTCTCTCTCTCTGACTGTCTGTCTGTCTGTCTGTTTCTCTCTCTCTGTCTTTCAGTGGTCATCAGTCACTGCCCAAAGCCATGCTTCTGGTCCTTGCAACATAAATTCACTTCATTTCATTAGTCCCATGTTTACAGTAGGGTGTTCTGGAATGCAAACAGCAGACCCCTGTCCACTTGGGAAAAACATTGTTAGAAGTTAATTTACAAAAAAAAAAATTTACAATAAGTTAATTACATACCCACCCCAAGTTCAATTACATTAGACATCTCTCTCTCTCTCTCTCTCTCTTTCTCTATCACTGTTTTCTCTGTGCCTGTCTCTCTCAGTACTGCTGTGGTCTTTGTGGTTCTCATATGGCATGCATGCCCACCCAGTATCACACCAGCCCCTCCAGCTCTCTCTCTCTCTCTTTCTCTCTCTCTCTCACACACACACACACATACACACACAGACACATACAGACACACACATCAAAAGACACTGACAGCCTCTTATGCATGAAGTGTATGTGTGTGTGTGTGTAATTACACAGAGCATCCAATTGCGAGGGTTGTTTGGCCCCTTGAGTAGCTCGCCAACATAACTGAGCACTAGAATCATCCCCTAGGATTTAAATTATTCACAGCAATCCATTTGAACCGTGTGGAAGCATTTTCCTCCTTCTTCTTTTTGATGGGTGTATGTCCTCCCCTCCTCCTCCCCTCCCCTCTTCTCACCCCACCCCACCACATCCCCCTGAAAGGTTTTCATTAGCGGCTGGTGTGCTGTATGAAGAGGCAGGAAACAGCTGGATAAAAGAGGATTATGGGCCGCTCCAGACACAGACCATGTGTCGCTGCCGTTTACACATCAGTCCAGGGGATGTAAACAAAACCCATCACAGGTTGAGAGGGGAGGGGCCTTGGCTTTTCAAAGATGGACAAAGAGGGGGAGAGGAGAGAACAGCAGAGTAGAGGAGAGAGGATAGGAAAGCAGAGGAGATGTACGGCAACGAACGGCATTACTGGCCTTGACACAAAATGGACATTATGCTCTCAGTCACCTAATTGCTCATGTGAAAGCATGTGTGTGTGTGTGTGTGTGTGTGTGTGGTGTGTGTGTGTGTGTCTGTGTGTGTGTGTTTGTGTGTGTGTGAGTGTATTTTATCTCTGCATAAAACAAAGAACAGATGTGTACTATGGCAAGGTAAAGTTGTGGGAGGAACAAAGTGTACTCAGGGGATATGTCCCGCAGCTGTGTCCAAAAAATGCTGATCACTGATGCTTTCACTTCACTTCCAGGGCACACTGAAGTCGAAGTGCATTCAAGGTCAAGGTACATGAACAAAGGGTTGGTTGATTCCACCACTACCAACCTGATAATCATTACACCAGAACTGACTCTGAGGGGACTCTTCAGCAGTCCGTGAGGAGAGATTCAAGTTGAAGATTGACTATGAACAAATCTGGATCACATAAATAATTTCCTTCAAATTGTGTCCTTTGAGGTGTACTTTGTTACCTCACTGCTCTGTTTGGGCTCTAGTTGCTGGGTTGGTTGTAAGGTTTGTGACTTTTTCTAGTTGGTATTTTTGTTGGCAGGCCTCCTACCGTGCATTAATCTCCACTCCACTCCCTGATTCCTGACAAGACTCGTGAATCTGCGTCTTCTGCGCTTCTCGCTCTGACTAATGAAAAATGACGTTGATTACAGTCCTAAAAGCACCCTTGTAAAAACTCTGTTCCACTGCTCTTAACAGTGCCTCTGCCTCCAGTGAAAAGGGGAAGATCTCTCTCACACCCCTGTGTTAGTGTTCGTCTTGCTAAACTGCAGTATTTACAGCAACATAAGCACATTATCCTTACCCTCTTACTTTCAGCCCCCTCTCACTCCCCCAGCCATCCCAACAGACACACACACACAGACATACATACACCCCAGGGGACTCTCGCACAGGCTCATTCCCAGCCATCAGGAATGTGTACATTTTAGTGTTTACATGATACAGATCCGGCAGTCAGTCAGTAACAGAGAGGGGAGACGCTATGTGTGTGTGTGTGTGTGTGTGTGTGTGTGTGTGTGTGTGTGTGTGTGTGTGTGTGTGTGTGTGTGTGTGTCAGATCTCAGGGCTTGCTGAACTGTTCAACAAGCGGTGAAGGTTTGGGTGATCATACCAGATTTACCCCCACATTTGCACTCTGTGTATTAAATGGGGCAAGTCACTCCCAACCACTTCCCCAGTTTGACCCCGCCTCCCTCCCCAGACACACACACACACACACACGTGCATAAACACACACATGCTCACCAGGAACAGTTATCTTGGAAGTTCATGCAAAACGGAAATTTTTTTGGAGGGGTTAGGGGACTTGAATCTGAACAACATTTGGACACACACACACACACACACACACACACCAGCAGGGTGTAGACACATGGATTGACTGTATGCCAGACAGCTTTCACTGTCTCCATGTCCAGCTATCTGGGGCCCAGTTATGTATGCGCCTATGTGTCATTTTTAGGAGTTCTTTGGACTCCTGGTGTCACAAATAAAGATTTGTTTCCATATGATTGTTTCCACTCATGAATACACAGTGGTGTGTGTGTGTGTGTGTGTGTGTGTGTGTGTGTTTGTGTCCGCATGTGCATCTGTGTGTATATGTGCATACTTACATCTGTACTTTCTGTATTTTGATTAAGTGTGTGATTTCTTCACATACTAAATTAGGTCAAGCAGAGTCTGGGCAGTGGATGAAAAGTTACTGTGGGGATATAACCTTAATTAGTTCAGAATCAGTGACATGCACAGCAATGGTGGAATTTTCATCACTTCCAGCTGCTCCTGTTATTGCAGATCCTCTTTGGAGAGTAGGCTGGAGTTCTTGCGCCATGGCAACGGCCTGTAGAAAGGGCGAGCTTGTTATGGATTAGGGCGGCACAGTCAGAGGGTGAGAGAGAAAACGCTGCAAATACTGTCCTGAGATTACTGGTCTAGGAATACACGTCATTTCCTTGTGAAAATATTATTATGCTATTGAGAGAAGATGATACAATAACAATAAGGCTAGTAGACCGCTTGTGAGTTTTGTCTATTTTCTCATCTAAAATGTCCCTTTAAAGTGGTTGGGATGACTGGATGGATCATCAGCAGTTCAACAGGTGTCTGGCTGTGATGTGAAAACAGTGTGGATTTAATTTAGCAATTATTTCCATATCTGAAGCAGAACTTTACATTGCCTTTGAAAATCCTGTGTTTATTTTGAATACTGTAGACTATCTCTAGGGTGATGAGTACCTCAGAAAATAAGCAAATTGCAACCATATGTCCTAACCACATCATATCATTTCATATTGTACAGCAAATCGTGTAGCTGTATAACATATACAACAGAGAATTGACTTGTGGACAGGGTACCATGTTTTGGGAGTGACTTCACCTCACTCTCTGCCATGGCCATCTCGCTTCAGTCTGGCTCTATCTGGGGTCTGAAGGTCCATGAATTCAGCCTATTCAGCCCAAATTATGAATGCTGCGTGTAAGCAGAAAAAACTAATGTGTCCTCCCCTTGTCCAGCACAACCGAATCAGTCAACAAAATCACTCCGCAGTTCAAGTCTCATGTTTTTGATTAAAGTTCTCTCTGATTGTCCTTACATGATTTTGATGTTTTTCTTAATGTGGCCTATAAACAATAGAAGTTTGGGATATAAGGCACGTACATATATCATCAACGTCAATGTTGCTCAATTTAGTTGCGAGGAACGGGGATTTATTTAGGTACTGTACTGGCAACCCGTCTGGCAGGGGGGCTGGTCCTGCTCCGCTTTGGTCAGGAACACGGAGGCTGAGGTTTTTCCTGACATGTCCAGAGTAGCTGCCAGTGATAGGGGAACAGGGAAAGGAGACGCCACCACCACACTACTGACTCTCCGCACTGTTCTGAGCAGGACTTCATTCCCGTTTCGTCTGGATTGTTACAAACTAACTTGAGTCAGTTATTCTTGGTGCTGTTTGAACTTTGTGTGGACTTTTACAGTGAATGGGATAAGTTTCTCGCGCTGAAGGAAGATATCCAAATTGAATATATTTATGCATGGGTTGGGGCTGAGTCAGGCGAAAAGGACGAAGATCAGTTGGAGGGCTGGTTTGTACGTATTTCCTTTTTGCTTTCTGCAAGAGTTGTACATGTGCAATCAATCTCCGATGACACATTACAGCGATCCAACAAATGCACGTAAATTACACGAAAAGGTTTTAATGGTTGCTTGTTTATTTCTGGATAAACTGGAATGAATACTTAAGGACATAAGTGTTGATGAACACATTCGTGTCACACTACTGCTGGACATTAAATTTACAGTGCTCCTGAAATATTTCCTGGAAACTATTTTTTGTTAACGTTGCATAACTGTGCATTGTGTTTGAGACTTTGAGTGCTGGAATGACGGCAGCCTCTGGGGACCGGGGCATGCTGTGAGGCACACATCCTTTTTTTAGAACTTCACCGCGTTCTAACATCCGGACTACAACTTTTTTCAAACAAAACCTACCACGGACGCGCAAGCCTATGTCACTTAATTTGTGTTTTCTTTTTGTAAGTTTAACTGACTAAGGGGAAAAAATGAGAAGAGTTCTGATATTGGGATTTTTTGCTCTGCTGCTTCTGCTGACTTGGCTTGGAGATGCGTCCGAGACGAATCCAGCCAACCGACAGGCGGGTATCAGACGGGTCCCTTTAAGACGGGCCAGACCAAACAGATCGCGTCTGCATCCCGGGGTCCTGACGCTCAGCGGCACTGGCGCTGGGACCCAGTCCGCAGCCCCCGCTGACACCTCGAAGCTGACTGGACAGTATGATGAAATGCAGAGGGATGAAAGCGCCAGCCCATCCAACCAGGGGGCGGCACGGAGGGGGTTCATGGCCAGCCGTAGACCCCTGCCAGGGGCCAGTGTATCCACTGTTGGGCACGCCATGGTTCAGGATGAGGGGACACCGGGGGCACGTGCCAGGGTGTCCCGCATGCCGAGCAGCGCCGGCTCACCCAACCTCCTTGCCACGTTTGCTGGCAAGAACCGGCTGCTGGTCATCTCGGCGCCGCATGACTCGGACGGCTACTACCGTCTGATGATGAGCTTGCTGAAGCCAGATGTGTACTGTGAGCTGGCTGAGCGGCACGTGCACCAAATCGTGATGTTCCACCAGGAGGGGGAGCAGGGGGGCAAGGTGCGGCGCATCACCAATGAGGGCAAGGTGATGGAGGAACCACTGGACGTCTCGCTCATCCCCCGCCTGATGAGCTTCCTGAAGCTGGAGAAGGGCAAATTTGGCATGGTACTGCTGAAAAAGACCCTGCAGGTGGAGGAACGCTACCCATACCCCGTCAGGCTGGAGGCCATGTACGAGGTGATCGACCAGACACCCATGCGCAAGATGGAGAAGATGAGGCAGAAAGGTTTCGTACAGAAGTGCAAGGGTGCTGGCGTGGAGGGCCAGGTGGAGGAAGGTGCCTTCACGGACACACAGAGCGCCAACCCACCCTCACCACCAGTGGAGAGGAAGCCGGAGAGGAAAGATGTGATGCGCAAGCCGTTCAGAAGGCCCGTGCAGCCCAGCACGACCACCACAACGACTACCACCACCACTAGACCCACAACCACCACAACAACCAAGCCTCCGACCACTACCACCACCACCACCACCACCACCAAGCCCACCACCACGACACGTGCCACAACCACCACCAGGGCTACTACAACAACCCGTGCCACCACCACCACCACGCGTGCTACAACCACCACCACGCAGAGAACAACCAAGGCTCCTGCGAGGGTGACGGTGGACCCATACTATTATAACCGCAGAGGCAGATACCACACTAAGACAACCACTGCCCCAACCACACCATATGAGTACTACACCAAAGCCTACACGGGCCGATACGGGGACAACCGCACAGACAGAAAAGAATACGGGCGCAAACACACTGGTGTCACACCAACACAACATAAGCCAACTAGGCCATCAAAGCCATCCAAGAAGAAACATGAAGGCAAAGTGATCGTCAGCGGCTACGAGGACAAGTATGACATTGGCAGGCCCACAGAGATGGACCTGGAGGAGCAGGAAGTGGAGGTCGTTCCCACTAAAAAGAGTCGTGTCAAACAAGACAAGAATGACAAGAAGAAGAGGAAGGACAAAGCCGACAAGCTGGCCAAGAAGGACAAGACGGAGAGGAGGTCGAAGACACCCAAGGGCCACAAGAAGAATGGGAAGAAGGTGTCCAAGACTCTGGAGAAAGACGAATACCACAAGCCCACAAAGAGACCCCCTCCTCCACCTAAGGGAATTCTGGAGACCTTCCTGGACTACTTTGAGAACCGAAGGCGTCTCATTGTAAGTCCCAGAAAATTACATTGCACAGCACCAAAAAAACAAAACACAGAAAACATGACATCATGTTATGGGTGGCCTTTCTCATTGTGTTATTTAAGATGCTGCCAAAATAGATGGTCGTTTATCCGACACAGAAATTGCACCTTGGTTTCGCCAAGGTCCTGTTTGCACCTTAGTAGGCCTTAACACCATTTCACCAGTGCTGCCAAGTTCAAATCCATTCAAGAAATCCCAGCTTGAAGTTAGCTAAGAGAGCACACGGGACAAGGTTTTTTGGCTCTCATTTTATCAACTTGGACAGCACTAGTTATAGTCATGTGCTGGCCTCTCCATGCCATGTGTTTTGCAATATGATTACCATTATAGTCCAAACCACACATGAGCAAGGACTGCATCCTGAATTGTAGTTTCACTTATATTTGAAAGCGCTGCTTATGATTTGGGACCATGATAAAACCATCAAGTAAAGTTAACCAGCTGCTGTATTACAAGTTAGAGAATTTTATCAAAAGCATGTGCGCAATCGCTGGGAAAAATGGAATTTAGAACTCCCAGAGGTTCTTGAGAGATATTTCCATGATTCACATCACATCTGATGTCTGTAGGGGGGGCTTTTTTCCGTTCGAAAAGTCTTTGGACACTTTCATATGAGGACTTAGGTATACATTTTTTTTCAGAGCGTACAAATGCTATGAAACTGGTAAACCAAAAGTTCTATCAAAGCACTTCACCACTCAAGCGGCAGAAATATTTGTTTTGAAAACTGTACAGCCATGTGAACATTCAAGCTAAATTTGTACTTGTCCTGTTTGGAACCAGAACACAGGAACTTGAACATAGGCTTTACCCAGGTTGTTTATATGTGTTATGAATTTGCCTTTGTGCTCTTAAGGCCAATTCATAGTCAAAGAAGTGCAGAAAAGTGCACTTTTCAGAAATGTGCTTTTGAAAGTGCTTTTGTATGTACTAACTGTACTATTTTGGAACAGCTTACCGTAATGCATTAACAGTGGGTCTAAGTATACTCAAAATGCTTTGCCATATTATTTAAAGACACTTAATGGCAACTCAAGAGGCTTTTTTGGGACACTTTAGTTGCATTGCTTAAGTCCTCAAAAATGTATGCTTAAGCAATCAAAAATGTACTTTAATGCAACGCTAGTGTGGAAAAACAAAAACAGTTCAAGTGTATGAAAGCTAAGTTCATTAAAGGACAAAATATACATTCCTAACACTTAGGATACTTTAAATGTGCTACAAACATATTAAAGTGGGCCTCATTTTATTAGGGATCCCATTTAAAATGCATGCTTACGTTCTAGATAAACTGTAAGATGTTTGTTTACTTTGCTATTTCATTGTTGCATTTAGAAGTGTAGTTAGAAAAGGAATTGAAATCAATGAGTTTGCATGCAAAAGCTCTGCATAATTGGTTTCTTATCTCTTGAAGAGTTGTTAGTGACAGGACTTAAAGGGCATTAACTGCAAATAACCGCAACCAGAAGTTGACAGAAAGTGAGAGGAAGAGAGAGATTGGTGGAGAGATCATGATCCAAACCATGGATGCTGATGTTTGGGCCACAGTTCCCTCATCCCCAAATGTTCTTTCAAATGTCCCTCATGCCCCTGTCCCAGGTGATCACAGCCCCGACGGAGGAGAACCGCATGTACGTCCAACAGCGGGACGAGTACCTTGAGCATGTGTGTGAGATGGCCATTCGTAAGGTCTCCATCATCACCATCTTTGGCTCGCTCACCAACAGCAGCATGAAGATAGACCACTACCAGCTGGGTAAGGCTAGAGGCTAGAGGACTCCCCTTGGTCTGTTTTATCTGCTTTGTGTTGTGAGGGCTTGGTGTGGATTTCAGACAATGTGGGGAAAGAAAGAAGAAAGACAGAGGAAGAAAGAAAGAAAGGAAGAAAGCATCTGTTTCTGTCTTGAGTTATGTGTGTTACTAACAGAGGTGCATGGCATTGTGTGATTTACACTTGAACTCTTCACGTCCGCATAGAGAAAGTTGTCCCTCTATCTCTCTCTCACTCTGTCCATCTCTTCCTCCATACCTCTCTTCTTCCTCTATAGCTGTCTTCCTCATCCTTTGTCCCTCTGAAGTTTCCACTTCATCTGATCTCTCTTGACTCATTTTAATTCTCAGCTCAGCCCCTTCTAGTCTCCCTCTCTAAGACCCCTGGACTCTCTACCTCCCACTTCACTCACACTAAATCTGCTCTGTGGCATGTCAAAGTTATTGTAATTGTAATGTACCGGACAAAAGCGCGACGTGTGTGTCAGGCGTCTGTGTCATCAACATTCACACCCTCTTGGCCTGCCAGACACTACAGTGCTCCAGTGTCACCAAGGATGAACGTCCCTGAGATTTACAAAACGCATCCAATGGCCTTCTCTCTCTCTCTCTCTGTCTTTCTCCTTTCTACTGTCTCTCTCTCTGTCTTACACACACCACACATGCGCACACACACACACACACACACACAATTTATCCTCTCTCTCTGTCTTTCTCTCTCTTTTTCTGTCTTTTACAGGCTCTGTTCCATCTGACTGAATGATGTTGAACCCCTTATCTGAGGGAAAATCGGGGGTTGGGGGTGGGTAGTCACAGTCAGATGGGAATTTTTCTGTTCCACTTTTCCTTTCTCTGTCTTCCATGTGACAGATTAAGGGTGTCTTTAGCACGATGGCTCCACAACAGGACAGGCACTTTCATCTTAATAGCTGGCATTAGCCCATGACTAACAGCAGTACTTTTCCAGACAGTGACCTCATATGACACAGACACAGGCAAAAAGAACGCGCACATGCACTTCAATGTGCATGAGTGAGAATGTGTGTGTGTGTGTGTGTTAGGGAGCGCTTGGAAGCTGACAGACAGCACAGGAGAGCCTGGAGTTTAACTTTGAGAACAGAGAGAAGAGGAAACTGCACAGTACTCCCATCGGTGGCAGCAGAGGACTGTCAGACGAGTACTGTTTAGGGGGGAGGACTGATGAAGGGAGGGTGTCGAAGGAGCGGGCGATGGTTCCCTCAGTAAACTGGTGACGGACCAACTTTGATTTTGGCCCATGGGAAATTCCTATGTCAGTCTCGCAGGTACGGAAAAGGTGAGGCCACACAGAGGAAAAAGTAGCTCGTTGAGTGAGAAGACGAAGGTTTTGGGAAGAGGATGATGGAGAGGAAGTCTTGGGGCGACTGGGGGCTGGCAGGATATTGTGCGGTGGGAAGCGGACCTCTTGAAGCCTGGTGCTTTCTGTATTCCCATTTCAGGATTCCCAGACTTGAGAAACGTGGCCGGCTTCCTCCGTGGCTGCAGTTACATGAGCCGGCAAGGGCTTTGCTTAGCAGGCCTCCTGGCAGTCTCCGAGGAGAGAGATTATATTTTTATTTTAAGAAGTAGGTACACCAGTAATTGTATAGTTTCAAATGAGGACTTCCATATAAAAAAGTCCAGCAGTGTTGCCCAGTACTGCGTGTGCTCTGAAGTAAGGAGGAAAGAGAAGGTTTGTCAGTCTGTCAGGGTCTGTCCCTATGATTTGCTAGTGCTAGTAGTCCTAGTGTTTCACTGTGGGTCTGACTTTAGGATCTAAGGAATGCTATAGCATAGTATACTTCAGTGTGTGTGTGTGTGTGTGTGTGTGTGTGTGTGGTGTGTGTGTGTGTGTGTGAGAGAGAGAGAGACAGAGAGAGAGAGAGAGTACATGTATATGTGGTGTTTTCAGATAGAGAAAGCGCACACTGTGTGAGGATGTGAGAGTCTGTGTGTGTGTGTGTGTGTGTGTGTGTGTGTGTGTGTCAGAGAAAGGGAGAGAGCGCTGGAAAACAATAGAGGGCTCAGACACACAGACATGTGGACTGAGTGGCAGGAAGTAGCTCTGAGATGATGTCACTCACAAGCTGACCTCAGAGTCAGACAGAGGTTAAGCAGTTTATACAGATCACACTTCCAAGTCACAATCAAGCAAGCGCGCACACACACACGTGCTGCACACACACACACACACACACACCACACACACACACACACACACACACACAAACACACATGCTGCACACACAAGGAGTTGGAAACTCATACACAAACTCCCTCTTTCTCTCTCACCCCCCACTCCCCTGTCAGACATGTGCACATGCACACACACACACACACACGTGCTGCACACACAAGGAGTTGCAAATTCATACACAAACTCCCTCTTTCTTTCTCACCCCCCACCCCCCTGTCAGACACGTGCACACACACACACACACACACACACACACAGACACAGACAATTTTGTCTACATGTGATAAGGGTATTTCACCACCACAAGACCACTGGAAAAAGTGGCAGTGACTCAGGCTTGCCGCACATATGACTTCACCCTGTCTAGTGTGAACACACACACACATACACACACACACACACACACACACACACACACACACACACACACAGACACGTTAGTTCCAGAATCCCAGGGGTACACTTGAGTGCAGTCTCCAGGCACGCTGTGGGCTCTCTGTGTGATTTTAGGGCCATTGCACTTCCCAACCTAGTGGTTCCGCATGTGTCACCTCACACACACATCCAGCTGTCAGCCTGATGGGATCATGATCGAACCCGACGGTGATTTGTTCAGCCTGAAGAGAGCGAGTGAAAGTGAGAGAGAGTGTGTGTCTGTGTGTCTGTGTGTGTGTGTGTGTGTGTGTGTGTGTGTGTGAGAGAGAGAGAGAGAGAGAGAAAACGTCTCCCTCTGGTTGTCTGAGCTGTCTGGTTACCGTGAGTGAGCCCGTAATTAGAGCCCTCAGTGTCGTCCATCATGTGCCAACAGCACCAGAGGAGCTGCTCTGAGGACCCCTGAAGGATAAAATGCCCCTCTTTTCCCTCTTGCTTCTGTAAGGGCTTCTGAAATACATAGAGCACACTGGAACTGACTGGATTCAGGATGCAAGGCTGACGTCAGGCTCTTTTTAATTAAGGGCCAGGCCTCAAAAAAGGGAAAAGGGTGTGTGTGTGTGTGTGTGTGTGTGTGGATATGGGGTGTGTATGTGAGATGCGTGTGTGTGTGTGTGTGTGGGGAGGGGTGTGAGTGTGGGTGTGTGTGTGTTAGTGCGTGGCGGTTGTGAGTGTATGTGTGTATGTGTGAGGGGTGTGTGTGAAGGGTGTGTGTGTGTGCGTGTGTGTATATGTGTTAGGGGGGTGGCTGGGTGGGTTGTAGGGGTTGGAACTCTATGCGGTTTCCAGTTAAAACAAAAACACAGCCCAGGCGGCACTGGTATGTAGTTAGATAAGCCATCTCGAGCACTGGGACAGGACACACAATTAAGGAATGAAAAGAAATGGTGCATTGAAGTGGCTGGTAGACCCCACCCACCCCTATCCCCACACATGCCCCCCCCCCCCCCCCCCACCCCTTGTTATTATCTTTCAAACAAAGAATGTGCATTGGAAACCTGAGAGAGAGATTCCTTCTGAGATTCTGAGTGAGTGAAAACAAACAAAATTTTAGGCATGGCTGATTTGCACCCCACAATGCGCACACAACCCCACATGCATACACACACACATACTCTCTCTCTCTCACACACATACACACACACACATACACATACACACACACAACCCCACATACACACACACACATACACTCTCTCTCTCACACACATACACACACACACACATACTCTCTCTCTCTCACACACATACAGACACACACAAACCCCACATACACACACACTCTCTCTTTCTCTCTCTCTCTCTCACACACACACACACTGTCTTACACTTCTATTCACACACACACACACACACACACACACACACACTCTCTTTCTGTGCACACACTCTCTCATTTTCACAACCACACATACACAGACATACACATTAGCCTGAGCTGTTGCCGTGTTTTTTGCTTGCCTTACCTCACAGAAGAGTAGCCATGTATTACTCTGTCTCGCCCCATGGTGGAAAAAGGAAGCTGTGGGCCCAGTGTAAACACACACACACATGTGCGCGTGCGCGCGCGCACACACACACAGACACACACACAGAAAGACTTTCCTTTACAGGGTCAGGGAACAACACCCCATGATGGCAGGTTTTTGGGGATTTTCCATTGAGGGCCGCAGTCTTAGCTTGGTGTTGCGAAGATTCCATGAAAAGTCAACCCCAGTGTCTGTCCCTCATAGGATTCCTCCCTGTAGCTTGACGTGCACTTTCTGATCTTAAAACGACCTGAGACAACTCATACTGTGTGTACTACAGAAAGACAATAATAGTTAACTAATACTGTAATAATACTACTCTATATAATGTAGTTTGTTGTTGAATGCACTGTGAATGTACTTTTACATTTATGCAAGGGTAAGCTTTACACTTTTATCCAAAGCGACTTACAAAAGAGGACCAATAATAAAGCTACATTGCATGAGAGACAGAGAGAGTAGAAGAGAAGATAAAACATTGACAGAAAAAATTGCCTTTTTGCCTTTTAAATGACCTGTCCATAGATGCATGTGGATGTGTCATGTTGTCTTCTGTTCTATGTTATAATTGTTGCGTTTGTATTGTATTTTTGCTTTTGTTCTCCCGTAGAGAACGACAGAGCGATGAAAGGTCTCAGACAAGAGGATTTGGTGAATCAGGAGTTGATAACAGAGCTTCGGAAGGAGTTTGGCATGAACTACAACGACTTCCACATGGTGCTCACTGACTTTGACATGAGAGTAAAGGTAAGGTGGGGAATTATGGAACTTAATCATGGAACTCAAAACATGGAAAAAGAGGCAGAGGAACTACCTAAAAACTTCCAAGAGGAATGTGTGAATCTGTGAATGTGTGAATAGTTGTGTGTGTGAATGTGTGTGAATGTGTGAATAGTTGTGTGTGTGTGAAACTGTTGTGTAATAGTAACAGATTCTATGTAGGCTCAGAGTAGCTACGGTGCACATGCTCCATCCCACACACATTTGGAGGAGAGGAGCATCTATAGTACAGCTACAAACCCATAACGCTGGAGAGGACATCAGGGAATCCAGTTTTGGCAGCACCCTCAGGCCTAACAAGTTCTAGTCTCAGCAGAGGGAGAGGCAGAACTGGAGAGAGAGAGAGAGAAAGAGGGAGGAGGGGGAGAAAGGGGGATTGAGAGTTGACAAGAAAGGGAAAGAAAGAGAGAATGAGGGAATGGGAATGAGAGGGAATGAGAACTGAGGAGATCAATAGATAGAGAACAAGGTGCTGGAGGGAGAGATCAGGACGTTAAAGGTGACAGAATGCAAGAGAGGGAGAGAGAGAGAATGAAAAAAATGAATAAATAGAGAGAAGACAGTGATTGAAAGAATAAGAGATATATAGAAAGAAAGAGAATGGGTGAAGGTGGCATGTTGTGTCCGTGTTCCACAAGAGTGGCGGTGGGTAGAGGGCGGTGGCCCCTGTTTGGTTCTCCTGGGTGCTGGTGGAGGGGAAATGGCGTGGTGTTCAGATGAGAGGAGAGCCGCAGGAGCAGGGCCAGGCCCTGTTTGCAGACAGATGGCGTAAACAAAGAGGCCACTGTGCACTAGCCACTCCACACAGGACAGAGTCAAGTCTATTAAAACTCACCCAGGGACCATATCAGGCCAGCTACTTTCTCTCTTTTCTCTTTCTGTCTCTCTCTATCACTTTTTCTTTCCCTCTATCCCTGCTTCCTTCTCTTTCCCACTGTCTCTCAGTCCACCTTCTTCACTGTGTGTTTTTGTGCATTGTGCCACTCAATAATTAACTAGGTAAATTTTATTTTTGAAGCTAAATGTGAATATTTGGCATCATGTAGCCAGGATAATCTGTCTTATTTCATTTTTTCGTTGCACCAGAGAACAGTGAGAACAGCAACAACAGTGTCACTTGTGAACATGTCGGACAGACCTTGTTAATGTGTGGGTGAAGATCTCCCCATCTTTGCTCATCTGTCTTTATCTCTTTGTGTTTCTCTCTCTCTCTCTCCCTCCCTTTCTCTCATGGTCTCTCCGTGTCTCGCCTCTTTTAGTGAGTAAATTCAATTAAATTCAGTTTTATTTATACAGCGCCTTTTACAAAAGTATTGTCTCGTGGCGCTTCACAGAAGGAGCACCCAAGAGCAACGGGGGCAAGGAAAAACTCTCTTATGTTCAGTTAATCTAGGAAGAAACCTTGGGCAGATCCACGACTCAACGGGCTAACCTAATGTAAATGTATCTACACACTGTTCAAAGCCTAGTTGTCCTCTCTCCATCACAGGCTTTACTGCGTCTGGACATTAATTCCCTGCTCTAATGTGCATTTAGCATCTCATAAAGGCCTGATTCAAAGTCAGCACCCGGCTAGGTCACGCTGTAGACTAGCGGAATGCTCCAGGAACTCGGAGCAACTCAGACAGCTGACTGAAGTTGCTTTGGAAACTTTACTGAAGTGCCATGTTTGTTGAGGTTTCTGTGCGAGCTTGGAAAAAAAAAGATGTTTAGCATTCTTGTGACTAGCCTTGGCAAAGCAGCAACCAAGTCACACATAGCCTAAGGTCTGGGTCCAGCAGGATTTTTTTTTCCTACACAATGTGTAGAAACGAAGCTCAGCAAATGTAGATAACATAGCTGCTCGTAGTTTTAACTTTCACATAAATTGTCCTTACAACAGTTCTACAAATACCCATACTGATGAGTTTGATTTTATGGCATATTATATATGTTTACCTCACAAATTGGAGAATGGAGTCGCAAGTGCAGATGAGTTGCTGTTAGTGCTCTTAGTTTCTTAACTTTCACATAACTTGTTCTTCCAGCAATTCTATGAGGTGCCTATAGCCATGAAGGCGGTGTTTGACTACTTGGACACATTTGCCTCGCGCATCAGGGAGATGGAGCAACAGAAAAGAGATGGCGTGGTGTGCAAGAAAGAGGACAAGCCCAGATCATTAGAGAACTTCCTTTCAAGGTACGAGACAGAGGTGTTTGTCCAAGTGGAGACATTTACTGAAAGAATATGTAAGAAGGAGAAAAACACATCCACACCACTCTAATTTATGGCCCCGTCACATCATTTTATTTTTCTTATTTCTCATACATCTGCTATATTGGTCTTATTCACTGTTATGATGCCTGTTAAAGGCATTTTATAGCTTTTGTTTGGCACGGTAAGTGGCTGAGGGATCATAATGCACGCGCTCACCCAACAGCTGTGGCCTTCGTCTGGGACTAGTATTAATCAAATCCATTTTTCCCTGCAAAATGTCAAAAACAGAATTTCCCCTTGATTCAATAAAACTCCCATTTAGCTCCAAATCTGGATTTCAGCACTTTGACTATTACCCAGTTATTTAGCAATGCAATAAACTGCTCAAACGAATGAGAAGGTTAGCAGGGGCAATGTCATTCACAGTAAATTTCTGTCATAATTAACCCATGCGCTTGGTCTATGTGTGTGCTTGGAAGGTTCCGGTGGAGGCGAAGGCTTTTTGTCATATCAGCGCCTAATGATGAGGAATGGGCCTACCAACAGCAGCTGTATGCACTGACCAGCCAAGCCTGCAACTTGGGTGAGTACATAGTATGAAATCTGTTGCATACTAGCAGACACAGTAGGTTTGGAAAAGGGGAGCGCAGTCAGGCTCAAGTCCTATTACTGTCAAATGTCACTGCTCTCTGAGCTTCAGCTGCGGGCTGTCAGACCATCTTTCAGCAGCGCTGCCATAGGAGGAAAGTTGATTGCTTATATGATTACTGAAGAAAAAATATATGAAAATGTATGTTTAAAGATACAACTTAAAAATGTATGTTTAAATTCTGAAATGCAAACAATTTTCTCTGGTTGGAACCTCCCAAAAAGCTCTAAAAAAACGTCTTGTTTTTTTCCTCAATAAAAATTGCATCAGAGAGGTCCCAACCACAAAACTCAGTCTGCCACTGGTAAAACCCTCTACTAATCAGCAGCTAAAGTGTGAATTCCTATGCTTCTCTTAACTCCTAAGACCCTCCTTAACCCTCAAAGACGGGCATATATCAATTTCATGACTAGCTGATTTATAGCAGTTAAGTCTTTGAGAGTTTCATTGGGATTCAGCCGATGCATAGTCCTCGTAGACTGCATTACTCCAACTCTAGCAGACCCTCGTCTAGACATGATTGACCAATGAATGAATTTTCATCCACCTGGACTAAAGTTTATTACTAAGCAGCTTCACTCTGGGTCTACATGCCTGCAGAAACAGAGGCTATATGATGTTTTTTAGGCTATATGATGTTTTTAAGACAGCTTTTCAATCCTCTAAGCTCGATGGCTATTTCTCCTACATCATCTTTTCAGTTTGATGGCCCTTGTAAAAACTAAAGGAAATGACTGAATCATACTGAGACCAAGGACAGTAAGTCTATGTCGTGGTTCCCAGTATAATTTCTGTTGCAAGTGAGTGAATGTGTCTGAGCTTCCTGCTGGTTTAGTAAGCCCTGCAAACCCAGACACGGCAGATCAGTTTTACTGTAAAGCCTTGCCATTTGTTTTTAGCGTATGTATATGGAATCAGTTTTAATTCCAATGATTTCATAGTTGAAAATATTACAGTAACAATCCCAAATGATTTACATTTACAAACATTTGACCCCAGCCACAGCTATGTTATGGACACCCACACAAACATCCTGAAAGAAAAATACATAAACTTGGTAAGAGGCCAGTTTATGCATGCAATACACCCACACATCTCTGCAGATGGCGCCTCATCTCTAATATCTAATGCTGCACCAGCAAAGCGTATGTGAACTTACAGAACAGGCAGATCCTATTCAGTTTTAATGTGCACAAATAGAATCCAGTGATAATTGAAACCAGGCCATATTAATCATGGTTCACACATGAGCAGACATTGTAAATCTCGGAAATAAAGCCAGCGTTTTTTTTTTTCCTTTACTACTCCATAAAGATGAACACTGTCGGGATCACAGACAATAGCGCTGGCACCGATGATGTAGAAGCTGAGTGTCTGTCTGCAGACAACAGCGGGGACCCTTAGCTAGTTTTCCTGATGTGTGTGTGTGTGTCTGTGTGTGTCTGTGTGCATATTTTCCTTCTCTTAGCGCCCCTGACAGACACATAACTCAAAACAAGCATGACTCCATTAGCCTTGAATGACATAGTAAATCGCCTAGTTAAAATCATGAGCGCCTGACAGATGATGAGAACACTTTGGGCCACATCTCTGTCTTAGACACCACAGTTGAACATTTTCTACGTGTCACTTTCCTTCTCTCTCTCTCTCTTTCTTCTGGCTTTGGCATTGAAGCATCCACACTTTTTCAATCACAGGTCTGCACACAGTAAATGGTTTGAGTCTGTGTACTGTAATGTTTACAGCCTGAGGTTTAGCTTGCTGAAGGTTGAAGGTTGGTGAGGTCAGTCAGTCACTGGCTGTGTCCCAAAACAGCAAGTATATGCAACTGGAGAACACAAGGTGTCTCAGACACTCTCTAGAGGAGCAATTGTCTTTCCCACCATTGTATTTGATGTAGCCCATGTGGTGAATTTCTGTTTCAGATCGAGAATTCAGTGATGTGGAGGAGGTGAATGACCTTGTCTTGTTCCAATGTTAAGACAAAGAGAAACAGAGAGAGAGTTTCCTGTACTGGTTGGCAGGGAAATAATACGCCCATGCATGTCTTTTTGTCTTATGAAAGTTGCATTAGACTAGTATTAGGATCTTTCTTTTGGGGGCTTTTATCTGCCATTAATGTGTAGCACTTAGCATCTCATTGTTATTTTCATCTCATCTGGCATTGATGTTCCTCCAAAACTGCCATTAACATGCCGTCAAAACCACCATCTGTTGCCGGAAAAAAAATCTCTCTGAGACATTTTTCATTCTCGGAATCCTTGTAGAGTCAGAAAGGTTATGATTGGCCAGGTTTCGGCTCAGTTTTCCATGCCTCAGTTTTGCTGGGTCGGTACGTCCATCCACCGCAATGTTTTGTAGCTTTGGCTTTGTGAACTTCGCTGTTTCCCATGATCTTGTGCCGTGTCTCTTCTGATGAGAACCAGAACCCAGAACCGGCTCGGCTGCATGGCAAAGAGATGTGGCCACATTCCCTGACAATTACTCTGACCATTGTTGGATCTCCACAATTAAATCAGAAACAGTTCATTGAGCGGTGAATGAATCTGAGAGGGGAAGAAAGGAAATAAAAAAGAAAATCCAGAAATTGTTTGGTCTGGCTCTGAAGTATTTAGCTATGTTGATTGGGCTTTGTGTCTGTGTTTTGTTCTCTTCGGATTGATCTTGCTCTTTACCTGTGCTGATTGGACTTTTGTCTTTTGTTTTATTTTGTCTCTTCCTGACTGAGCTGTTTACCTGTACTGATTGCATTCTCCGTGGGTGTTTATTCACCAGTGTTTTGGCAGACGGTCAGCATCATCAGGATTGAATAAATAGATGACATGGACATGCACTGGTTGAAATAGAGCATTCTGGGCAGAACCACCATATGCAGCCAATTTGGCTTTAAAAACAGCTATGTACGTGTTACTCTTGTTTGTTCTGTTTACCTCAGCTGATTGAAGTCTGGGCCTATTTGTCTGCTTGCTTTTCCACAGGCTTAAGGCACATCTCCATTCTGAAGCTGGTGGGCACCGAACCCCCGGATATGGGTGGAGTCCTGGAGCTCTACCCAATCAATGGTAAGAGTCATGAATCATGACATCACTCAGCTGGTTAGCTGAGGTAAATGTCAAGGTTCTAAGCGAAATCCCCTTGGAACATACAGTATACTGAGAAATCATTCTGTGTAGTAAACTAATATTCTGTGGGATAAACTTGTTTTATTGCATAACATTGCTTAGGTTACAACAAATGGAACATAATATAACATAATCTTTGAGGTAGGCCTAGCTCAACCATGCATTTGGAGTGAAATGATAGGACATCATGATAGAATAGTGGAGATGCTCGCTAGGCTCTGAAGTTTTTGCATAGTCTTATGTATACATACAGTATCTTTTCAAGTTACATGAAACTAGCCTCCTAGTTTTTAAATTTATCTATTAGATTTATAGATGTTATGTTATATATATATATATATATATATATATATATATATATATATATATATATATATATATATGAACTATGTCAATGGATGACACCTGTGGGATTAAAGCTCACTCAGCTTCAAAGGCTTTCCATGAATCCTCCTGCGGTCTCCCTTTTTATAACAGCTCAGTATCCAGAAAATAAAGTAGTTGGCACTGTGTGTCCAGTGTCTCTGAAGCACTCCGTCCCAGACCTCCAAAACAGAAAGCATCTACTGTGCCTCTGTAGTGAATAAGCAAAGGCTCTGAAGTCCAAACATGCTCGGAAGGTTTCTGAGCAATAAGCACCTCAAATAAACGGAGGACAGGGTTTTCTTTTCTTTTTTTTTCTGCTCGGGCGGACACAGCCAGGTGTTCCTGGGGTTTTTGGCTCCACCCAAATGCTTGTGTTGAGGGCAAAATTAGAGCGCCCATCTCTCTGCGGTGTTGACATTGGCTGGCTTCATCCAGCTGGCCTTCCCATCTCTACAGCAGCAGGTAGTCTTCTCCTTTTGCTGCCAACACTGGCCCCCTGCTCTGCTCCACCTAGACCAGATGGGTGGCGTTTCTCTCTCTCTCTCGCTCTCCCTCTCTCTCCCTCTCTCTCTCTTTCTCTCTGTCTCTCTCGCTCTCTCTCCTTCTCGGCTCTCTAGGCAGAAACTTTGGGCAAGCGGTCAGAGGGATCACACATAGAAATAATATTTTGTTGTACAAGAAAAAAAAACCATAAAATGTAAAAAAAGAAAAAAATGAAAGAGAAGGCAAAGTTTACATACAGTATTTTCCAACAGTGTCAAAGACCGAACTCCGAACTCAGTTTGTGCTTGTGCAGCTGCCAGTTCACGTGTATGAGGTGGGGGCTTGCTGTGTGTGGGTGTGCTTCTGAATCTGCATCAGCAATGTCTCCGAGCTCGCCCCTCTGATAGATCAAACGCTGTCTTGTTCTAAGAAACAGGATTAGGAGTGCTGACTAAGAAGCCAACACAAAAAAGAACCTTTTCATTCCCCCACCCTCCTCCTCTCTCTTTTCCCCTCCTCTACCCAAAAGAGTCTCACAAGTCCTGTTGACACAACAGGTCTTAAAGCATTAGGCCTATACCTGAAATTCTCTCAAATCCACAATGCTTTTACCAGGAAACCTCTGAAAGCCTAAATGAATTTCAAGTGAGAACGCCCTCCCAGTAAGGAGTGTTGGACTAGGGTGGTTTCCCTAGCCTGATAGTTCCCTAACATGTCAAGAGTAGGTTCTAGAACTGAGTCAACTCCTAGCATTGAGTTTCCCACCTTGTGGAGTTGAGTAAACATTTTATAGTTGCCTACACCACTTTACTAAATTCAATACAAGTCAATGCAAAAACTTCAAATCCATTAAAACACAGCACCTTTAACCTCCACCATCCCACAATCCCTTTCCCTCTTTCCCAGGCTCGGCCACCGTGGAGCGTGAGGGACTGTCAGGAACACTGGTGCGGGACATCCGCAACTACTTCCAGATCAGCCCTGAGTACTTCTCCATGCTCCTGGTGGGCAAGGACGGCAACGTCAAGTCCTGGTACCCCTCACCCATGTGGTCCATGGCCATCATCTATGACCTCATCGATTCCATGCAGCTGCGGCGGCAGGAGATGGCCATCCAGCAGTCGCTGGGCATGCGCTGCCCTGAGGATGAGTACGGCGGCTACGGTTACCATCACCATGGCTACCATGATGGCTACCAGGAAGGCTATCATCAAGGATATGGCTACTAAATAGGTGGGGTTGGGGGTGGGGTGGGGGTTGGGAGGGGACTGGGAGAGGGAGCTGGGGCACCTGTGAATGCTCTCCAGGGCCCAGTATTTCAAAACAGGTTAATCTGGATGAAAGTGATCCAGATTTGGAAATCCCATGTTTTGTTTCGTGGAATCAGGCATTACTTTTGAACAACTGGGTCCTGATCCCAAATAGCAACACATGGGATTTCCAAATCCAGATAATTTTGATCCAGATTTAATCCAGATTAAACTGTTTGAAAACCTGGGCCCAGTTTTTCAGTTTAGATCAAAGTGATTCAGATTTGGAAAGCTCATGTTTTGCTATCTGAGATTAGGGCCCACACAAAAGTGATACGTGATTATATATAGCAAAACATGAGATGTCCAAATATGGATCAGTTTGATCCAGATAAAACTGTTTTGAAATACTGGGCCCTGGGCCCAGGTTGTGCATGTAGCCTGCGGACAGGGCTGTGGTGCCACTTTGGTGCTTGCTACCGTCATGTCACATAACTTCCTGTTTCTGCATTTTTTAAAATCCTGTCACAGCTGACTTGTTGGAACACCGCTTTGTGCTCTTATAGAGTTGTGTTCTTAATCTATCTCCCTCCAATGGACTGTTTTCCTCCATCATATCACAGGTATGGATGCCTCTGTTTTGTAGATAAGAACAAAAAAAATTAAAAACTTATGTGTGTTTTGTTTGATTTTTTTGTGTTGTATTTATTGTTGGTTGTCAATTTGAGATGTTTCTGAAGGTCACAATCAGTTTCTCATGAGGAGGGCTCATAAATCTTTGTTTTGACTATTGTAAAGATTACATACGGTATTATTTATATGCAGGTCTGCTATAAGGACAATAAAGTAACTTTATTACCTCCCCTGTTGTGAGATTTCTTGTGTTATGGACACATTTTGTGCACATCCTTCAATGAAATAAGTTATGTGCAAATCATGCACATTTATTCTCATGGCAAATCACACCAGTACACCTTAAATAAAAACATAGAAGGGGAAAATTCTAGTATCGTCACTGTTACTAGAAATCCAACATTCATTCTTGACTCTGCAGCGCCCTCTGGTGCCTGGCTGGCTCTCTTTGTCAACAGTTTGTCACATGATCTTTGTGGATTCTTGAGGAAATATATAGTAGTCCAATATGCTATAAAATATTATATATAATAATAATATTAATTATAAAAAGAGTTTATGAATGAAACTACATGGTCATTGGTTTATCGTAATTATGTTAAGATGTATTCATGAGTCAGCATGATAGCAATAACGTCACAGAAAATACGAGTTTTCATTCCCTTTATTTATTGTGCATTTCAGTCATTTAAACTGTACACAACTGCAGAAATATGTGTACAACGTGTAACAGTCCGCAAGTTTAATTTGTGCTCTTTATAACGTACTTAAACCATAAAAAACAAGTACAAAAACAAATCCATAACACTGTCTGCAAATGGCAGCCTTCAAGAGCTTCACTGGGTTAAATAAAAATAGGCACTGAACAACGTATTTGCAGATATGAAGACTGGAAATGTTAAAAGAGCTTAAAACTATACACACATGGCACCATTGTGCAACGGTAGGTTTAAATGATGTCCTTTAAGTAAAGGCAATGTGCTTTCAAACTGTTGAGTAAATTGACCCCCCTTTTTGTATAGCATTCAAATAATTTAGCATAATTACAGCCATCTTGTTGCACACAACCATTTGTTCAGTTTTTAAAACAGTAATGATACCATCCCTTTGTTCCATTTCATGAGGCCTTTTGGGGGTCAATACATTTCATTGTTCCCTTGCTTCAATCACACCAAATTCAATTACGGCTATTCTACTCACACGCCCACGCATCAGACTGTTATTCAGTACCACACATGAGAATGGAGTTGTCCCCAACCACACACACACACACACAGCCACATACAAACACACAAACACACACACCACATAATTATTCTCGGTCCTTATAATTTTGTACACCAGACAAGTATTATGTGCAGGCACATTCCTGAATAATTTATAACACAATAATTACCATTACGCTTAATTACCGTGGGGAAAAAAAATAAAAAGGTAAAAAGCGGGTAGCAAGGAGGTAGAGTACTCCCACAGAAAGGTCCCTTTTGTCCCCGCCGTCTGTCAGAGAGAGACTCTTCCTCCATGATACCATCATACGTGTGTTAGAGAGACTCCTCCTCTGTGTCACTGTCGGGCTTGGTCAGCCTCTCAAGCTCCTCACCATCCTGGACCGCAAACACATGACACAAGAAGAGAAACCAGGAACACCAGTTTTAGGATCAGACGACTAGGAATTGACAGCATCAATCAATCAATTGCAGGAGTTCTATCGAGCCACTATCCCACTACCTTTATGAATTAGGCCTAGCGAAAGAGACAAAAAGATTGAGTGACAATAAAATCTGAAAGATGAAATACAAGCTTTTAGTGGAGGACTAGAATTCATCCATACACAAAGAAAGTGGCTGATAGACTTAAAGGCCAACAGCATGATGCAGTGGAGGGATGGCAAATTAAAGCCTCTCTTGATGGAGGACGTGTTTTCCCACCTTGGGTAAGAGAATTTGAAAAGAAACGAGTCAGGAGCTGTGGGGGAGGACGTGTGAAAGCACCCTGTGATGTGATGTGATGCGTGTGTGTCCATGAGTGAGTGTGGGAGTGAGGGAGAGAGACAGCAGGTGTGCAGTGGAGCTGGGCCCCAGGCGGGGAGTGCTGCTTGGCTATGGTGTTGGCCAGAGACTGCAACTCTCAAAACGCATGGACAGAATGTCAAAGATGAAGCCAAAATTAATTGGTATGGCCATTTTGGCAAAAACTGAGGCAACTGTTTGGAAGCCAAAGCACAAGAGTGGACAGAAAATTAAAATCAAATTGGCTAGCCAAACCAAAATCTTTCTATAGAAAAAAACATCCATTTTTAAAATGTCTTCCAATGGCTTCACCTATGACTGAGTAGACATTGTCCATTGTTTTGTGTGCAGTCACTGGTGTTGTCAGGAGGGACAGCTGATGACGGGATTCCATTTAATCGCCCCACTAAAGCTCTTCAGGCTCTACCCATTTTACTGTGTCAGAGCAGTTTCCTGTCTGTTAATATCGCTCTTTGTGGCTAACGCCATCTGTGTCCGTGGAACAACTTTCACAACACCAAAGGAAGAGGAAGCCCTCAAGGCCACACACAAATGAGCTGACCTTAATGGGGGGGTCACTAAGGTCGCAAAGGTCATCTTAAAACATGCAGAGTGAGAGTGTGAGCGGACATTCATGACTCAAGTTTGTTGACGTGGGTTGTGCATGACAAGTCTGCTTAAATCACACTAAAAGTAAACAATATGAGTATGTGACCTTTATGACCTGTGACACCCACTCAGTTCAGCAGTTTGTTGATTACATCACATTTTAAACAGACATCAAACAGGATTAGGGCATCAGGCAGTACAAAAAGATCACGTTAAAAACTCCAACTCCAACTCTAGTGTTTGTTGGATTTGTAGTTTTGATTGTGCATAACAGCTATTGAATTACATTTTTGATGCAAAAAAAGCAATGACCTTCATTCAATATCTGACCCACTTAATTCAGCACCATACATCACAACATGATGAACTAAAATTCCGTCTCCACTCATCCATGCTTCACAATACTGACAACATGCATAAACATACAAAAACACCACAAGGACTGAAAAAACAGGAAAACAGGAAAGCCACAAATGATTCACATATAAATTATAAAGTAGGATTTTCACAGTGTTGAGAGGGCCATTCTGGCAGGGAGGGAGTTAAAACGCAAACACAAACACACAGTCGCCACCCAACATAATTAAATGAAGCATCATTCAACTCGGAACACAAAGTGGACTCTTTTCCCTTGGACACAGCGGAAAACCATTCCCGCATGAGAAGTAGGGATGGAGCAGCCTTGAAACACATTGCTGGGTTAGACAAGAGACAGAGTGACAAAAGGGAGTGTTTGGCAGCTTTTCGTACTGCTTGCAAACTACTCTATTCAAACACTTGCTTGAAGGCCTCCAGCGTTTCCCATTCACCAGAACCAGAATAATTACAAACAAAAGGAAAGGAAAAAAAAAAAAAAGGCTTTTTCTTACAGTTCCAAGCTAACCTGCATTACAGGGACGTTGCCATGTATGTTTGTCTGTCTCCAAGGTTAAAAAGGACCCTACCCAAAGCTCACACAGGGCAGTGACAGAGGAGTTCAAGCTATGCTGCTAGATTGCATCCATTCCACATAATGAGATTACTCAAGGTAACCCGGGGTGGGTGCGAAATTGTGTTTTCATTAAGAGACTCAGGTTTCCTTCCTGTCATCCACCAAAATGTGATTACATTTAGCCAAGAGACCTGGCGACGCTCACAGAGAGCCACTTGTGTGTCTGTATGTGTTTTGGATATCAAACAGCCTGCAGCTGTTTCACAAACTCATTTATATCCAGAAAGAGCCCATTCTTTTCTTCCTAAAACTTCCCTTTAGGTGATGTTAAAGTGTTTGTTTGTGTTTTTGTGTATGTTTGTGAGTGAGTGAGTGAGAGTGAGAGTGAGTGAGAGTGAGAGTGAGAGTGAGAGTGAGAGTGAGAGAGTGAGTGAGTGAGTGAGTGAGTGAGTGAGTGAGTGAGTGAGTGAGAGTGAGATTCTCAGAAAAGGCTACAGCTTATACTGCTCAACCCTTTTCATCAATTCTCCATAATTATCAGTGTGCATGTTCTGTGTGTTTGTATGTGTGTTTGTATGTGTGCATGTATGAGAGAGAAACAGACTTAAAATCTTGTGTGTCCAAAAAACATAAGTTCTGACCCCTAAACAAACTGCCAAACACTTCCTCATGATTCTCTATCTCTTATAAAAGAAAAAAAAAAAAGGAAACACCACCACTAATCACTTGTCACTGCTCACCCCTCGAGACCTCTCCAGCACCTCGCCGTTGAGCACGCGGAGCCTCTCGCGCTGCAGGGTGTACTCCGGGTCGGCCACACGGCTAGCATGGTAGATAAAGATGGCCAGCAGCACCACAGGCGCCTGCAGGAAGAAGTCGACTGACGGCCGGAAGTCGAAGAGGAAGAGCGAGAGCGTGGTGACCAGCACCGTGGTGATCTGGCCCGTCAGCACGTGGAACATGTTGTCGCGGAACTTGAGGATGAACGCCACAGACAGGCCGAGCGCTGCCGTGACGACCATCAGAGCGACCGAGAAGACGTTGTGACCGTGCAGGAGGCCACAGTGCAGGATGAGCGCGCGGTCCTCGGGCCGAAGCGCCAACGCCAGGGCGTTGAAGAGCAGGCCGAACACGTAGAGCTTGCCATTCTGGATAAATATGCTCTCCGTGAGTTGGTCACCTTCCTTGAGGATCTTCTCGTTGTAGATGTTGGCCATGGACGACACGAAGCACTGCACCAGCAGGAACACGTAGCCCAGGCCGAAGCGCCGCAACCGGCGTGCGACCACCTCCCTCCAGGCCGACATCTCCGCCCCGCCTCCTCTGCACTAGGGGCAAGTGTGTGGTTGCGGAGCTCCAGCTGCTGCTGGGTGAAAGTCAGGCAGCTGTTGGATGGGGCGGTGAGGGGAGACACACGCAGCCCGGGCACGGCGATGGCTTGCTGGCTGTCCCCCGTGCCCATGGTCAGGGCCACGATGGACAGGAAAAGAATTACCAAGGCAGCCCACTGCACCCAGGACAAGCGCCTCCTGCAGGCAGACACAGACAGTGACGATGTGTAACAGACTGCTTTTTTTTAACATTAAATATTTGTGCAAATTTCAGCTCTTGCCTGTTTAGAGGCTCAATTTTATCATATTGAATCCTGCCTATGCAATATCCTTCAGAAGTTCACCGAACGCAACAGGTTCTAAAGTCCAGCTGACAGCAGGTCACACAGACATTCACCTTCATACACTCCACACTATGTACCCGTCTTATCTACATAAAACTGCATGCCATAGGCACTTACTTAAGCACAACTCTAAACAGTACTGCTGTGGTCAGGATGACAACGTTGGAAAACAACACAGCCATGGCCTATGGAAGCAAACAAACACAATCAATCGATAACAATTGCATTTATGCATTTTAGCAGACGCTTTTATCCAAAGCGACTTACATTTGTCAAATATCAACTACATCAGGGCCAGTCTCCCCCAGAACAACTTAAGGTTGAGTGCCTTGCTCAAGGGCACAACAGTGGTAACCGGGATTCAAACCCATAGTTTCCAGACTACTAGCATGCTAGCCAGCATGTCACCACTGTCCCACTGGCCTAATATCATCCTCATTGCTTGATTTGACTTGGAAAATGATATAACATTTAACTTTCAAATACTGGGAATGCGAAAACCATCATTCATGTCTTTAGTCAAACAGTTACATGTCTACTAGCTTTATGAGATCAGCCACTAATGCTGTACTATTATTGTTTATGGAAGCATACGGGCTGGAGGTAGGTCATCACATAGAAGATGATGAGATTGTCCAGGAAATAGAGGAATGCTGGGACAGACCATTTCAAGTAGCTGAGGAACGAGGAGCCGGAAGAGCAGCACAGATCTTTGAAAGACCTGCCCTCTACAGGAAGGCAACAAGGACAAAAATAAAAGTTTGTGAATGTGCCGATGTCTACATCAACATAACCTCTGCACAACCAAGTAATATATCTAGTACATTGAATTGAAGTAATTGAATTGAATTTAATGAAATTTTATATTTAGCATACACACTTCCAGCCACAACTAGGTATAAGAGTAGTAGGCATGAATAGTATGCAGTGCATGTTATTTTCCCAAGAAGCATTATCAACAAAGTTTGCAATGTTTTAGAAACTGTCACAGCTGTAGAGCTTTTGTTCCCCTGTACATCGTAAGCAGTGAAAACCCTGAGGATGGACATCCACTGGCTTCATTGTCAAAGCATTGTCTGTTCTGCATAGGTCCAGACTGTGCAAACTCACCTCGAATGATTACCCTCACGGACATGACTAAACAGAACAGAAGCTTGATGGCCTCTGCTAAAAGATTTACAGAAGCAGGGAGGAAGTCATACTTGTTCTCTGTGGATGAAAACAAAAAAAACATGTTCACAAACAAGCTAAGAGTAACATTTTCAGTTACGCATTTCAAAAATGAGTCATTTTCTGTATTCTCTACAACGCCTGTGTCGCATTTATGTACTGAATGAAGAAAAGATACCTTATTTAAATGCAACAAACTTGCCTGTATTCGCAGAGAATTTGAGCAGCAGGATGCGACTGGTACCCAGCGTGACAAATCCCAAGCCAAGGCCCAGGGTATACACTGACGAACGGGAGCATCGGCATGACCTTGGGCAGCAGCTGCAGAAAGCAGAGGATGAGGAGTAGGAAGCCATACTGACTGGAGCAAGCTGGATGAACAATGGCTTCACTCACTGGAAAACAGAGACATGGTTTCATTAGTTAAGTAATTTAGTTATCACTGATCAGAATTGTGCCTTTCACAAGCTTAGTCAAGATGTACAGTGACGCAAGTCAAAAGCAAATTCACATACCATAAAGGTAATGTTGCTATTTCTTTTTAGTGTCATTGTTGTGGCCTGTCCGTTTTGCCATCATCATCGATGTTGTTTTATCTAAGCTTCAACCTGCAAGTGAGAAGTAGTTAATCGAACAGAGAGTAACGACCCAAAGTGACCACTGTCTGTTTTGTCTTTTTCATACGAGTAACTAAAGTCAAGTGAGTCGTGAGCAGACAAAGCTTGAAGCAGAGCAGGCTGCAGTCCCTACAGAGTAGCGAAGACATTATTGAGTTAGCAATAATTGTTGCTACCATGCGGTGTTTACCAGTTACAAACCACAAAACAAGTTCTTAGTGAGGTCAGGAACATGCCACATCAAATGACATCATGCTCCTAACGTTAGTTCGCTTAGTGTGCAAAGTGCCAAAAGAACTTAATGGTCATTACAGCATTCACACCAAAGCTGTTCCTGACGCAAGGGGAAATATGAGTTGCTCAAAGCTGATATATTTCTGAAAAAGAGGATTCAGGATTCATAACGCAACTCAACTATCAAGCTAAATATCCCATTAGCTTGAACAAAGCCAAAAACTGAGCTGTCAGATTCAGAAAATGTCACACAGCTGTCATGGTTACGGCGTCTCACTCAGACAAGTAATGCAAACTCAAAGAAGTAAATGTAATTATGTCTGAACAAGACTAAGTTACAAATCAAATTATGAGTATTACCTGGCTTCTCTCTTTTTTGTTACAGAGATAATAGTTTGATTACCTGCTCCTCCTTTCTTCCTGGGAAAAACGTGATACGCATGCGCAATATAATGGCAACGTCATCACTGCGTGATGTGTTCATGCGCGTGCAGATGAAAATGTGCGTTTGGGTGCGCAGGTTGTGCCAAACCTTGGAAATACGCGCTTCTTCACAGACCTCACGGTCACTGACGTATTGAAATAAATTGATAATTGACAGAATCTAAAGTGGTAATTAAAGACAAAAGTTGGTTTAGCTTGTATACTGCTGATACACTGTTATTACTGCCGCTTGCCCAGAATACACGAAATAGGCTATGCCCTGAGAAGAGATTCTGAAATAAATTTCGTGTGCCAGACATTTCCTGGGACAGAAACATGTCCCACAGCTGTTTCCTCACAGTGTGGGGTATCTGAGAGAAAGACAAATTACATTCCTCTTGGAAGCAAAACTGAGACTACAGCACACCTTCTGAGGATATTGACAATGACATTTGTATTCAACAATAAGCAAAGAATTTAATATTTGGCTTTTGAAAGACATGGCGAAATTAGATGTCCAGATCATAGCATGCTGTCATGAGATCAGGGATTATGTTGATATTTTTGTGATCTGTGTTGAGGCTCTCAAGTGGGGTATCACGTTGAAACTTAAGGCAAGAGGATGTTCTGGTAAATGTCTCCAGGTGGTTGGTTGTCTTAAAGAGTCATGATGAAATAATTTCCAGTAAACTACTCTTCTCCTGTCTTCCTAAGAGATGTTTTTCCTTTGCATGGACTTTATGGACTACCCAGTGTATGTGATATAGTAGTTTTGGTTTTGTAACCTAAACTTGTGGTAGTGTCACAGAGGCCACATGGCAGAAACTATTTGCCATATGTTCTGTTAACATTATGCAGCTTGTGCCATTCTGAAAATGCAGGTCAAGTTAACATATACAAACACAATATGTAAAGCATTTTCAAAAAATGGCACTGTTCTAGATAAGAATATCAGTTGTCGGCTTTGTTTTTGTTGTTTGTTTGTTTGCTAAATGTACCTTGTTATTTTTGGACACATGTTTGTGACCATGATACGTGTGTGTGTGTGAGAGAGAGAGAGACTGATGTGTTTGTGGCATGAGTAAGCTTTCCTGTCTCTGCGGTGTGTGTGTGGCTACAGGAAGAGGCATGTGTGTGTGTGTTTGTGTGTGTCTGAGAGTGATAAAGGGCACTGCCTCTACGACTTTGAGTCCAAATTTTCTGTTCGTGCTCCTGAACAGACAGTCCCTACCTGTAGTGCTTAACCAACATGGGGCTGTGTCCCAGGAAAGGGACTTTACATGCTTGGCTTTTTCTTGCTTTTCTGTGCAATGTTGCCTTAGCTGTGGAAAAGCAATATTACATTGCCGCTGTTAGTATTGACTGGGATTATCATTCTTCTCCTGGACAGCAAAGGTAAATACAGAATCTCTTAAGTTTTAGGTGTGTTCACTGTCATTATTTCTGCCATTTTTTCTGGTCAGTTTTGTCTTTGTGACAGTGCTTATTAGCCTATTTTGTGATTGGCACCATTGGTGGTGTTGTCAGAGAGCATGGTTTTGTTAGATTACTTCCATGACGTTTCCGGCCTTATAAGTCCTCTTGTACTTGCTAGAGACGGACAATTTATGCAGGATTGAGATGCCTATATGGGGATTCCTCTTCTATAATAACCAGGCTGAACATTCTTTTAAAGTTTTGTGTCATATTTAATCCACTATGATTCAGAGGCATACATTCAATTGGACAATAAATGCTTATGAAAGACTGTGAATGAACGGTTTCATGAGAGAACATTTTCAAGGTCTTCTGCTCCATTTCTAGCCAAGTTAATACTTTCAGACTATTAAAATTGATATATTCAATCACATCACATAAAGATGTGTAAAACTAACTCAGGTCATTCATTTTATTCATACAAGAATTGCACATACTATGGCATATGGACTCAAGTCAGAATATTTCCAAAACAAAAAGACGTCGACTGTAACTTAAATTAATTCCCACAGCTGTATAGAAACAAAAACACTAATTGTGTATGTCATTGCCATTGCTTCAGGTCTGGGACAATCTACAAGAAAGCGGTATACAGGGAATATGAGGATGCCACCTTCAAAAAAGCCAAGCCTCATCCACCTGAGTTAGGTAAATTAATCTTAAAAATATTCAACCATCATCATGTTACCCCTGGAGACCCGTCAAAACAGTGGCTGACTACTCAGTGGGCAATAGCCACAGACTGACAATTAAAGTTTCCATGCAACAACATAGTCTGGTGAAACATCACACTGTGTTGAGCAACCTGAGTTGACGCAATCACCTGTTCATTTACAGTTCACCAATTGTGTACATGTATGTTATTTTTTTATTTGTAGGCTTGCTTGGGCCGACACTGCACGGACAAGAAGGCGATGTGATTGTGGTGACGTTCCGGAACATGGTGGATCAGCCTTGCAACATCCACACCCACGGGATTGCGTATGGCAAACAGTCTGAGGGTGAGTTCCAGCTCATGTCAATAATGATTAATAATAATTTTTGTAAAAAAAAAACAGAGCACAAAGCACAGAGAGATTACGGTAAATGACTGGTATCAAAGTAGCCTCTGATGCAGAGAGAGAGACACAAACAGACAGAGAGAGAGAAAGAGAAAGAGAGAGAGGACATTATGTATAAGGATGTTACTCATTCCATTAAATAAACAGACTAGTTTACACAACCAGCTGTGTTTGACTTTTTTGGATACATTAACTACGTAGAGACAGCATAACCACTGTTCTGAAGTCCACTTAGAACAAAACACATTAGGAAGTGTATGTGGTGATCCATCTCAGTACAATCCAAAAGTCAAATTTTTACATAAATGTACGGGCAATTTTCTAAAATAATATAATTGTAATTAAATTATATGATTATGCAATATAATAATATCATATACAATATGATTTTTGAAAATGTACATGTATGTAAAGGCAAAACTAATGTACATTTTTTACTGTTGTCTCTGCTGCTGTGTGCGTTACTTCAGGAGCTTTCTACTTTGACAACACTTCCCAAAAGGAAAAGGAGGATGATGTGGTTCACACAGGTGGCTCCCACACATACTACTGGGAGGTGACGTCAGCAGTGACACCGCAGGTGGGCGACCCTCCCTGCCTCACATACACCTACTTCTCCCACATCGACATCGTCAAGGACTACAACTCAGGGCTAATTGGCACATTCCTGATCTGCAAAGCCGGTAAAATATGACAAGCTTTGAGTTTCAGTATTGATTGAGAATTGAGAATTTCAGTTTTGACAAATGACTCAAAGTCTTACAAAGCACTCTAACTTTATTGTAATGCATTCTACTACTCACAGTATATTGAAAGCATTTTCACACAATTATGTTGCTTCTAAATGTGCTATGCAAATGTGTTATCACTGTCAGAGATTTGAACACTCACTATTGTTACACAACTTATTTTTAAACAATAAGCATGCAACATCAGTAATTTACACAATGTATTTCCTTGTCCAAATCCATATTACACATCACACTGGCAGTGAGGAGAGACATTAACAAAAACATAATAAAAAGCAACATGGTCTATTTTTTCCTGTGATTCTCTTTGGTCTTCTAAATGAAATGAATAAATTCTTTCTAATTCTATACAGAAGAAATCTGTTTGTGTGACCAAAACCATATGAAAATGTAACAGGGCTTTAAAAAAGAAATCCGGTGTGAATCAATCCATTCCTGTTGTTTGCCTATGCTCAGTGCTGTTGGTTGGCATAAGAACGAGAGAATTTGGTACAACTGAAGATTATAGTAGGCAACTCTTTCAATACTTCTAATTCTCTTTGTTTTGTGTTTGTCCTCACAGGCAGCTTAGATGACACAGGGAAGCAGAAACACTTTCATCAGGAGAACATTGTCCTGTTTGGGATTTTTGATGAGAGCCACAGCTGGTACAGAAAAGGAGTCTCTTCCTCTGCCAACAGCATCAAATATACCATCAATGGCTATGCCAATGGCACTGTGCCAGGTTTGTGAATTAATATGATATGGCACACAGTGCTTCATTCTATACAGTATGTTCATGTAGATCATTTTGCTCAACTTCAATGTGTTTACAAGATAAACACTCCCCTTAGTAGGCCTTAGCTTAAAACCACATAAAAGTGTTGAATGATACCATCACTAAGGAAGGCAAGCAGTCAATTGGTATCTTATTGAGAACATTTCATTCATTTAATTTATGTTTGATAGTCCTCCCACACCATCTCCCTCTCCCCTCACACCACAGGTTTGAGTGTTTGTGCCTACAGCTCAGTTAGCTGGCATTTCCTGGGCATGAGCTCCACGCCAGAGCTCTTCTCCATTCACTTTAATGGGCAGGTGTTCACACAGCATGGGCACAGGGTGTCTTCGTTGGGCATCATCAGTGGCACCACCACGAGTGCCAGCATGACTGCTGTCCACGCCGGACGATGGCTCATCTCGTCTTACATCAACAAACATCTGGAGGGTGAGATGGCATTAACAGTCATTCTGTTGGAACGGTTACCGATGTTTGTTGACATACTGTCATAGACCTTGTGTGGTTTTAGTGTTGGTTAGTTGCCATGCTTAAGAGAATAATTAAAATTCTTAAAAAGTGACCACAATATATGCCTGTTAGTTGTCTCCAGTCTAAGAGCATAAGAAATACTGTCTGTTGTTTTGTCAAATTTCAGACATGTAATGTAATGTTATAGAACTGAACTTTTATGGAAGATAATATTCACATGTAAACATGAAGGTCTTTAAAATAAAAAGAAAAAAATTTTGTTTTGTTTTATGCTTATTTTCCAGTGGGGATGCATGGCTTTCTGACAGTGAAGACATGTGAGAGCTTCAAGAAGCCGCAGCGTACGCTCACAATCCAGCAGAAACAAGCAAGCCAAATGTGGACCTACTACATCGCTGCGGAGGAGGTGCTGTGGGATTACACTCCCAATATGCCTAGCTACATTGATGCGTTAGTGTCACCATTAACTCATCTGTATTTCCTACCATTATACTTAATCAAAGATCTTTTACAACCCCATCAACCATCTCTGGGTGATTGTGTGTTGTCTCCCATCTCCTGCAGGGATTTCAGATCCAAATACCTGAAGCAGGGTCCAGACCGTATAGGTAGGAAGTATAGAAAGGCTGTCTTCACTCAGTACACAGATGAGACCTTCACTAAGAGAGCTGAGAACGTCCAGAGGAAGATGGAGCTGGGCATTATTGGCCCCGTCATCAGGGCCCAGATCAGAGATCAGATAAAGGTGAGATGACATCTAAAAGATTTTCTTCTTACTATATGCATTTATTCTGCTTTGTGCTATGCTATGTCCCTTGCTTTATTTCATTGTGTTTATATCAGTGCCTTGTTTTATGCTTGATTTTTCATAATGCATATATACATATCAATCAAGTCGTGAGTCAAGTGGGTTTTATTGTCATTTCAACCGTTTACACAGGATGTCTTGTGACAAAATGTTTCACCTTGGTTGTTACACCAAGTGGTTTTACATTTAAAATAGGCCTATATAAAAAGACATTTGAGGCAGGTTACATATATTCATATAAGAATGAATTTAATACATACATTCATTTTGTCAAAAATGTGCTAAATTTCTGTTCTTTGTGGTGGTGCTGTTACACAGATTGTGTTCAAGAACAAAGCCACCCGGCCCTACAGTATCTACCCTCATGGTCTAACGATAGACAAAGACAGAGAAGGAGCTAACTATCCAGAGGGTGGTAAGACAGCATTTATTTCCCTGTTAAACCCTGGTAAACTGTTCCAGGGCCTGTGTTATGTTTAGCTGGGTAGCGTAATATACACCTGTCCTTCCACAGGGAACCAGACACACGCAGTCCAGCCGGGAGAGACACACACGTATGTGTGGAATGTGATTGAGGAGGACGAGCCATTGGCGGACGACCCACGCTGCCTGACCAGAATATACCACAGTGCGGTGAACATCCCACGAGACATTGCCTCTGGCCTCGTGGGCCCACTGCTCATCTGCAAGAGCCAGTCTCTAAACAAGAGGAATGTCCAGGTAGCCCTCTCAGATAGCATAGCAATGTGGTAGTCCTTTATCTATCTATCTGTCTATCTATTTATCAATTTATCTATCTATATATCTGTCTATCACCATGAATGATATCTGTGTACCATTGTGATTATTTGCTTTCAATAGTTGGTATGAACCAGAACAACTAATTTGTGTTGCAGATGAAGGCAGACAAGGAGCAACATGCCATGTTTGCGGTTTTTGATGAGAACAAAAGTTGGTATCTGGATGAAAATATTAGGGAACACTGCAGTGACCCACCAAGAGTCAGAAAAGATGCCGCAGACTTCTATGAGTCCAATGTTATGCACAGTCAGTACCAGTGCCCAGTTTCTCTCTTTCTTTCTCTCTCTCTCGCATACACATACACACACACACACACACACACACCATTGTGTGGACTGACTCTAACAAGAGTTAATTTGCAAGACAACAGATATCCTCAGTTTTACAATTTAACAATTTAATTTCATCATTTGATCATTTAATTTGAGGATGTTTCAATCAGACAGCAGTGCAGTTGATGTAAACTAAACTGCCATTTAATTGACATCACTTGTAATACACAATTACAACACAACACAACAACACTGCATACATACATAACATACATACAACATATATTGCATGAATATTTTCAAAAACTGAAATATTCAAATGATATTGCAAATGAACTTCTTGTTTTAACACTTTTTAAAATCATTATCCAGAGTTTACTTTCAGAGTGTATTTTAATTTAACATTTTGATATTTCTAAAGCAATCAATGGCTACATGTATGACAGTGGTCAAGTGCTGGGCTTCTGCAGTAAAGAGTTTGTCACCTGGCATGTCTCGAGTGTTGGGGAACAGAAGGGCATCCAAACGGCTACCTTTTACGGCCACACGTTTGAAGTGAACAACAGGGAAGAGGATCTCCTCACACTGTTTCCCATGACAGGGGAGACCGTTTCAATGGAGATGGACAATAAAGGTCAGGAAAGAAAGACACTGGCCAACTTCTTCACAGAGCTTTACTCTCAAGAGCTTTTATTACTGCTGGTGCTTGCTCTTCTTTTTTTTCTGACACTTATACTAATTTTCTTTTCTAAAACCCTCTCCCATAGTATACAAGTCCCAATACACAATTACAACACATAAATACTATACTATTTTTGCATTGGCTTGTTATTTATTGTTCTCAGATGCTTTCTACTAACTGATTAATATACATTTCCTGTGCTCTCGATCTGCTTTTCCTTTTTTAAATTATTCTGTTTAACATAATTTTCCTTATTAACATGTTTTATTACTTGTATTTGTTATATTATTAATTTATTAATTTATTAATATATTTTTTCATGCCTTGTTTAATAGTTAATGTAAATATTTACTTTTTGAAATATTTTCAGGAGATTGGCTTTTGTCATCGCTTACCTCCCATGACACCACCAAAGGCATGAGGGTGAAATTTAAAGATGTGGAGTGCTTCCGGGATTTAGTTTATGAATACACGGATGGACAGGAAGAGTACAACATGTGGAAAGCCGAGGAATATGTGACCCCTGATAAAAAGAATGCTGTTGTAGAGGAGTTGCCCCTGGAGGCAATAATTGACTCAGAAACTGACTACTGGTCTTCATTATTTGACCCCAGATCACATAAGACGGGCAATGCAACTGCTGGTAACATGGACCTGTTGGATCTCAGTAAATTTGATTATCTGGATGACCTGATGGGTGAAAATAGAACTTTGGTCGCTCAGGGAAAAGCAAGCAACAGTTCTAATTCTGAGCCGAGTACCCTTTCAGTGATGGTCCCAGCTAGTGAGGTTGCAGTGAACAACACAATAACAACACCTTGGAATGAGAGCTTAAGCATAAACACAACGAAAGCAACACCTCTGGTGTTTTTTGTCAATAATACCACAGCTGATTCCATCAACAGTAGTCACGTGCCATTTAACGACACATGGCTTACGACTGCAGTGCCTTTACTGGTGACCCCTTCAGAAACACCAGTCCCACTGACAGTCCAAGATGATCCACTTCCTTCATCTAACTCCTCAGTGAATGAAACCAGAATTGGCTACATGCTGAGTAATTACACAGCTGATTGGTTGAATACACAAACCAACACCACTGTTGGATCTAAACAAAATGTGTCATTAGCAATTGTGGACCCAAATATGATGCTGTCAAATACGTCGAAAGTTCCAGATTATGCACAGAATGACACACAGTCATCTCAAAACATCACTGCTGAGTGGAGTGTGGACAGCAACAAGACTGAGCAAGCCTTTACTTATCTTGAAAACTCTCTAAACCTCACAGAGACTCTGAATGAGACCAACACAGAGATTGTACTCCTGGATAGGGATACTCCAACAGACATTGAACAAATAGAAGCGGAGGTTGGCTCAGACACACAGGGATCTTCGTCACTATATGATATCATCATTGATGTGCCCAGGAACATCAGTAGAGCTCCGATAGAGGGCATAGCAGATGACATACTGAACCCTGAGAACTTGCTTGTGCTCAATGCCACTGACGACACAGAGATCAGAGCACTCTCTGCGGATTTTATGGAAGAGATGGACAATGAAACCTTGCCGCAAGTCATAGTCAACATAACACACTCTGCAGATGAACGCCTCTTGATTTCTTCCGACAAGTTTAAAAATGCTGAGATCGTACCTATTAACATGTCACCCTCTGAGAACTTTCAAAACATCTCCTTAAATAGCTCATCTTCAGAGAGAAGTGAATGGGCTCCTGTCAATGCCTCTCACTTATCAAAAGCTTATGGCAATGCTTCGCAGGAGAGTGAGGAGGACTTGACCAGCAGCGAGGAAGTGGTCATCTACCTTAAGCATAACACGAGTGAGGGGGTTAAGACCAACCTGCTCGGCCACTTCAAGGAGCACTGGGGCTACGAGGGTAAACACGAGCCTGTGCCCATTGAGATCCCTGAGGATGTGACCAAGTACATTCAGAATGAGACCAAGCCCAAGAAAGAACCAAAGACGAAGGTCGTTCACAAGAGGGTGCGGCCATTCAAAGGTCACGCCATGAAAACCAGGAAGAGGAAAGAGTACCAGCCCCAGCCCAGGTCCAGTTTCAGCCCTAGGTTTCAGCCAAGGGGAGCAAGGCCCATATCAGATGAGGAGGACATGTTGAACAGGGCCATAGTCATTGGAGTGCCCCGGCCAGAATTCAACGACTATGATTTGTTCGCTGTTCCAGAAGACAGTCAGGATGTCTTGAGCAAGGAAGAATACGAGTTCATTGAGTACAAAGACCCATACAGCCAATCAGTGTACACAGAGGGTATGACACTAGACGAAACAACTAAGTTTATCCTCAAGAACATGGAAAAGGGCACCCACATAAGACAGTATTTCCTGAGTGCAGAGGAGGTTGAGTGGGACTATGGTGGATATGGCCAAAGGTAAAGTCACTGAAAAAGCACACTGGAAGGCAGCAGAGATTTGGTCATTTGGACCCTTTGAACAGAGATGAAAGTGCTATGTGACTTTTCAAGTAATAAAACATCCAAAAATTGCCTAGAAATGGCAACAACCAGATAGCAAAATGCTGGTGATCTACTAGTGTTATACTCAGCCGTTCTCTGGCAGACTTGCCACTGTTTTGCCACCTCTGATAAGTGCCAAATAGAAAAACTATCATATTATGGCAAACAAGCAGCAGAACGACAGAGAATTGACAAGCAAAAAGCTAGCGGCTTGCTATCATGTAGACATATAAAGACGCACATTGATGTAATATCAGACACTGTGTCAAAAGCGATGTCAAAAGTTTTGTGTTGTACAGATGTCCTCTGAATTTAACATGCAAACCAACATGTTCTACAACTGTTCGTGAACATTCATTTGAGATTCATGCCTTTCACTAACTGACAAACTTACAAAGAAAAGCCTAACTAATCCTTTCATTCAAACACTAGGCGGTATGAATCTGAGGAGTTACACACCAAATTCACTAAGGTGGTGTATCGGGGGTATCTGGACCCTAATTTTAAAATAGAAGACATTCGAGGAGAGGTGGATGAACATCTGGGAATACTTGGCCCTGTTATCAGAGCTGAGGTCGGCGATACAATATTGGTAAGATAAATCTTAAAAAATGTAAAAAAATGTTGAAGTAGGCCAAGATACTGCTAACATACTCTCTACTGCTAAAGTACTCCAGTCCAAAAGTTTTTTATCCATTATTCTCTGTTATCACAGGATAGCATTCATTAGTAGTAATAATGAATAAGCAATAAGACATTGATTAATTAGTAATAAACAGAGTGTTGCTCTGTGGCTTAAACATGAATACCCTCCCTACATTTTATACATCAGGTTTTATTCAGGAACCTGGCAAGTAGGTCCTACTCTCTTCATGCAAATGGGGTCTCCTATGGCAAGATAATGGAGGGACTGCACTATGATGATAGCACACCACATTGGTACCAAAAGGATGACCAAGTGCGCCCCAATGACACTTACAGCTACGTGTGGAAAGTGAGCTCCAAAGTGGGACCGAAGGATGGTGAACCCGACTGCCGGACATGGGCCTACTACTCTGGAGTGAATCCTGTCAGTAGTAACTGTGACTTCTCACCATGATCATTTTGAATTAATGAAATGAATGTAATGAATGCTTTATTTTGTTTGTTTATTTTGTTGTGATACTTCACAGGAAAGGGATATCAATTCAGGTCTCATCGGCCCACTTTTGATCTGCCGGAAAGGCACCCTCAGCAAAAAGTCTATAGACACTAGAGAGTTTGTGCTTCTTTTCATGACGTTTGATGAAAACAGGAGCTGGTATTATGAGAAAAACTATGAGATGATTCAAAGGAGGAGCAGGAGAACTGTTATGGATCCTTCATTCAAAGAGAACATTAGATTTCCAGGTACAGTATAAATATAATAGACTTATCCCATAGGAAATATATATGAAATATCTTGACCAAAACTTTTAAATATATGTAAATATTTGAAAAAAAGCCAAATAAATATATTGCAAATATATTTCAATATGTCTGGCAATATGCCATCCAGATGTATTTCTGAATATATTTCAGAATATTGAAAAATATTGACTTGCCCTTTTTCAAACATTTACAATATATTTAATTTTTGTCAGAATATACTTCTTCTATGTATAAGAGATCATTTGTGTGTGTCCTTGTGTGTGTGTGTGTGTGTGTGAGTGAGTGCCTTAACCATGTGCACTACATAAGTAGTACTTGTATCATTTTGTGTATGTGAACATAGTCTATACTCATATACTGTTTCACTGTTTTTGTTGTCAGTGTGTCATGAAATATGACACTGCAAGTGATTGTATACCAAGTTTTGTGAGCACAAACTGATAAATCGTTCTCTGTCCAATCCAAGTCATCAACGGCATAATCTATGGTCTCAAAGGCCTGAGAATGTACACCAGTCAACGCGCCAACTGGCATCTCATCAACATGGGAGCAGCAAATGATGTTCAAAGCATCCACTTCCATGGACAAACCTTTCTGAACTATCAGAAAAAGATCCATCGCCAAGGAGTCTACCCCCTTCTGCCTGGTTTGTCTTATCCCAGATTTATATTTATTTACACTGTCTGAATTGCCTATGAGGATTTAAAACTTTGTTAACACTTTGTTATCACAACTTTGTATAAGAACACGATAACTGTACATTCTTTAGATATAATAGTACTATGCAATTCGAGCTTGTAAGAAGGCTGAATGTAGAGACTCACAAGGTTGACACTAAAACTGTTTGTTTAAATCTCATTTTTGTGTTTTTCATTTCCTCAGGAGGATTTGCTACCCTGCAGATGAGGCCATCTAAGCCAGGCCTTTGGCTCCTTGAGTCTGAAGTTGGACTGTCCCAAAAAAAAGGAATGCAAACTCTGTTTCTTGTGATAGACAACGGTACAGTGCTACCAAACCACCTGATTTTAGATTTCAGAGGTAATTTTCCTTTAATCAACTGAAGGTAAATGACTCTGTTTCTGTCTCTTTCAATTGACAGATTGCAACCATCCACTCGGTCTAATGTCTGGCAGTATTCAAGACAATCAGATCATAGCCTCAGACACTAGAGGTATGGCCTATTCTTTCCTGTGTCGACTTGTCCTTCAATTTAGTCCACTAATCAACATTCACTGCTGTCCTCTTTACAACGGACATTATGTGTGTGTGTGTGTGTGACATTGAAGGTTCTTGGGAACCTCATTTGGCCAGGCTACACAACTCAGGGAAATACAATGCATGGAGCACAGACAAAAAAAATGCCTGGATCCAGGTGAGTGCAAAAAATCCACCGCCCACCCCCCATTGGTTTCATACCATTATGAAATTAAACAATTAAGAAATTAACTTCAGTCAAGTCCCCCAAATACATCGTGATGCTGTTACAAGAACAAGAGACTAAGATTGATTTAGAAAATATTCTCTCTCTGTTACCAACTTGTGACAGTCTTTGGAGCTTTTCGAGAATGCAGTAGCCAGCTGAATAACAGAAATGAATCACAAGTGTGTGTTGGTGTGTGTGTGTGTGTGTGTGTGTGTATCTGTGTATCCGTGTATTTGTGTGTGTGTGTGTGTGTGTATGTGTGTGTGCACATGTTCTATCATTACTCAGGTGAATTTCCAGAGGCCAGTTGTCATCAGCAAAGTGGCCACCCAAGGAGCCAAGGAGATGTTCTCCTCTAACTATGTAGTGAATTACACTATATCTTATAGCAATGACCGTAGGAGCTGGATTTACTATAAGGGGGACAGCGACACCTACAGGAAGGTTGGTGAACATTATGAGGGGCCAGAACGCATGCTGTGTGTGTGTGTGTGTGTGTGTGTTTATGTGAGTGTGTGTGTTTCTCTTTGTCTTCATCAAATACATTTGGTTGTCTTTTGTTCATTTTTTAAGACTTTTAAAGGTAACGAGGGAGCTCATGAGGTGAACGAAAACATATTCTACCCACCTGTGATTGGTCGATATGTGCGTTTTCATCCTCTTCATTCCTACAACAAACCAACTGTACGCATGGAGTTCTATGGCTGTGAACTGGATGGTAAGTACAATAATTGTCAGTTCTACAACATGAACTCTCTCAATCTCTTCACTCAGTGGCACATAACACAATATGCATTACATTCATATGTCTATGTGTGTGTGTGTGTGTGTGTGTGTGTGTGTGTGCTTGCAGGTTGTTCTATACCACTGGGAATGAAGAGTGGAGAAATCCGAGACCAGCAGATAAAAGCCAGTTCTACAGCAAGCAACTGGTATGCCGGCACTTGGGAACCCTGGCTTGCTCGTCTCGACAGGCAAGGGACCATCAACGCCTGGCAAGCTAAGGTAGCTTCATCTCTTCATGCCGGGAGCATTGTGCCTTTAAGGCAGATATTTACCACAAGATCATGTCACTGAAGGTGTGGTCAGTGATGATATGAGGCTTGTAAAGCGTTTTGTAACATTCAATTCAAAGTTAATCTCCCCATTCTCATCCCTACCTCTCCATTCTCCAAGGACAGTGTAAAAAAAAAAAAATCGCGATGCCCTGACTCCAAGAGCAGGAAAGTGGGGGGAGTCTGTCCCTTAAATAATAACACGGAGTTTCTCCCAGAGTAATGAAGGGTGGGGTGAACTACCTCACCGGCATATTTTGGTTGGTCCTTGATTCAAATAATTATTGGCTACACCTTTAGTATTACATCATTTTATTTCTATATTTTGTATACAACAATAAAAGTTAGCTGAGTAACGGTGAAATATTTAGGGTGCTTAACTTCTTGCATTTCTTGCATTTTCATTGGACTTGCAACCCAAGGCATAAAACAACATAGTGAATAGTAAACCTACAACTAGAAGGAAAGACAAGTGTTTTTCCCCTTCATCAGAATGAAGTTAGGAATGTTATGAAAACCCATGCACTGTTTACAGAGACAACTGTCTGATAACACAATGTTGTTTTAGCAATGTGTAATCTAAACTAAGAGCTCGTAATAATAACTTATATCATTACTCGGAGCCCCAGTCACCATAGCACAATACAAAGCTTCCCTACGCTCCCTCCCTAAAGTTCTTTTTCTAGAATTTCATATTAACATTTGCTATTTATTTGTGTCTGTCTGCCACAGTTCAATGACTTGAGCCAGTGGCTGCAGATTGAGTTGAAAGATGTGAAGAAGATCACAGGAATCATTACACAGGGGGCCAAGTCACTGGGCGTGAAGATGTATGTCACAGCCTTCATTCTAGAATACAGCAAAGATGGAGTGAGGTGGACCAAGTACTCAGATGACTCAGATTATGAAGTATCGGTATGTATTCATGGGTCTATCATGGTTACAAAGTTCTGTTTATTGTTAGGCTAAAAATAAATTATATGTTTACTAATGTTTTTTTTGTCTTATAGGAATTTGAAGGGAACACGGACAACAATGACCACAAGAAAAACTATATCTACCCTCCCATATTTGCCAAATTCATACGAATTGTTCCCAAAAGGTGGACAAATTCCATTACTATGAGAGTTGAGCTTCTTGGGTGTGACTGGGAGTAAGATTTTTGGGAAAGAATAAGAGAACAGTGAAACTAAAAATGGATGACTGATCCTGAAAATAATTGTATTATTTTATTATTCTGTGCAAATGTGATTCTGGACTATTGTGTATATATGTAAGTGTTGGATAAAATAAACAGTTCTGAGAATAAAATCACAAGAAATGTATTTGTCTTTGTAGTTCATTTAGCATGTTATATGGAGAAACGTCGCCCCCTGGCAGTCGTCTTTGCCTCTTCGCAAGAGTGTTTGACGAATTTGATTGGCTAATGGAAGGTGTGCGCGAACCTTTGATCTATCTTGGTGGTCCACAAAGTTTTCAACTCTCAGTATGACGAGATTTATAAAATGTATTTCTTCTACCCAGCATTTTACTAAATCTTGAAGACATATACACGTTTCAACCACTTTTTCTTTCCGAAGACGTACGATTCGTATTGGTCAAACATGAATTACTGTGAATTACAATTATTCATACCGTTACATTATAACGGAGGATGGATAAATTAACTTTTTAATTAAACTTTCTGAAAATTTAATTCAATCAAACCGAAGATGCGGCTGTGACAATACCCGTCCAGACCACCCACGCACGTCTTCAACAGAATGGGGTTTCGCCTGCAAGAGGAGAAGGAAGAACGTAACTATTTGGGAGACGGGTGGACCATCGCCATTGCGACCGGAGACTGCCCCCAGGCTCACGCCTAGACGGATAGAGCCAGTTACCATGCGAACTAGTTTGCAACCGGACTGCTACTTGTATATAAAGGCGATAAATGGATTATTAATTGCTTGAAAAAACATGATGACTGTACAGGCGCTGTGGAGTAACGTTACGAGGTTTCATACCCGCTGGCTTGAGGTGAGAATTTTCTCTTGGAGAGGTGGAGAGTCTGCTATGGACAAAGGGGAAAGTTTTCTCAGGCTTACGCACTGTGATTGAACTGGGTCAACAGGGTAAGCTTCGGATGTTGCGGCTTGATGAGAATATCGTGCTTTTGTCGACGATATTTCGAGCAATTCCCGTCCAGTCGTATATTTTCCAGGTTTTAACATGAACTAGATTTGGAGTTCATTATGCTATAAGTAAGTTGTGATTACGTTAACTTTCGCAACACGCTAGCTTGCAAGCTAGCCAACTTAGCTCAAATGCAAGTAAAGTTAGGCCGTTTATCACATTACTTTATCGGTAACAACAATATTTTATTTTAACTCACCATGAATCCTCACAGTAATGGATACGATTTGTTAGTTTCCCGCAATATTAGTTTGTTTGGACTTACATTAGCCCGTCGTGAGTGAATGTCTGAAGTCCCTCCTGTTAAGTCTGTTTATCATGTGAAGATGATTATAGGCTGTATGTGGGAAATGAAACAACCACAGTGGGACTAAGCAGGCATGTTGTTTCTAGCTTTAGTTATTTAGAAAATATAAAATGTGTGGTGTTTAATGCGTTCAAGCCTAATATGACATCGTCAGGATAACGTTACTCACTGAAACGGAACAAAATGTTGACTAGCTTGGCGCCTTAATTTAAAACCATAACATTAAACAATCAAAAATAGTAATATCACGACTGAGGCCTTACACGACAAAGCTATAAACACGGCAAAGAAACCTGACGAGAGGAAGGTCTCACTTCATTCTCGTACCAGAAACTGTTGACGTCAGTGACACCCCAACTCCAGGGCAAGAACATGGCATTCCTTTGCAAATGGCAGTGGATCGGAGCCATTAACCTCAGGGCGCATTTATGGTCTTCCACAATCAGCACTAGTCACAAACTGCACAAGGCATTGTATGGTTATTACTGTATGAATTTGACTGTCCCTCAGTTGTCCATTGTACGAATTTGACCTGTGGAGAGCTCAATTAAGTAGATAACATCAGTCAGTTCAGGTCACTGGCCATTAAACCTACAGCCCTATAGACTATTGTCTCTGTTGCTCATCTCTCTTCATGCAATGAGTATTATATATCAGAGCCTTATCTCAGTTCATTCCCTCTTTCCCTCCTCTCTTCTGCAGTCCTCTGTCATGTGCCCTCAGATGTACCCCTCAGCCATCCACACACAATGAACAGAAGCTGGAATGGGACCTTGGCAACTCTGGGTACTGGGAATGTCACGGACGGGGACGGCGGGTCGTCGCCTTGGAGTCGGTCTCCATAGTGATCATCGCACTCCTCATCTGCCTGGGCAACCTGGTGATCGTAGTGACGCTGTACAAGAAGCCCTATCTGCTGACGCCCAGCAACAAGTTCGTCTTTAGCCTGACGCTGTCCAACCTGCTGCTGTCGATACTGGTGTTACCGTTTGTGGCAGCCAGCTCGGTATGGCGAGACTGGATGTTCGGCAAGATGTGGTGCAACTTCACTGCCCTGCTCTACCTCCTCATAAGCTCAGCCAGCATGCTCACACTTGGGGCCATCGCCATTGACAGGTGAGGGGTGGATAAAGGGAAGTGGTTTTGTTGTCTGCGCTTCATTTGGGCACTGGTGCCTACAGGGACCCAGTTTCAGGGTTGACATGGCCCTGTATACAGTTTAGTCTTATTTATCTCACTCACTCTCTCTCTCTTTCTCTCTTTCTTTCTGTCTCTCAAGAGATGGTTCCCAGTCTGTTCAAAAAGACCCTCAAATCAACTTTGTTCAGTTAATGTCCGGAGATGAATAGAGTTTTATTTTTAACTCATTGCCCATTGTTGCCAAATCATTTCTCATGGTGTCATTTTGTGTATGTGGGTCAAGAGTTGATGAATTGTCCGTTTGTATAATGTTATCTTGTGGATAAAGTGGTCTGTATGTTTACAGAATTGATACTCAGAGTGAAATTGTCTGTTCAGTCATCACTCAAGTGCATTAGAGGGAGTACATTCTTTTTAGTGTCTTTCCCCTTAGTTCATTGCATACCATGGTGAAAGACCCCATTGTACCATCAGTTTTTTGTGGTCATGTGCCCCACATGCAAGCATAGCACAAGACTTTAAAAAAAGCTTTTTTCTCTTTATTTTTTGACTGCCTCAAGGTACTACGCCGTTCTCTACCCCATGGTTTACCCCATGAAGATCACTGGCAACCGTGCAGTAGTGGCCATCACGTACATCTGGTTGCACTCGTTGGCCGGCTGCCTCCCGCCACTCTTCGGATGGTCGGCATTTGAGTTCGGCGACGCAAAGCTCACCTGCACGGTGGCGTGGCACTACAAGCCGAGCTACGCCGCCTTCTGGGTGGTGTGGTGCTGCCTGCCCCCACTGGCCGCCATGCTTGCCTGCTACGGAGTTATCTTCCGTGTGGCGCGCCTCAAGGCCCGGAAGGTGCACTGCGGCACCGTGGTGGTAGCCTCCTCTTCCTCTGCCCAGGACGACAATGGAGGAGGGGGCGGGCAGACGGGGCATCTGAAAGGCAGCCGTAAGAACTCCAGCACTTCCACTTCCTCGAGTAGCAGCCGCCGCAGCCTGGTGTACTCAGGCAGCCAGTGCAAGGCTTTTGTCACCATCCTGGTGGTGGTGGGCACCTTTCTGTTGACCTGGGGACCGTACGTTGTGGCCGTGGGCACCGAGGCGCTCCGGGGCAAGGGCAGTGTGCCGCCGGGCGTGCAGACTCTAGTGACGTGGCTGTCGTTTGCCAGCGCCGTGTGCCACCCTCTCATCTATGGGCTGTGGAACAAGACGGTACGCAAGGAGCTCCTGGGCATGTGCTTCGGGGACCGGTACTACCGTGAGTCGTTCGTCACGCGTCACAGGACGTCGCGACTCTTTAGCATCTCCAACCGCATCACGGGTGAGTGTCCAGTGAAGACCAGCATCTACAAAGCCTGCATATGGTGGGAGGATGAGCGGCCTTTTTTCATATCAGCCATTTTGTCAATTGAGTCTCTAGCCTTAGTTTAGAACTCATTCATTAAAGGAGGAATCTGATGTGAATCAATCGATTGTCCTGTTTGATGTTGCTGAGAGCTGTAGGTAGGAATGATAGGCAAAGTTGCGAAACAGCCGCTAACGCTAACTGGTTGGGGCACAAGGAACTTTGTTTCATTTTAGTTTTCCTGTGCCCCCATCAGTTAGCATGACCTGTTGTTTTGATATTCGATCTACGTTGTACCACATTCTCATATTCTCAAACCTACTGACAGCACTCAGCAACATCAAACCATAGGAGTATTGATTCACACCAGATTTCTCCTTCCCCTTCTCTCGTTCCTCCAGCGAATGTGCGCATGCTCTTTGTGAATGTGTGTGCACTATTTAGGTTGTATGTGTACTACACTAGCACTAGGCTACTTGTGAATTCATGTATGCATACTACTTGTACTCCTTAGGCACAAGATGACAGAAAGTTGTGCATCGGTCTAAGAGACCATGTGACTGTGCGGCTTATCTGAATTACTGATGGTATATTTAGGCTTGAGATTTGAGATTCAGATTTGCAGTCATTTAGTGGCGGCTAATTGCTGAATGGAGTAAGCCTTGGCTGGATCTTATTGCTGCACTTTTTTTTCCCTCCTGGCCTGCTAACCCCATGATGCTGGTTTGTGTTGGCGCCATTCTTGATCAGCTTTCTCGTCTTCAAGGAGCTGAGAGAGTGGGGATTGAATTAATGCACCAACGCTTGGCTTGTTTTTGTTCTATAGAGTTTGGGAAAGTTGATAAACTACAGTAGAGGTGTACAGTTACTGTCATTCTCAGGAAATTATTTTGTACATGCCGTGTTAAAGCAACACCAGGGAACTTTTGCTGTGAGTTTTGCTCTTGGGATTCCCCCACAGAATAAAAGCGTTAATGTTCGTTAGCAATGTCATTGTCTCAAGTTTTTACATGCACATTAGTGTGGTTTTGGTAGTCATTCTTTGCAAACACAGGTAGCTTAATTTTTAGCTTCAGAGAATGCTTCTGTGGGCACTTGTGCAAGTGATTTCACAAACTACAGATTTCCTACCCAAGCAAGCGGAGTTGCCTAGCACTGTTCTAGGCACTCAAGGGCTGCAACACGTTCGCCAGAAGTCCCTTTCGGCCTCATGGTTGATGCACCATGAAAATGATTTTGGAAAAATAATTGTAAGATACAAAAAGTTCTTTAGCATTGTTTTAAAGGAATTATATTGTGGGAATGTTTATGTACATAAAGTCAGATTTGGGAGTGAAACATTTAATTAGGAGCAAAAATACACTAAAATAGAGATATGCTTTAGATACAAATTGAGGTGATTGATGTGAAAGTTCTACCGTTAACATAGGATGGTTGTGGTTTGTTGTGGGTTGTGGTGTCTGTCTGCTGATGTGTGTGTGTGTGTGTGTGTGTGTGTGTGTGTGTGTGTGCAGATCTCGGGATGTCGCCTCACCTGACAGCCATGTTGGTAGGTGGAGCCCATCCACTGGGACCTGGCAGCAGCACTGGAGACACAGGCTTCAGCTTCACACAAGACTCAGGTGAGTGAACACAAACCAAACACACACACAGACATCCATATGTCACAGGCAATGTCTTTAGGCCTCCGGCACACCGCGGATCGACAAAGTGCGGGGCACAGTGCGGGGCACAGTGGCACACCAGCATCATACTGCCATCTGTCGATTGCTCTTCATGACAATTTTGTCGGAGCTGTTCGAGAATCAGTAGGTGATTCCACAGGCTACGATGCAATGTTCGCTGCATGCCCTGCACTGCCAGTGTGCAGGGGCAAGCAAAATTGTCGAATTTGAAAGGGCCACTGTGCTGTGTGCTGGAATTAATTGGTCTGCCCTAAACTTATTTTTGAGTGTTCTGGGTGTGTCAAAAACCTTTAGTCAAGCAGCAATCAAGAGTAGGGTTGTTATTGTAAAATAACAGTGAATAGTTAACTGAAGCATGCTCACACATATGCGGTACACTTAGCATATCTCTCTCATACATATGATAGACCATACACACATACCCACATAGTTCACCCTACGCATGTACGCACGCGCATACACACATACACACACACACACCTCCATTACATGTACTTCCTCTTTAATTTCCTGTTCTGTGAGACAAAGACCTGTCATGTCTCCTCCTCCCAACGACCCATTTCCTGTTTGGCGGCTGCACTCCCCCCCATAAATCATTTGACAAGTGCACTTCAAAGCATGCCTGCGCCACAGCCAGCGTCTCCCAGGCATCACGGCACTTCATCTCCTCCTCATCTTCCTCATGCTCCTCATCCTCATCCTCCTCCTCCTCCTCCTCCTGCTCGTGTTTTTGAACACGGCTCCAGAGACTCTGCTCTGTGTCTCTCGGCCAGACATTTGGTCCATTCTACACAGGCTGTCGTTTGGCTGGGTGCCGCCACCCATCATCACGGCGCTCGCTTGCATAATGGCCAGAAGGGGTTGTGGAGGAGGAGGAGGAGGTGATGGTGGCGGTGCTGCACTGTGGGGGTTGTTGGAGGAAGGCAGGGGGTAGGGTGGTGAGAGGTGTCTATGCGCTGTGAGTCAGTGTTTCAGAACAAGACTTAGTTTGCCTGTCTGTCTGAGTAGGTCTGTCAGACTCTCTCTCTTGTTATCCATCAATCTGTTGGTCTGCCTGTCTTTCTGTCTGTGAGTGATCTGTTTAGTTGTCCATCCATTTTCTTACTCTTCTCTCTCACTTTCTGTGTCTGTCTGTCCAATAGTGAGTGGTCCAACAGAATCCATCTGTCTGCATCTTTTCTTACCTCTTTTTCCATCTTATTACCTCTCTCTCTTCTCTCTCTCTCTCTCTCTCTCTCTCTCTCTCTCTGTTCTGACACTCTGTATCTTCCTGGCATAGTCTCTCTCTCATGGTCCCTTGTTCCAATGCTCAGGTACGGACGTCATGCTGCTGGACAATCTCTCCACCGACTGTTCATCGTTCTCCAATCACCACACCAGCACCACAGGCAACCGCAGGCGGAGTTCCGTCACGTTTGAGGACCAAGTGGACCAGCATTCCAAAGGTATCAGATCAGACACAGAGCTCCCACACAGAGGTGTGTGTGTGTGTGTGTGTGTGTGTGTGTGTGTGTGTGTGTGTTTGATGGGGGTGCAGGTCCAGAGATGAAACGAACAGTGGAAAGCAAAAGACTAAACAAACTGCTCTAGGTTTGCTTGTCTAGACATAGTGCTTAAGTAGCAGACAAAGAAGAGAGTTTGATCAATAGCAAAAATCCCCCCTCCTCTCCTCTCCCTTCCCTCCTCTCCTCTCCTCTCCTCTCCTCTCCCCTCCCCCCTCCTCTCCTCTCCTCTCCTCTCCTCTCCTCGTATGGCATGGAGGTATTTAGTCATTTTACCCACATTGTTTAAGTGTCCTGTCTGCATATCTTTGCCACCTGTTTGACCTCAGCACATGTTTGAGCTAGTGGGGGAAAACGACTGTTAAAGGGACGGTACACCCAAAAATACCTCTACAATCCTGGTTTCATGTTAGGGTTTTTTGGGTAAGAATATTATTCTCCACTATTCTTTTCTTTTACAATTGAGTTGAATAGTGATTAGTCATTTCTGGTCCCAGACACTCTTCTGAATAGGTTTGTGCCACACAACAGTTATGGATGATAGGCAGGCCTTAAGTTTAAGAGATAATGAGATGGGATATGGGAGGACTTCTCCTTTAAGGTCAACATTAGGACATGTCAACAGACTGCAGCTGGGTGAAGGGTTGTCAAATTACAGATATGCCAGTATGGGGTGCTTTGCCCAGAAATACACGTAGACTCATGTCAGAATTCCACGAAAAAGTCACACAGCACTTTTAAGTCTGGTATGAAATTATACGAGATCTTCAGTGTGAATCTCATTAAAAATGGTTTAGTATAAGACTAGAATTAGGCCTTGTAAGTATGTTGTCTAGGTATTTCTGAAAATAGATATGCTTGCTTCCACTGTATGTAGAAATAATTCTGTCCTCACCATGCTCATAAAGACCTGGGTAGGGCTGTCAGAGACAGGTAGCCAACCAGAAATCTGAGGGAACACCATGTCACAATGCAGACACTCTCCAGTCTCCACTTAGGCTGGAGTTTTTCAAATGTAACCAGCTTTGGTAGCTGAGACCTCTGTTTTATTCTGGATGCTAGACGCAACCACATATGAAAGTGTCCTCACCCCCCCGCCATACCTGGCTATGTGTGTGTGGGGCCTAAATCTCTATATAGCAGAAAAAATGAAGAAATTGAGATGAATTTGTTGTGTCAAGAAGGTATTCCAGATGAATGCTGTCCAGTCTTACCTATCTGTCTTTCCCCCCTCAGCAGATGCCTCCTCTATGGTGCAGGTCAAAGCTGAGCTCCACAACTCCCTGGACACCTTCGCCAGCTGCCTGGCCAAGGCCATTGAGAGCGATGCCAAGCTCCAGATCTTCGGGGAGGAGACGACCGCAACGATGACTACGCCCTCTCTGCTCCCCCTGCTGCCCGGGGCACTCTTCACCAGCCGCAACCTCCAGCGAGGTCCCCGATATCTGGACGGTCAAAGACTGAGAATGGAGAGCATCGATGAAGGAATAGTGAAAGATGACCAGGAGGAGGAGGAGGAGGATGTGAACAAAGATGTTGACTGAAGATGCCCCCCCCCCCCCATGACTTTGAAAGACAGATCAAGAGAAGAAGGAAAAAAAAGAGTGACCTTATCATTATTCTGTCGTGTTCATACGGTCTCAGAGATCATGAAAAGACACAATGAACGCAGCCAATTATGTATCATTGGTACAGAGGGCCAATGGCCTTACTTAACTACGTAAATCAGTCCTACATTTCTCCTATCAGTAATATAGGAAGGCTTAACGACTGTATCTTAAGTTTCCACTATAAGGATTATGTTTGGTTGTGTGGATGTTGTACACATTCATTTTACGATATTACTGCGAGTATAATCTGTTTGTGTGTAGTATGATAGTAAGCGCAAGTATTTTACCCCAGAAAGACTGCTACCTCAAATCTAAACTCTTTCGGAGCTCTGAGACATTCTGCCAAGCCAAGACTCTGAATCACCGTCCACAAACTCTGAATGTAACGGTACAGGAACGTGAGACCACCTTTTTCCCCCTGCCCTTCTCCACCATCGTGGCGTGTCGGAACAAGTCCTCGCAGATACGGTAGGGATGATTTTTGCACTTGACAAAAAAAAAATGACGCATGATGGAGGGTAAAATTTTTAAGCCCTTCGTTGGAGAGGATGTGGCAAACGGTTCGAGATCTATGTTTTTCCTCCATCTGTTTACTCTGTGCGGTGAGCGTGTGAATTTAAGTTTGACCACTTGGGTAGAGAAATTCCTTGCCGCTTTTCTCTCACCCAGAGACTATTTTTTACAGCAAACAGTGTGTAGGCCAATGCAGTTTCCTAAACTATACGAAAGCGTGGTGCTGCTTTTTTTTTTTTTTTTTTTAAGCACAAATCTGTGTCAAACCGAAATAATAGGAAATGTTGACATGTACGAAGTTATGCTGTTTTTTTTCAACAAAAGTTTTGTACTGTATTGTGAAATTAAATCCTTTTTGTACACAGTGTACCAGAGATGTCATCTCCCTACCAAATACACACACATTTGTCTATATGCTCTGGTGTTTGGTGCTCAGTGTAGGAAATTCAAGTTCATACCCTACTTTGATCCTCTTTAGATCCTAAGGCATAAGAATTCTGCATTATTCTTAAATCATCAAAAATAAATGAAAGCTTGCATGAATGCAAGATCAACAGTATGCAGAGTAGTTTTGGGAGTCACCATCTAAACATGCCTCCAGACATTCATTAGAGAGAGAACGGTACCTATGTATAATACACAGACTTTAATTCTACCATGTTATTATCAGGGGAACAGATGGAAATAAAACCAAATCAAACACCTAAAACAGTGACCAGTGTACACAGACAAAACTGGCTTGAGTTTGGTAGAGCTCATGAAGACCTTCACCATGTCGTCAATCTAGAAACATCTTCATGTTTGACAACAGAGGACTCCACCCAGCAGCCGCAGCCTCAGACATGTTTTTTGTCTGGGCGGAAGTGTGGGAGTTAACAGGAGGGGAGGAGGGAGGGCAGGGGCGAGAGAGAGGGGGGCGTGCTGTCTGACTGCCGTTGGTCCCTGTTATAAGTGTAGTGATAAAGGGGAGCTATAGGAGGACAGCTGCCAAAACAAAGGCCATCTGTGGCCTCGGGTGTACGGCCATAACCGCCAGGGAGGAGCACCCAGAGCAGATATCGATCCAGCCCACTCACTCACTCACAGTCTGCCTGCCTGCCTTCCTTTCTGTCTGCATGAGTGCTTGCTGCAAGGGAAAGGCTTCTGGTGCCGTCATTTCTAAAGTGCAGCCAAGTTAACACTTAGATTTTTTTTCTAATGTAACTCTAGCTAGGTTAGTGCCCATATAGATATGAATTCATTTGTGTTTATTTGTGCATTCGTTGTTGTTTTTTCTATAGATACCAATAGCATTGCACTTATTCTAATCCTGTAGTGCTGTCTTTCAAATATGTTCATGCATTTTTCAGCTTGTTAATCAGTAGTTTTCAAAATGAGTGACACAAGTGGTCAGAGTGCTAAATACAGGGAACTCAAGTACTCTTGAAAAAAAGTCGTGGGCTATATATTTTTATTTATTTATTTTTTTTTTTGCTAGATTTTTCATTCATTGTGTACCATTTGTAAAATAAAAAGTTAGATTTCTAAACAAAAGATTGATATCTGGAGCTCACTGGCCATTCAAGTTTGATTTGAGTTTTTAGGCTGTGTTGATGTCTGCGTTTCTCTCACTCTAACTGCTGAAGTGAGCTCCTCAAAAAATCTTTATGTGCTCTATGGCTAGAACCAGTGTTTCCTAGCTCGTGTCCTGTGAAGCTTGCTGCAGGACCCATTAAAGATTTGTCATAAGGAAGTGGAATTGGCAAGATTAAGGGCTTCTAACTCTGACAGGCTGGCCCAAACAAAGCACTTTCAGTAGTGTAAAAACCAGGTCATGCACTTAGAGAGGGGGTGAGAGAGAGGGAGAGAGAAAAGTGAAGAGAAACTTTTGTTTGTTAGTAAAGCCTGTATGGAAATGAGGCAAGCCCCATTACAACGTAAGCACTTCAAACAAAGTGGGTTATCAAGGTTTGGAAATAACTGTGAAATGTTTAGCATTTACACTTCTGGAGTAGTAACCTGAACGCATGTGTCGTTTCCAGGGAAAACCACTTTCCTGCACAGTTCCTTAGAGTGACACAACCACAAACCATCAAAGCACAGTGGAAATATATTTTCTTCCAACAATAAAATGGTTTATTTTAAAGCATATTTTCTCATATTTTACATGCACAACCATTATACAAACATTTTCAGGGTTTTTTTTTTTCTTTCTTTTTCAACCTCATGGCTGCTACAGTTAGAAATGTCACACTTAAACAACAGACCACATCTCAAACTCTGCCATTAACAAAAATATTGCACTTTATGCTCTGAGGAGACTAGGTGTCTCACCATCTTTCCATGGTCTTCATATATAATCATCTGACTTGCATTCACACTTTTTTTCTTATTCATATGCACAGAACTCAAAAGGGCACGTCAGTAAGAAAGTCGTCTTAAAAAAAGAATAGGGGACAAGGATCGGAGGGGGGAGGGGCTACAAATGAACCTAGAGCTAAGGAAATATTCTACATGTTTGTTTTCATGACTTGTACAAATCCCAAATGTCCAAGTGCTTCATTGCAAAAGAAAGGTTTTTGTTGTTGTTATTGTCGTCTTCTTCTCTTGCTGATTTTCCTGATTTTGGAAACTTAAGAATCATCTTCGTTCTCCTGGCCGGATCCTTCAGAGCGGTCACCTTCAAGGCGGTCTGCAAAAAAATCAAGGAATGGAAAAAATAGAGTGAAGACTGTCTGTGTGTGTGTGTGTGTGTGTGTGTGTGTGTGTGTGTGTGTGTGTGTTTGTTTTACGAGAGAACACTCCACAGCCTGAGGGAAAACAGCCTTATCAGCAAATCCCCTGTTGTTCCTCAACACACACACACTCACACACACACAAGCTGTTTCTCAATGTCAAGAATGCTTCCTTGATAGAACACTTCCTTGCATGTCAGTTGCTACAGAGGCCAGGCTAAGAACCTTTGTAGCAATTAAGATAAATGTGTTACGCTGTGGTGCCACTGCCATTTTAAACCTGCCAACTTCTGTATGTATGCAAAGGATTGTGGATATTTCTTTAACATCGAGGATACACTGATGCATCCTCATAAATTCTAAGAAAGGAGCACTGCATTTGGTAGAATTTTGAAAGATCCCTGACTTTGCATCCTTTCTTTGAGAAACAGAAACACACACACACACACACACACACACACCAACAACAAACCAACAACTTCCAAGAATGGAGCTTGCTGGCATTTGTTGTGGTAGTGTGCACACCTGTGTGTGTTTTTGAGAGTAAATGACAGTGTGTGTGTGTGTGTGTGTGTGTGTAATTTGCATTTGCCCATTTATAGGCAAACCCTTGTGTTTTTATGTGAGCTTCAGCCTCTGGTAGAGGAGCCACAGCAGTAGTTAAGCTGACAGCAGTGAGACTTTACAAGGCAGACAGACACACACACTCTCTCTCTCACACACACACACACACACACACACACACACACACACACACACACACACACACACAGGTCTATGGAGGCCTTGAGGGCCAGGATTAAGTCCAGAAGTGTTCCACTGCGTCATGGGAATACTGGCCTTAGAAATGCATACACAGGACACAGAGGTGAAGCAACAGTCCTTTTAACCTTTTACTGTCTGCCTGTGAAGCACTTTAAGAGTTTAACACAGAACAGCTTTGTTGTTATTGGCAACAATTTATACTGTCCACACAGCAGCTATGCTGGCAGCTTCTCAGATTCATAATGGCACAAGATCCTCTAGGATGACTGATAGATCAAAATATCCATCAACACTGAAAACTGGATGGATCCACAACCCCACAGTGGCTCCCATTAAATTGTGAGTGAGTGGAGTATGATGAGTGTGGGAGAGGGAGAGGGGAGAGAGAGAGAGAGAGTGAGAGAGAGAGAAAGATAAAGATTACTTCTGGTCTGTGTTTATTTTTGTGTGAAGATAAGAGAAGATGAAAATGATAAGAGTGCATGTGTGCGTGTGTGTGCCCAGGGCACGTGAATGTGTGCACATGTGTGCATTTATATGTACTTGTGTGTGAGGGGGAGGGGGGGAGAGAAAGAGAGAGAGAGAGAGAGAGAGAGAGAGAGAGAGGACATCTGAGAGAGTATGTGTGTGGGAGTTGCTAAGACTGTATGAGTATGTGTGAAAGGGAATGTGAGAATGCACATGCACAGATTTATTCATACATGCAAATAGGTCTGCTTAGGTTTGTCTGTGTTCTATCAATGTATGTGTGTGTGTGTGTGTGTGTGTGTGTGTGTGTGTGTGTGTATGTGTGTATACATGTGGGTGTATAGGTGTGAAATACCCGCTGGCTTGTGAATGTGTGTGTGTGCGCATCCTGAGCTTTAGTGTGTACAGTAATTTCCTGAATGTAAACCGCACCATGTATAAACCTCAGGTCAGTGTTTTATGCAAATTAGAAAAACAAAATCATGTATTGACCTCACCATTGTATTACCCTTGCCCATGTATTAATGGAATTATATTTGTGCCTCTTTTATGAGCGAGCAGTAGAACAATTTAAGCACAGAAAAAAACTGAGCAAGCACACAAGTTATGTTTTGAAGAAGAATTTAACTTGAGCACAAAGAATTTGTAATTGAGCAAACAGAAACCCTGTTCTGTGCTCCACAAATGTCTTTGCATGTTTGCTAAGACCAATATGCATATGCAGTAACAGCTCCCTTCCATTCAGTTTAACTCTAAGCGCTCACAACTGTTCCTCCGTGCGCTGCTCGCTCTCTCCGGAGATCCCGCTTGCTCTCGCTCAACTTGACCTGTGTGCTCACTCACAAATTGTAGAAAGCGTTACATGTGTACTACAATTGTCAACCAATCAGAAAATTCAGTGGAGGTAAATTCTGATTGGCTGCTGAAGTCAAGAGCGGAGAGCCTAGCGTTTCCTGACAATAGTTCTTTTGAATAAATCCAAATGCTACTTTAAGAGCGAATATGTAAGCCCTTGCAATGCATACTGAGCTTACCATTTAAGTAATGAATAACATTTCTGCCATGCTAAATGTCAACAACATCAATTCTTGGTAAAAGAAGGCAACAGGCAAAGAGTTACAATTACTAGCTAGGGTACAATGCTGTAAGTTAAATTATGTGACTTGTAAGTTCAATTTAAGTCTATACTGTTTCTGTCCTACTTTACTTCACTTCTGGTCAAATATTTAAGGATGGTTAGTGTGATAGGAACACTGTCCACCTAGGTTCCGTTTAAGGCTTAGGTAACGCTAGTTATCCATCCGTCCATCATAGTAAAAGAAGCTGTCCACTTCAGATGACGGTTCACTGTTGTTAGAGTTGTCGGACCAATGACTATATACATATACACACAATATACAGTCATTGTGTCGGACCAAAAGTCATGTTTTTCTAAAAGCCACTATTATTAGCGTTCTGATTGGACAGTTATCCCATCAATCAAATTCTGGTGAATGTTCTGATTAGTTGACAAGGGCCAATTGTAGCACAAATGTAACGGTAGTTGAACGAGAATGAAAGAGATCTCTGGAGCAAGCGGAGGAGCAGTTTATGTGAGCATGTAGAGTCGAACCGAATGAATGGAGGATGTTATTGCACATACATATTGATTCCTGTTAGCTCAACTACAAGTTTTTCGTGCTCGAGTTCCATTTTTCCTCAAAATATCATTTGTGTGCATGCTCAAAACATTTTCTGTTTTTAATATTGATCTACTGCTCGCTCATAAAAGAGGCACAAATGTAATTCCTTATGTATTAACCTCAGTTTACCAAACATTACCTGTTGAATCATAATCAGAGCATATCAAGTAGAATGATGAAAAGAAATGCAATCCTGTATATAGCCCTACCCCATGTATTAACCTCATAGATGAGGAAATTTGGAAATCAACCTTGGTTAATAATCGGGAAATTATGGTATGTATGTGTGTGTGTACATCCTGTGCTTGTGCGAATGTGTGGTTCTCACCCGTCCTGATGTGATTGAGCGAGGCGAGCATTCTGAGCATGAAGGAGGCCGGTACAGTAATGGTGTTCCTAGTCTCTTCCAGCATCAACTCATTACGAGCAATCACCTGCAAGAGAGCGCGCGCGCACACACACACACACACACACACACACACACACACACACGCACATTTAACACACAGCTCTGCCACCACTGTTGCCCACTGCACCCTTCAAGTGCCACCCAGACAGGAAGAGGTTAGCAGCGAAGTGCTGACGAGAGAGTTGACGAGATTGTATTTTTAAAAACAAAAAAATCTCATCTTGACTGGCATCAAGCAAATCACTGCACGCCCAAATGTAGCTTACAGATACAGACAGTGGGAAATGCAAAAAGTCATGCCCGAGTGCCTCAATAAGATGAGGAAACTCAGGAGTCTGTTTGAGGTGACACCTCATCTGCTGAGGACCATGGGGGCATTCCAAGTATGTGATTAAGTGATAAACCTGGCTAGGTTAAACTATAAAGTGGTAAACCTGTTAACAGAGTACCCTGTTGGTTTTGTTTAGTTAAAATTATGAGGCTTCAGGCTCTTCTATTATCAGGTTTACCACTACCTCTGGATTAACTTAAACAGGTTTGCCACTTTCCTAGAATCGTTCTTGGAACCGCCCCCCCCAGGTCATGAGACACGGAGCTCAGGCAACTAAAGCCCTGCCTGGCCTACACTGCCTCTGCCTCTGGTTCTCCTTTGGGCCGGGAGCTGTTCCAGCATACGCACCACTCCTTCCCTGCCGCGTTGCGCTGCACTGAACTTTCTGTAAACAGGCCAGGCAGCGCCGCTCTACTTGGTTAGGCCCAAAGGATCCCCGTGGGACCGGTACCACCCCAGTGGAGCATAAACAGAGCTAACATAGCCACACGTCAACGCCCTCTGCTAACACACTGCCACTACTACTGCTGGTGCCCCTGATTAGGGCTACTGAGGATGGGGATGTACTGCCCTCTACAGGCTAGCTGAGAAAACTGCAGCTGAAGTTGTTCTATAGTGGCAGTCCTGATTTAAATCTTCTGAGTAGTATGTTAGTTACTGTCAGCCAAGTACTGCTGAGTCTAAAAAGTTTACAGGAAAGGAAAGTCAAAGTCATTACAAACTGGATGGGTTAGTTGTTCCTCCCCATGTAGACTGTGTGGAAGTGAATAGAGTCGAACCAGAAGCTATTTGTGGCTTTATGGCAAAAAAAAACAAAACAAACAAACAAACAAAAAATGGCATACCTCATCGGCAAGGTCTCTGTTAAATGAAGGGGTCTGCTCCAGCGGGGACCAAAGTTTGATATCGTAGTCGATACCAGATGAGGCCAGAACTGTAAGAGGAGACAAAAACAAATCAAAGTCCAGGAATCACACAGTCCCACACAGTCTAGCTACAATGACACAGCACCATACGGACTGAGTAATACAAAAATGATACATTCACACAGAGTTACAAATGGATGGAAGGTTAGATGGTTAGACTGACACATGGATAGAAAAAGACAAGAGAAAGAGACATGGCGACATACAGGCAGCAAGACCAGGACAGACAGTGCGTCAAAGTCAGCTGGCAAACATGAATGGATCAACACATTACATATGATATAAAAACATGCATAGACAGATGGTGGAAGAGGGAGAGGAGGACAGTATGGCTGACGAAAGAAAGAAAGAGGTCTTGGACTGGCACAGGGTCTGGTACATAGCACCTCTGATTAAAAGCTAGTTGAAAAGACCACTGAAGTGAGAAACAGAGAGAGAGACGGGCAGAAACAGACAGACAGATGAAGACAGATTGGCAGGTAGAAAAATTAAACAGACAGACAAACGATGAATAGACTGAGCGACAGCCACAGACAGAAATGGACAGAGACATACAGACAGACATACTGTAGAAATCTAATGTGACAGACACAGACAGGAAGCCTCAGTGTAGGAGCACTACTGACTGGGGTCGTAGGGGTGCGGCTGCAGGCAGTTGACGACGTGGTTGTCAGCCTCCAGCAGCATAAGGTGCTCCCCCGTGTGCCGATCCCAGATGAAGATGTGGCCGCAGTCCGAGCCGCTCATCACAAAGTTGTTGCCCCAGAAACATGACTCCTTAATCTGACACACACAGACACACAAACACACACACACACATAATTGAAGACATGTTACGCATGTTAAAATTCAGCATTTCAAACAGTGTAATCTGTGGCATACTACAATTACACTAAGAGTGGACTGCCAAATGACACTCACAGACAGAAATATCTGCACATAGTTTCATTACATTTCACCACTGGTACTATTTTTCTCTTGTGCAGCCCCTTCATAAAGCAGACTATTCTTGTCAGTGCCTTCCTACCCAGAAAAGACACTCTTGGGGAATATTTCATGTCTTCTTAAGTGTAGGATGTCTACACTGTCCCCCACTAGTTGTCAACCGGTTCTAATTTCCACAGGTTCTAAAGCAACATTAGGCAGTGATGGTTCTGCAACGGTAGCGGGGATTCTGTACCATGGTTCTGGAGTTGCGGTGTCCCTTATAGACCATTTTGACAGTGGGTCTCCTGATGTTCTGTGTCTCGCTCTCCTCCATCTCTCGCCTCTCCTTCCTGCGGCGGAACAGTTCCTGGATCCGGGCAGCGGCGGAACGCCTGAGTGAGCACGAAAGTGCAAGTTAGAAAAAAAGTCAAATCAGGTCTAAAAAGGTGAAAAAGTGATCCAGGGTTTCTGATTCCGCTTCCGCTCTGCAAGGCTTTGCTCCCAGTGTCTGACCTCTGCGCAGACTGTGACAATGAAAGATATCCATGCAGTGGCACTGCTGAAAGAGGGGGTTTGAAAAGAGAGGGAAAGGGAGTGACGGTGTGTGTATAGTGCTTGTGTGTGTGTATGTGCTTTGTGGGAGAGAGTGTTTGGGCTAAAAGACCATTCTTGGCTGATTACAAAGGGAATGCTGGTGTCCGTTAATTTAGTTGATTGGCAATGCACACTTGCATTGTAACCAAAAAAACTGCCAGCTTGCTTAGCAACTATGCTTTTGGGAGACGGACTCCTGATCTTCAGAAATCTGACATTACAGGCCAGCAAATGAAAACAACACACTTACATGTACACCAAAAGCATCCACAATTCCACACTTCGGTCAGTCCTGACCCCTCAGAAAACACAAAATAACCATGACCTCCCTCATGCGCCATAGTCGTTGTCATAGTCATGAGTCTGTTAACACATTACAACCCCAGAGATGCATAACCATTACACTGACTTCCTCAACACATGCTGGAGTCTACACTATGCTAATCATATCATCTCAAACACTAACTGTTCTACATGCATACAGTATCTGCTCAGTTAGTTACAGTGTTTCATGTGGAAAACAAACTCGGACTACATTCTCACACGGTATCACAAAAAGCAGAAAAGCAACACCATTTTTTCTTTGTGTAAAAACGATTCCTCAACTGTTCACACTCCAGTTGAATATATATTTATGCAATAATGTTGTGGGTTAACTGGGGAACTGTGTCAAAGAATAACCCATAATGTTTAGTAGTAGTTTTAGTAGCCGTCACACAGCAGGCGTTAGTGTCTGTACCTGATCATCCTATCCCCCACTGGTGTTCCTCTGAAATTAAACCTAACAGGAAGAACAAGGGTTCATTTCACGGCTTTCTGCACGTTAAACACACTACAGTTGTAGCAGAAAGCACTATGGTGGGATTGGGATCTCCCTTGTTGTGGTGTGTTTTTTTTCCAGAATTTATAAAATAAGAAAAAAATAAAACTGAAAATCAATGAAAATTCTTTTTTTTTTTCATTAGAATTTGATATACTGTCACTATACTGTTACGGTCAGGTAAATAAAGTGATTGTTTCCAACTGAATGAGTAACAGACCGACACAGACCAAATAAAATGTAATCTAATATGTAACGTAATGTAACGCAATGCAATGTGTCTTTCCTCACCTCTGCCCTTGCGCCCCTCTGTATCTTGCCGAGGGGATCAGGATGGGGTCGTCATCGCTGTCGTCCGAGTCCTGATTACCACGTGTTGGTTGGGCAGGGGTGGCGGCGGCATCCCCCTCACCCACAGGTTCCGCCCGCCGACAGGATTCATCTCCCCCGCCCCCATCCGCACCAGCACTCTGCGCCCCCGAGGAAGAGGAGGGAGCGGCGGACGAGGAGGAGGAGGAGGAGGGGCCTTCCGGCTCAGCTGAGCGGAGAGTGTCGGGCTGACCTGGGGCCTGCGGTGAGGAGCTACTCTGGGAGGCGCAGGCTCCTGAGGGGGCTGGTGCAGCCAGTCGGTCCTGGGCTGCCTGCTCAGAGGGAGAGGACACTGTGGGGAGAGAGAAATAGTAAATACACTGCATTTATGTAGAGCTTTTCTACTTCTCCGAAAACTCCAAGTGTTTTACAGTTTAATGGCTTGCTCACCCACACAGACACAGACACAGACACAGACACAGACACAGACACAGACACAGACAGACCACAGACCCACAGACCCACAGACCCACAGACCCACACACACAATAGAGGCTACCATGCAAGGTGCCAGCCAGGACACAAAGAGCATTTTGTGGTCAGTGTCTTCAAGGGCACTTTGAGCTATTGTGAGGCAACTGAGCATGACAAACTGGTCTTCATTACCAAAAGGCGAAAGCGATTAGGGTACTGAAGATTTAGAGCTCTGAATTGCATTGCCTTCATGGCCGTTATTAAATTAGCTTTGAATGATGATGCACAGCCGACTTGGCTGATCATTCACTGCCGGTTGCAAGTGAATAGACTTTGGGCCCTTTGTGTCTACTCTCATTGGAGTACTGTCCATTTTTAATGTCTCAATCACACTGATAATATAAGACATCTTGACATGCACAAAACGTCACAAACAAACTATCAAATAAAGTTCTGATAAAATGAAGTGACCAGACTACTGCTTTCTTATAAGTCACTCTAAGTGCACATCATTACTCAAGCAGATAATATAACCTTTTTTAATCCAATGGTATGAAGAGGGGTCATTAGGGACAATGTCACAGCCTCAACACATCCCTAACCATTACAATAAGGACCACCTTTAAAGATGGCACTTTATTAACAAATATGCATGCATCATCTTTCTACTGGATAGGTGTTTCTCACCTGTCTCTGTGACCTGCCCCGCTGACTGGCTCTCCATGATCTCGTCAGGTTTATGACCACCACTGCTGCCCCCTATTGAGCTGGAGGCTGAATTGCTCCTGTAGAGAATTAGACAGTATGACACAAATTATGATCACACATATACAGAGTGTAGTGTTTTGACTTCACCTGAATAGCGCTCAAGCTGTTTCAGACCCAGTTTTGACAGGATAGGGTAGCACAGTCAAATCCTGGCATCTTGATATCAACTGCCTTTACATGTTCACAAATCACTAGATATATTGTGGGTTAAAATTTTTTTTTTCATTAAAAGATAAACCATTAGTGAACATCCAACATAATAGACACCAATACCCAGCACCCCTGAGCAATTCAGCCTCCCATCCCTCCGTCTCTCACCACTCGTCTGTGAAGTTGAGTTTGATGGTGCTGGTGGTGGTTCCCTCTGTGCTGTAATGAAGACTCAGCACCGGTTCTGCTGTGCTGGACCGCCCGCTGCTGCTGATTGGGGCGCTGCCACTGGAGCTGGTACCAATTGAGGAGGTGGAGGTGGAGGAGGTGGAGGAGGTGGTGGTGGTGCTAACAGGGGCTGGCGTGGGTCCAGGTGTGACAGCCATCTTCTCGCTCGCTCCCCCCACTGCTGCACCCGAACTTGAGCTTACAGTCCCTGAGGCCTCCATGCAACCTGTGACAGAAACACAGCAAGGGGGGAGACGGAGAGAGACAGAGAGAGAGAGACACAGAGAGAGAAGCAAGGTGGAGAGAATTAAAGTCAGAGAGAAGGATTTAGTTGAGGGACAGGGAGAGAGAGAAGGGAATAAGAGAAGGAGATAGAAGGGACAGGAGGAAGAGAGACAGACACAGAGAGAGACAGACACGGAGAGAGACAGAGAAGACAGACAAGGAGAGAGACAGAGAGAGAAAGTGGGAGACAGGGACACTACTGCAACAGATGCTCTATATTTGTGTGCCTATTTATTGAAATGTTTTTTTTTTTTTTAGGTAAAACTACTTGGATTTATTTCCTTATCTGAGGTCTTGATGAATAGCCATGTGTTTGAATGTCAAATTACAGACTCAACTGCACTGACTTCACCACACCGTTGCTACATGTCTTAGAGAGAGAGAAAAAAAGACAATGTTGCAACTAAACAGCAAAACAAACTGCAGTATAAACTATCCCCATTCCTCTGGTCACCTTCCTCTCCCTGTTCCATTCCAAGCTGCCATCTGTGCCCATCACATTCAACGTGTGGAAGGCCTGACTAACCTGGCCTCTCAAACTGTCTCAATGGGTGAACGGAGATGATCAATCATTACTCTTACAGAAGGAGTATCACTTTATCAATGCCTGGGCTGCTGAATGAGCCTGGTTACTGAGTAGGACACTAAAAAAAAAAAAAAACACAAGACTAACAACATCATGACTTCAGGTATTTAAGCACAAGAGACAAGGGAAATGATAACCGTCAAAAGGCAGTCACTTCTGGAACTTTGCAGAAACCTGAGAGCTCTGAGAATTCCAAAACCAAACCCTCTGCAGGACCAACAGTGCGGTTTGGGACATACAGTACACAAACATATAGGGAACACACATAAATACATATGCACGCATGCACACCACACACACACACACACACACACACACACACACACATATATATATATATACACACACACACACACACACACACACACACACACACACCACACTGACAGGGTTTGCAAGCTAGTGTGTGAAGGGGAGCGAGACACACAAAGGGGTAAGGCAGAGGTGAAGATTAGTGAATGGTGAGACAGATAAACAGACGAGGAATCAGCAATGATCTATGCCGTTTCATGCTGTGATGATCTCGGCCATTTCATAACTCCACAAACGCAGTCTTAGTAATTAGTCAAACATCTTAATCACAGTTATTTAATTGTTGTGTGTGTGTGTGTGTGCGTGTGCGTGTGCATATGTGTGTCCTTTACAATTCATCTGTCAGAGAAGCAATTACAGATTACCGAATACAAGATTACAGATTACAGAATACAAACTACAGGGCGTGCCTTTGGCATGGGTGCATGTGCACGACCCTGAAGTCAATCTGTACACACCACACTGGAGGCTGAAGCACTTCAGTTTAAAAAAAAACTGTGCATCTATACAGGGTATGTGACCAGACACCAGAAAGGCAATCCATCAGCTTCTGAGGTCATCTAAATCAACTGCTTTTAAACAGAGAGAATAAAGAGGCAGGGTGGATGTGTAACATTTTGACTTCTTCTAACCAATGACAGCCCTGACTGCATCTGCTAAGAAGAGAGACTAGTTGCTGGAGTGATTTTCTGCAAATGGTGACAGACAAGAGGTGAGGGGGATGAAGAGGGCTTTGAGTTTGTGTGCACAAGTGTGCACTGTTGAAGGGAGGTAGCTCTCCAACATAGTGGGCATTACTGGGCTGATCTCAAGACAGCACAGTTAAAAAAAAGGACAGAGAAGAGAGTAGAATATGGGGGAGGTCAGGAACAAGAGGATGACAGGAAGGAAAGATAAAAGAAAAAGGACAAATAAAAATGAGGGATGGTATGGGTGATGGGGCAAAAGAAAAGACGAGAGGTGACGCACCCTGCTGCTCATCCAGAGTCATGGATCCAAGCTGTTTGTTTACCACAGACGAGGGAGAATCTGGAACACAAACAAGACTCACTAAACAAACAAACAAACAAACAAACAACAACAGCAAAGAACAACTGTAAACAACAGCAAACAAAAGCAGGAGAACAAGCAGTGGGGGTGCAACGCCATGAGCAAGAGCTCAAACCAGCTCAAACAGACCAATCAAAATGCAGACAAAGACAGTTCAAAGGTTAAAAAAAAAAAAAAAGTGTCAATGCCATCTCATTCACGTATGGTGCACCATACTCCTACAGGACAGGACACACAAGAAGCTGAAGACAGAAACAAAAACGGCTGCCACTTCATAATGAACCCACTACATTTTGAAGATTGAGAGCTTCAACAGCCGCCCCCAAGATGGGCCTCAGAGTTACCGCAAGGCATTCTCCAATTTGATGTCACCAAAAAAAAGGCACGGAACTTCAGTGATTGCACTGTCAGTGATTGTAATGGCCTATACAAGACTAAGCCATTAAAACTACTTTGCAATGCTTACTTGCAGGCCAGTGTAGCCTGCTAATGGCTGTCTAGGCTTTCCAGTCAACTGAAAGCTGCTGGCTGCTACTGGCTGTCTGGGCTTTTCAGTCATCTGATGTTACTGTGGTGTCCTGGACTCCACCAACTCGGGGCTGGACCACGCAGGATGGCCTCGGCTACACCAACACATCCACTGTCTTTCCATCAGCCAAGGATTGTGTCACCTGAATGACACTGAGGGCCTCATCGGTCCACCGCAGCCTCAATGTTCCACATCACTTGGGCCATGCCTGCAGCACGGTGATGACGCACAGGGCAAGTTCAAGAGCAATGTTGCCAGGCAACTCTGCTGATGCTCACTGATAGCAGATGAAAAATGTTTTATTCTGGCAAATTCAATCATCAGTGGGCAAATTGTAGCTATCACCCAATAATAACAATAAGAACTAATCCATTTGACTGCATGGTTCAAAATGCTGCCCCATGCATCTGCACCTGTGCACTGGGACGCAAGGCTGCTCTCGCACCATGGGCCCTCAACGCCAAGGTTTGGCGTAAAGTAACAAAGCAAAATGAAACTCACAAGTAGCAAAGCCAAGGAAGTTGTACAAAATAGCAAAGCACTGAAAGCTGTTCTCTGCGACCACTGTTCTCTCTTGAGCATCCCTGCTATCAAACTTGAATACATGCTTAATCGGGTACAGCTACATTACAGTGAGGTTTCTACAAAGCACACTAAGGTGCTCTGAGACCACAGAATTGAGCACTAGTGACCTTAAGAAAGACACACTTGCAGCTTGGGTCTGACACATTGGACTGCAGTGAATCCAGACCAGAGAGACACATCTATAAAATACCTCGATTCCTTTGAACCCTGCCAAAAACACATCACCTAAAATGCTGCTGCCAGAAACTAGACCTGGACCCCACTGTTATTTTCATACACACACCCGGCTGAAAATGTCACTCTTTTTATATACAGTAATTGATAAATTCAGTACATGTTTTTATAAAGTCCACAGGAGGAGCAAGCGACAGCACAGCACTTCTACTGAGAGAGCTCTTTCAGAAAACCTTGACAGGACACTCTCTCTCACTCTCTAAAATAATGCAAAGTACCCAGCCACAAGAACGGTCACAGCACACTATCCCTGACAAAACACTAGCCAAGCAATACATATTTTGTTCAACTAAGGTGCACTTTTGCCAAACATGTTACATGTTGCACATCACACACACACACACACACACACACACACACACACACACACACACACACACACACACACCATGGTGATTGCTGGTATTTGGGCACCAAATAGTCATCTGGAGGGAAGCCTGGGACTTCATGCCAAACAGAGCCAGGGGCATCAGTAACAGGTCAAATCTAATGATCAACTAACCTTGACCCACATTCCAATGATGAAACGATTACTAAATGGCAATCAATATACAGATGAAAGCACTTTGTGCCAAAATGCCAAAGCAGACAGTCCTCTGAGGTCTGATCTTAGCTAAATGATGGAGTGACTTAGAAGTTCATAGAGGCTTGTGGACAGGTTTAGGCCATGTCTTGATTATCATGCCTATTTTCAGTTGCTCTCAGTTTGCTCTTACTTGTGTAACATCATGGAAGAAATCAGCACCAAAGTTTTTGCTTGACAAAAGGATTTGCCTGACAACATGTGTCTGTATCTTTGTCAGTTTGTCCGTCCGTCCATCCATCCATCCATCCATCCATCCATCCATCCATCCATCCATCCATCCACTGGTCTCTCTCTCTCATCCTTCTCTGGATGTTTGTGTGTGTGAGTGTGAGTGTGTGTGTGTGTGTGTAGGTAAGGGAGCAGGTATAAGCGGTACTCCAAGGGACAGCCTCAAACCAACCAAGTGCCACGTGAACTCACCAGGCAACAAAAAGCCAACAACAGCTGGGTGACGGGGACACACCACACACTGTGGGGCATTAGGCATTAGAGTGGAGAATGTGGTCAGTTAGGGGGTACAAGCGCTAAAGGGCTCTCCAGGTTGTTCCCACAAAAGAAGCGAGAGAATTTATGAAGAATTTTACCAACCCTTGGGGTATGAATAGAGCCCTTTATGAT
>PYXC01001355.1:1200000-1380000 GCA_015244755.2 Tenualosa ilisha
ATGAGAGACTGAGGCCCCAGAAGTCCCCCAGCTTAAGGGCTTCATTTTAGGGTTCAAGTGCAGGAGCAGTTTTAAGGCCCCAGACCATGCTAGCCCTCCTCCTCCTCCTCCTCCTCTCTGGAGACACAATAAGACTCAGGCAGTAAGTCAGTCAGCAGGGCCTTCAGGTTTACAGCCCAGGACCCTAGACCCTATGGGCTGGGGAGTGATGTGAGACACAGCCCAAGAACGTGAGCCTCTCTCCTGCTACCACGTGCCACAGAGTCACATACCCTCCCTCTAGATCACAGTGTTCTCTCTCTCTCTCTCTCGCTCTGACTCTTCTCTTCCATCTCACCACTGCACGTCTCTCTCATTCTCTCTCTGTGCAAGTGTCTCTCTATTTCTCCATCTCTCTTCCTCTCAGTTTTCTCTCTCCTTTTCTCTCTCTCTCTTTCTAGAAATAAACACACTTCTCAAGTGCCCCAGATCAATTTTCCAAAGCACTCACGAGGGTAAGGACCCCAATGTCTCACCCTACATCCATAGCCCACATACAAGTTTGCAAGTTAAACAAAGAGAGGACCTTACAAGACTATTTGTTGCTTCCAGTAAAGACACACACATAAAAAAATCTATCCCTTTTTAATTTGGATGCCTTGTAATTGTCCATTTAGACTCCACAAATTGAGGAAAACAGGCTGACCTGAATAGGGTAAAATTGACAAGTCATGGTAAGAGCTACCACTAGGGTCGTCCGCAGCATGAGGGTAGGGGGAAGGTTAAGTTATAAGGTCAGTTCATGGATGAGCGAGAGGACAAGCTGTCAAGTCTTGATATTATGAGCAAGTTTTAATGGTGTTGCTTTCAGCAGCTAAGTGTACCTAAATGAGGGTTTACAAAGATAGCGCAACGTGTAGATGTGTAGATATTTAATGTGTAGGCTGATGTAGAGCACATCTTCTTTTCTTAGTTTCTGAAACACCTTTGGTTACGCAAAGTTACACAACACATGATAGAAATTATTATACAATTCAAATGACATCAGCACCACCACTCTTAAAAGGGCTCTGAACTCCTTGGCACCATCATACTTCAACAGAAACAACCTCAAAAAATGTCCCAATTAGCCTAATTTCTTTGGTTTTGTTTTTCAATATTGTGCACTTTAAATGACCAAAAACGGCCTCTTTTTGCAGATGGGTTTATGGTCCTGCTGTGGCCACTTGTGGTGCTCCACCTCCATACTGGCCATGGCTCCCTGGCTATTTCTATCCCCAGGGGAGAGGGGGGTGATGTGGGTTGGGGGGGGCGGCATGTGAGGCTGTATTTGGAAAGGAATGTAGAACACACACAGGAGATGGGGGTAAGGGGGGTGGGGGGTTAGACACAGCTGAACACACCGTGTGACAGCTGAGGAACTGAAGCGGTGATCCAGCACATTTCTCAACCCTCCACAAACACGCACACCAACACACACAAATCTACAAAACACACGCACACACACACACGGCCAAATCTTCTTTTCTGTGCGGGAACCTTGAATCCCCATCAGATCCTTTCTGATACGCAGGAAGAGTTTGTAGAGTGTATTTGCCCGTGTGCAAGTACTATGTGTGTGGTTGCATATGCATATTTATGTGTTGGACGCATAGTTTTCCACATGTAAACATCTCATTTATATACACATGAGTCATTAACACGTTTATGCACACAGACGAGTATGCAGGCCAGCAGAGAGAGTCTGCGGCAGGTCAGAGTCTGATTGTGTGTGTTTACTCCTGCAGTCCGACAGCACACACACAGCCAGGCAGGTACAGAGAGATACAGAGCAATGAGTACGAGTGTGTGTGTGTGGGTAAGAGAGAGAGCGAGAGAGCATGTGCTTGGCACAAACGCGCGCACACACACACACACACACACACACACACACACGTGTGCGCACACACGCGCAGTCACGCATCTCCTGGCTGGATAGGAAAGTCATCAGTATTGCAGCCATGTTGGCCGTTCCGGTCTCTCTCTTTCCCTCTGTCTCTCTCTTTCCTGCCCTCTGCTCATGGCTGCCTCCACGTCTATCCTCTGCTCTTCATGGGAACTATCCAGTGCTCTTCTACATTGCTGGACTTCCTGTCCCTCAAGCCTAACTGCCCTATTCCCCTCGCCCTCATACCACGTTCTGCACTAGATGTGGTCTGTAGTCATTGGAAGGTCTTTTCACTTTGCCATCTCACTTCCCGTCCTCTTTCTCTCTACCACCTCTCTGGTGTGTCCTTATGTCTACCTGTAGCTCTATTTGAGGAGCTATTTCTGACCATTTCCTCAACTCTCACATTTCTCCATCTTTCTCTTTGTTCCTCTCCCCTGGTCCCCTCAATGGTTACACCGGGTCACCCCTCTCTCTCTCTCTCTCTCTCTCTCTCGCTCGCTCTCTCTCTCTGAGGGACCCTGAGAGCACTTCACTCAAGTTGCCAAAACAACTCAAAATCCCATCTGCACTGTTTACGGGGAGTACCCATCTGCCCAAGCACAAGAGAGTGTGTGTACTGTGTGTATAAGTGGTGTGTCTGTGTGTGTGTGTGTGTGTGTGTGAGAAAGAAAGAGAAGGGAGAGATGGGGAGAGCAAGAGAGAGAGAGACAGTCAGATTGGACACAAGGGACCTGTTAGTATCTGTGTGTATTCGTGTATGCCACAGGCCAAATGTAATTTGACGGCCATATAGCCACCCCAACCCACACACACACACACACCTCCTCCCTGCAGCATGAGCACTCCTGCTGCACTGTGATGTACATCCACAGGAGCACGACTACAACACCTCACCAAGACAGACACATCACACCCATACACAGATCTGATCTCCCTCCCTGCATTCAGTCTGGCGCCTGAAGCGACAGAACCAATCACTAACCACCCCCACCACCCCCCAAAATCCCCCCCCCCCCATCTCCCTTCCTCATTCATCCCCATGCCCCCTGACTACTGACCGCTCTTGCTGCGCTAAGTCAAACTCAATGCTGCTCAGTTATGGTTGGATGTCAACATGCGGTGGCCCAAGGCCAAGACACAGAGTAGCCGTGGAAGCACCGTAGTTGGGAGAAGGCAGCGCCACCTGACCGCACGTACCATGCTGCTATTAAGTACATCTCACGGGGCAATTCACTGAGAGACTCGTCGCCACGGCACAAGTCCTTTTGAGCAGGCAATTTACTGAGAGAGGCATTGCCCCAATTGAACAAAAAACTAATCTGAACAAGTGTTTTTTGCCAAAGTAGATTCAGGGTGCTGTGAACAGTGGCAGTAAGAGGCTCATTACATTTACACAGTCATAATGAGAGTCTCATCCACACAGAGAGGAGGCACTGCTCAGCGATGTATGCCTGTACACAGCCAATTGGGACTGCACCTGGAAACACACAGGAGGGAAATCAAAGCACTGAAGGTTTCCTCTTGCAACTGTGCTTTGTGGCTCTTCAGTGTTATGAAGAGGTTCCATACGGTCTTATACAGACAAGCAAACATCTTTAGTGAATGCTAGTGGGGTATTTTTTTTAGCACTGTGGGTGCTGGATGGCTTCCAACAGATATTTACATTCGCAGCTTGTGCTTCCTCTAAATCTAAACCTAGTCATAGCTCAATGAAGAGACACTAGACTAGCTACATTTACATTTAGTCCAGACAAGCTCCAGTGAAAAGACCCGTGCCAAGTAGTCAAATATTTGTTTGAGCAAACTGAGTCTGGGCTGAGTGGCACCACACTCAGGCACAAGTGCCCATGGGAAGCGCGGTTCAAGTCTGACCACCAGCCAGTTCCAAATTCCACCCAATCTCTCCCTACCATTCACCATGTCTCAGTCAGTCTTTCTTCACTGTCCTTTCTGAGGCAAAATAGACTGAATAATAAATGCCCAACAAAACTGTATCTGAACCATTCTTTTGTCTACCATTTGGGCTCAGTGTGGACTAGAAACAACTGTTTGGTTAGGCTGGTTGAATTCCAATGTCCTTACTAACCCCTGAATCCTAAACCAAAGACCTTCACCCTCAAAGAGATAACTGGCATGTATCAACCGAACACAAAGTCAGTCACGCCAATTAGGTATTTGAGGGCGTAGGGCTTAGGGAGGTCATTGTGTTTCAGCCATTCAATCTCACCTCTTCTCTCCTCTCCTCTGAGGGTCCCTTGAGCTCGCGGGCCTGGTCGTCTTTGGGGTCAAACAGGTAGATGTAGTCAGACGAGTAGCTGACCAGAACCTCCTGACCATCACCACTGTAGCATAACGACGTGACGCGACATGACTTGTTAGAGAGGTGGGCGGGGACAAATCGCACACAGAGACCCGTCGTGCCCCGCCCCATATAGTTACCTGCACAAAAATACAGTTACATTTTCAATCTGAAAACTGTAGACATGTACACATAGCAAAAACACACAGATGTACTTTAAAGTTCTGGGAACAGAGCACCTCAACAGCAAAAAAAGCAATTAACTGAACAACATGATTGTATCACCTGCTAGATGAGATGAGGCTAGATGTCCAAACTAGAGCTAATAGTCTTCTCTATGCCAAGCTGCTCTTACCCGTGGCTCTTGTGCCAAGCATTCTTCTGTCGTAGATCCTCACCGAGCTGTCGGAGCAGCCCACAGCCAGGTAATAAGGGACAAGGGGGCAGATGGATATCGAGGTAGCAGCCCTGCGGCAGTTTATCAAAATGTCCTAGGCAAAGAATGGGGTGAGAGAGAGAGAAAACGACAAGAGGAGTTACAACTTTAAAATATCAGTGGATCTCGATTCATGAAGAGTTAAAAATCCATTTACTGTAACCAGGAATTGAAAAAAACAAGATGTACTTGTCATTCATTTCCATTAGACATTAGATACAGAGTTAAAAGGCATCCAGCATAGAGGTGGAGCTAACATTAATCAACAAAGGATCAAGACAGCATAAAGCATATGTAATCATAAAAGATGATACATCAACATGTTCTCTGGAGCAGTAGAAGCCATTCTCTATTACAGACATCCCAACTAGAGAATACACCATGGAATACACATTAGCTGTTCTGTGCTTTTCCTTACAAAAATAAACACAACTCACACACACACATACACACAGACAGGTACAAACACACAGTGTTCTATATTAAGAGCCTTTCAGTCTTAAAATAGGAGGGTAGAAAGACAGGTGAGACACATATCAGTGTTTGTCACTTAAAACAGAAGGAGAAGCTGAGATAAGCACCATGGATCTAAGGAGGCAAAGAATGAAAAAGCAACATCCTCTACCACGCGCTTTCGCACACACACACACACACACACACACACACACGCGCGCGCACAAACGCACACACACGCTCAGCTGCTTTCTCAACAGGAAACATTTCATCACCTTGTGATTTCATCACATTGAATTACCATTGAATTACTATTATTGTGGATGAGCCATTTCAATTTACTGATGTGCCTCAATGTGTATCCATATACTACAGCAGGGCAAGGAGATTCATTTAGGGAAAACTTCAGCAGGGTGTTGGATGACATGGTCAGAAAAAACGTATTTGCACACGCACACATTCACACAGAGTGGGAGATAGACATGCAAAACTCCAACAGAGGCATTCCATAGCTAAAGAGTCCTGAACATTCACATAGCTCTTCTTTTGATATAGCCTTGTGTAACTGTGCTTGTACACACACTTTTGGAGACACACACAGACGCACAAACATACACATACACACACACACACACACACACTTTCTTATGTGCTTCTGTGCACACTCTCAGACAGATACAGACTTTAAAACACAAAGACTCACTAAAACACACAACACTATTGTCTGTACTGTACTACTGTCTACTCTGCAGCCCCACAAACAGCTGGGCTATTCTCAGCCATTACCACAAATAAACCTAAAAACCTACACGTACACATTCACACACAGGCACTGACATACACATGCAGACTTGCAAACACACACACATAAGTCCCTAGCTTTAGTAACTGAGGGTGCAGAGGAGTGTGTGTGTGTGTGTGCGCGTGCACACACGCGTATGTGTATAAGGGTGTGGCTGCTTAAAAAGCTTATTTCTGCTCAGTGAGCTTTCTGACACTCCGCACTTCTGACAGGCAGCCCCCAGTGGCTATACAGTCCACACTGGAGGAAGAAATGCAAGCTGGGACAGTTTAAGCCCTCCTGCAGTCCTTACGTCTTTACAGTCCTCTTTGGTGCAGTTGGTCTTCATGCGCAGGTCGAACCACCGCACCGTGCCGTCTTCCCCACAAGACAGGAAGGTGTAGGGGTCGTTTGGTACAGTCATAATCTACGGCAGGAATAACGGAACAAAGCAAAGGAATAAAGGAATAAAGTATAGACAATGGACAAGTATAGACAATGGATAAATGGATGTGTGTGTGTGTGTGTGTGTGTGTGTGTGTGTGTGTGTGTGTGTGTGTGTGTGATGCAGTGAGTGATCAGTACGTCTACAATAGAAAGTCTACAAGAAATCATCAGTCAGATTTCCAGAGGCACTGAGAAGCCCTCTTACTGCTGAGAGGACCATATGACACCAGTTACGCAACGACCATGTGCATATACACAGATATATGAAAATATATCTTAAAGCATGACACGAATCGAACGCATTCAGAGATGGGGTACTAGTATTAGCTCACTACAGTCATTTTAACATTGTAGCATTGCAGTCTGTGGATCAGGGGAAGAAAAAAAAAACATTTTGAGGAGGCAACACTTTGATGCACAAACACAGCAATCTATTTACCTACCTATCTATCTGTGTCCCCAGCTATCACTGGGTCCACAATAACAGTATACTGACAAAGGCAATATTCCTTCACACACACACACACACACACACACACACACACACACACACACACACAGACACACAGACACACAGACACACAGACACACAGACACACAGACACACACAAAACACATTTTCCGCAGTCGTCTTTCACTTTAAGAGCACTGAGCCATTAAACTGCCACCAAACTTCTCCTTTTGAGAGCGACAGAAAACCTCCCACATGCCATTGAAAGTCTGACACTTGAGCACTTTAGCCATTAAGGCAACAGGCCACTTGTGAAAGGCATGGTAACCAAAGGGCTATTACTGCATGCACGTCAAGGCCGTTTTCATGAATAACTATAATGGGTTATAAAGCAACAGCTTTCAGTAGATTTCAACAGAATTACTAAAAAAGACTAATGATTGGCCACTGGCCGAAACTGCCTCTATATATTGATCTTCACAGTTTTCCTTCTTTCACACTAAATGCTGCATCCTTCACGGAATCAATATTAAACGTCACTATGTAACTTTTTGCCACTACTTTTGACGCATCCTTAATTACTTTGTATTGTAATTGTAATACTAACTCTAAATGAATCCATTTTAATTTATTTTAATACCAACTACAAATTCATTTGGATGGCATGCAGTCATACAGTGCATAAACACAGGCGTTATTACCACCGGCCATCCAGGATCACTGCACAGTTCTGGTTGGAGGATACCACCACAAAAATAAAAATAAAACCTTTTTACTGCATGATACTGCTGACTGTATTGCCATCAAACACCAAATAGCCTCTTCTAGCAGTGCCAAGAGGGCTGGATGACAGGTTTTGTGTGCTAATCCACCAGTTTTACACCAAAAACATAGTACTGCTTTTGATAATGAAACAATAAGTTTGTCGTCCCTCCCACTTCATCTACAGTATCAAAAATGACAATCACCAGTAAAAATCACCCTCATTAGAACCCTCCATTTGCTGTAGCACAATAGCTCTTTACAGCTGAAGCATCAATAACAACCATATTTAACTACTAAATATTACTCAACTGTTATAAGCACATTATTAATCATGAATCCATTGTTAGTTATTCGTTTCACAAAGAAAAAGTCAAGGAGATTGGGGGGTGGGGTCCCGCCCATCTATTTCCCTCCTCTACAGTGATCCCTCTCTATTCACTCAGTGCGTCTCCTAAATGGCTCTGCCGGAATAGCAGGTGAATGGTAAATGGTTCCTACCTCATAGGCGGTGCCGTAGTGGCAGGTGAACTGGCACTGACGATTGAGATCAGGGCACTTCTCTGTGTGGGTGTAGAAGATGATGCCATCTCCTGAGCAGGACACGATCTGCTGATCATTGGTGTGTGGCATGAACTTGGCACTGAAGATGTTCGCCCGGTGCCCTGACCTTATCGTTGCCTTGACCTGGGAGGAGACGAGATGCGGGAGGAAGATGAGAGTGTCACCAGAGAAGGTTCTGGATTACATGAGACTGGTGCAATGAGTCAAGGAAATAAGTTATTAAAATTTCACACAGTATATACAATCCCAAGGGCTTCTAAACGTTTACAATTCAGTACAATTTTTTGGCCATTGAACACAAATGCAAAAGGCCGATATTTAACCCCTAACCCAAACCTACCACACAACATAATACTCCTTACTATCATCACAGTGTAAACAGAAAAGATCAGTATAAAATGGGACTGAATCCCGGCCATTTTAAAGTACACTTCAATCTGTTATTGTTTAGTGACAGCGTCAAAATAACAAAAGGGGTCAAAGTTTTACCCGAAAAAGAGTTGGAATAACAGAGTCTTTTAAGAAGTTCTCTCTGAATGTTAGGAGCTTCACCTGAATGCAATTCAAAATAATGAGAAAAGACTGGCAAGGAGGTCACAGAGGTGTTTATGGCCTTATGAAAAACAAAAAGCATCCTGTGGCCACAACTTTTCAGACTACTAGCACGCTAGCCAGGTTCCTTAACCGCTACGCTACCACCACCACCTACCTACCCACCCACCCACCCACCTATGCTTAATGGTGATTAGTGGAGAGATGTCTTTAGCTACTGATATGATGTGAACCGGTGTGATGATATACTATAGGTCCGACGCTCAGAGGGGTGAGTCTTGGGCCTATACAGAGAGTGAAAGAGAAAAACACAAGAAAATGACTTGCCTTTCTGTTGTAAGGGTTGGTGATGACTAAATTGGTGTCATCAGAACCGGATAAGATGTATTCTCCTGTATCATTCCAGGATATGGTGTTAACCTGTACCAAGAGTAAGCAACAGACATTTTAAAAGACCGTGACAGCAGTTCAGTGCGCTCTTCAGAGGAGTTTGTCGAGCCTGACTCTCCACAGTATTATAAGGGTCAGAGATTTAATTCCCCAGCAGCATGAAAACACTGATGAAATAATTGCCTCTCTTGTACCACAAGCTGCTCGGCCTAACAGCCTAAAATTCTATGCAATGATATAATGATTTAATGTCTACAGTCCACACAACACACAAACTACACACAACCACTAGCGGTTTATCCCACATTACATTTTAATAGACCCTAATGCTTCTATGCATTGGGGAAATAACACTGCAGAAGTTTCTCAGCATCAATAAACCAATCAGCAACCTCTAGAATCTTAAGCATCTCAGAAGCAAAACAGAATGAATTCAGTTTCCAAGAGCTGTATATTCATGAGTGCATAATGCTGAGAGTGTCTGTGTGGGTGTAAATGCAGTGAAAATCTACATTTGCAAAATCTTTGATAAGTTATGCTGTTTCCTGGTACTGGATTCTGCGGTCACATTGTTTCAGAACAGACAGTTAACCACTTTGTGTTGTTCTGGGGAGTTGTGAAGAACCTGAGACTGCTTTGAGGGAAGACTGTGTTCCTTAATATAACCTCTGCCTTTTAGACACCCATCGATCAATATTTCATTAACTTCACCCGAGCTAGCAGCCACGCCACCATTGTGTGGTTTCTCATCCTAATATTCCTCACCACCACCCCCCCCCCCCCTTCCCCAACACCCACACCGACACCCACACACCCACAAACACACAGACACACACACACACCCATCAGTCAGCGCATTAAAGAGCACAGCAACATGCTTTACCACACTATTTCATTTGCTTTTCATTTGCCTGCCTCGCCTCGTCTCTATCTGCTCTGCAGTGTCACAGTGCACCTACAGCTTAATCCCCTCTCTGGTCAGGCAGCTGCATGCCACCGAGTGGACGAGCAGCTTTGCAAACACTATTAAGTAGCGTTAGGCCATCCTGGGCTCCCCTGGACTCCCCAGTCTATTTTTCCATTACCGCCACCCCCTTCACTCCATCCCACCCCCTCCAGCAACCTGGGATGGGTATTATCCATAGACCAGTGTGCAAGAGTGTGTGAGAGTGTGTGTGAGTGTGAGTGTCAGTGTAAGTGTGTGTGTGTGTTTGTGTGTTGGGGGGTGGGGGGGGGGGGCGCATGAGGTGCTAAAATAAGAGTGTGTCAGTGATGTCAGTGACTGTGGAATGTAACGTTCCGAGGCCGCTCAAAACACACTGGGCCAGGCACAGAGGTCGGAAAGCTGTAAGGTTATCTCGCAGGCTCTGACTAAGGACACCCGAGTCATCTTTCCGTGTTGTAAAAAAGAAGACAACGAAGAAGAAGAACTAATTTCCTCTATACAGACATCGAATCTTCTTCTCTTTCCCAAACAAACACAAACACACAACATGAACCATGTGGGTTTATATCAGGGAGATCTCTGCTGTCCATCTAGCCTGACTAAAAACCACACAATGAGATTGGATCCTTCCCATATCTAAAACAAGACCTGATATCTCTGCTATCTGCCTACACACACACACACACTTGTACAGACTTTCACACAGAACACACACACACACAGTACATATACACAGTACACACACACCTTATTTAGTTTACCATAGCTACAGGCACAGGCACTGTAGCCTACATTACCGATCACTGATCTGATTAAAACATGTACCATTGTAATTTTATCTTGTCAAAAGCTTTACCCATGCCCTGCTAAGATAGCTGTAGGGGCCTGTGGAATGCCAGATTGGCACAGGTGACTACAGCGAGTGTGCTCTGGATGACCCTGGCTTGCAGGACCACTGAATGTGCCACCGTCTGCTAGCGCCCATGTGTCAGCTTATGGGCAAAAACAAATAGGCTAATCCATATAAAGTTGTCAGTAGTCTAAATGCTTCTATGCATCACATTCACTTTACCAATTGGAGAGCATTTGTTCAAAGTGACAATTTCAATTTTATGAATATGCATTTCATCAGCATTTCACATGCACCAAAAGTATAGGCTTGTAATTACTGTTCAGTTGAGTGTTGGGTAGTAAACAGCCCAAGACCAAATCTCAGTCCTGCAAGACCCCTTTGTAGTATGCATCTGTAACCTGCAGTCAGGTGTTCACACATTCACATCCTTAAACCTAAGTATCTGATCTGCATCACTGTTTACCAGCGTTATGTTTCAGTGTTCAATTTCTTCTCTCTCTCACGCTCGCTCTCATATACTGTTTCTATCCCTGTGGGGGAAAGATAAAGTGAAAATGAGGTGGGATATGGGGGGAGGGGGTGGTAAGATGCTTGTGACTGACTGGGCTTTACCTGAGGGGAATTTCCAGCTTTGTCCTTATTTTAATGTGTGTCAGCCAAAGACAGGGCAAAACGTGAGCTCTGAAATGTGAATCTACCAGCCACTGACAGACTACTTGTTGAAATTCACCAGTCAAATCAACAGTTCAATCAGTTCAATTCTCTTTTTGTCTGAAATCGACCAAACAAATTTATATTTCACCAGCATTTAACTGGTGGCTGGTGCCAACTTTGAGCTTCAGGTTGGACACAGCAAAACAGCAATATGGTTCCAGCAGGTCTCAATATCATGGATGTCAGGCCCATGCAGCGTGACTAATCCCACTATATGTCACTCATTGGCAATACGCAGAACTGAGCAGGGAGGTGGCCTAACCCTCGCCACGTGAGGTAAGCTAGCTCTACCTGCCTGTCCACAGCTCACAGAATAAAAAGTTGTTCATCATATCTTTCCTGTGGGGACAGATCTTATTGGATGTTAGCAGACACGGATATTAGTCAACGTTATGAACAAGTTGAGGGCAGCAGGCGTGCCAATGATTGCTGGCTCAGCCCCAATACAAATAAATGACACCACTGTCAGATAACATCCAGAAGGTGACACTAAAAGGGATTTAAATGCCTCTGTCAAAAGGAGGGTGACTTTATCCTTGGTCCCCATATGCACACAGCCTGGGGACCAGGGTCGGCCTGCCTCCCTGTCTGTGCTATTGTGCAATAGGTTACATTAGGAATGATTCATACCACTTTGTGGTAAAGCAAAAAAATCAAGCCCCAACAAAACACAACTCTAAAAAAAAAAGATTAAAAAAGAATGACATATCTTGAATGAAAAGATGAGTGACCTTAATCCCAAACACTTTGAGACGGCACTCAGCCCACACATGCCGAGTGTGGGAACCAGTAATATGCAGATGACGTTAAAAGAGCTGATAGGAAAGCTGTTCCAGAAAGGCCCGACGGATAATAAAAAGCTAGGGTGACTGCCTCAGGGCTAAACGTCACCAGGCACTTATCCACTCCACTGGGCAGTAGCACAGCTGGTCCTATCAGCAACACACACACACACACACACACTCACCTCACACACATTCACTCACACTCACACACACACCTCTAAAGCTAGGAGACGGGACGGGATAGATGCCCACATCTGAAACGTTACTTATCCTACTAATTGCAAAGGATGTGGCAGACAGTATTCTATGGTGAGGTTCACCTACATGCAATGCTAAAACTGTGTTCGGCAGTCTGTCAGTATCTTATAATATCCGTATGCAGTAAGTGCATTAAGTGGTCATTTACCACCACCCCACCCACCCACCCACCCTCCAACAACAAAGGCTTAGCAACAGTTGTCAGAGCGACAGTGTGCACAAACACCCCACATTCCGCAGCGGTAAGTGAGGACAGTGGCAGCTATGTTTGCTGTCTGCTGTCCATCAACACAAACTTTTTGCACCCCGATAGATAAGGAACATGAGCCGGGCACAGCAGTCTCCAGATAGAAACTACACATCCACGCATGCACGCACGCACATATACACACGTGCACACTCACACACGACTGGGGCTCTAAGTGCAACACTAACAATAGCCATCGGCTGAAACAACAGAATGATAATGTTCAATGACAAAACTCAAATTCATGGCCCTCAAAGTTAAAGAGTAAAGTTGTACCCTTTAGCATGATCTACTATATCATGTCAGTTGTCAACTGGAGTCTTTTCACTAATCATTGCAGCACCACAAACCAGACAGGAATAGACAATATTTACTTCACAATGTTTTCTTATTTTTGTCAAAAAACACAAGAATATTTTAGAGCTTCTCAGGTGAAAAAGTATGGAGTGGTAGATTTTTGTTCTATTTTGGTTACCTGCAGAGCTCAGTGGCATACAGCTAAAATAGATCATTATACTCACACAGCCATCATGTACATTCAGAATGGCTTCTAGCTTCAGACGCTGGACAAATTCCCTTCTCCCTGTGAGGAGAGAAATGAAAGGTTGTTAACATGCAGGCCTTGAGCTTCTGTGTTGACAATTTTTTTTCCACAACTTTTTTACTTCAATAGTAGGCCTTTAATTAGGCCTAGCTAATTACCTAAGGGGGAAAAACAATGTAAAAGAGTATGTTTTATTGAAAGCAACCATAAAATGGATTCCCAAAATGAAAAAGGCTTATATTTCCCTTCTTATAGGCCTTCCTTTGTTTGCCAGAGGGATGTTCCCAACAGCATCCTTTCTTTTCATACTCTACTGGAAACATTTCGGCACACAGTCTAACAATCCAGAAGCATTCCAATGGCGTGAGACACCTCATTTACTGCTATTCTATCGATCCGACTTTGAGTCCTGGAGAGAACCACACTCAAGAGGCTCAAAAACTGACTGTCACATAAATATCTGGAGCAACACTGCCGTTTGTGAAGCGTGCACAACAGGCTACAATATTAATCCAGCCTACGCTTCCTTGCCTGCACCTTCTCTTTTGAGCATCAATAAAGTCATTTATTTATCCATCTATTGCTGTAATCCATGCAGTAAGGACAGCATTGCTGAAAGCACAGCCTCCTGTCGTGAGATGAAAGGTCAAATTTCACTTCATATGAACACATGTTTGGGCACCGTCTTACTCCACTGATGAGACCGTTAATGAAATCAAAAAGCTTTCACCACCGCATTTTCAATTTCACAACCCTTCCTCATCAGCCAGATTTTTTTTTTTTTTTTTACTTTCTACAGTTTTCTACAGCCCCAGTACTAGCCCTACATGACATTAAGACCAAAGGCAGTACTTCCTCCCCCAAGATGCCTCATTGATTTGGCTGAATGGAATCGGGCCTAGTTGGATTCCAGTTTCATCATTTTATTCTCTGAATAACATACATGACACATACACCACTAGTCGCCACAAACAAACCTCACTATTGATCTCTAAGCCACCAACTGTCCACCTGTCTCACTCACTGAATCAATGTCCCCAACCAAGCCCACCAAAATACATCATATTTACATTTATGCATTTAGCAGACGCTTTTATCCAAAGCGCCTTACAAAAAAGGATAACGTTCAAGCTACAGCACAATGAAAAACTAACACAGAGTCCATATTGCGAACATGAAATTTACAGTATTTTAAGTTGAAAGTGCAATAGAAATCACAGCATCGTGCGAGATTACAAGTATCAAGGAAAAGTACATTGTCTTGTCAACACAGCATCAGAAAAATTTGGCTTCAACATCATCCTAAGTCAGTGGACTCACTAACCATTGTAAACAGACAGGGGTGGAGCACAGCACAAAAACGGACGAAATAAACACAAATAAACAACAGGGGGAAGGCAGCAGTCAGTTAAAATTAAACTCTGTGACTAATCACGGAGAGAACGGTGATGGGCAGGGGTTGTGGACTAGAGGACTAGAGCAAAAAAAAAGCAACGATGATTGTCTCTCTGTTAGCCATGTAACTGCCATAGTTTACACACAGTGTTTCTCCCTGTTTGCAACACGGATTATTGCTTTACTTACCATAATTAGCCTACTATTAATTGTAATGTTTTTTCCCCTCGTTGTAAAGTATTTTTATTATAATACAAGCCAGTGTTTAGACTGTAAATCAAGAACTTATAGACGCCTTTTGGTCAAAAGCCCCTGTCAAATCTGCATAACCCACCAGAGCCCTGATATCTAGGCTAGGCCTGAATAACTAGCTCTTCTTGAACATTGTTTGTGATGAGGCTGGGATTATGAAGAAACTCTCCACTGCCTTGAGGCTCACGTCTCTGGCAGTCAATCAGAGGGCTATTTTATCTGATGTGCCCTTGGGTTGAATGGAGTTGGGGAACAGTACTAACATCGTTCCACCGTTTTCTGATATTTAATCAGTTAAACAACTAATTGATTGAAGGAAAAAATAACTGACCGAAACTAAACTATGATGTTTTAAGCCCAGTGTTCCCCTCCTCAGATCATGAAGGAGAGACTGTTTCTGCACTGCCTTCAGCAACAGCCACTTCTTCCAAAGCCTGTTGTGAACACTGTCTGGAATTGAATGCAATGCCATTAGAAAAAGTCTTCATACAAGTCTGGTTTGAGAAAGACAGGTGTCACCACCAGCACACAGATGGCTACTGAATGCATGTGAACACACACACACACGGTGAACATTTTAATTAGTCAAACTCTAAATGCCTCTGATAAGATAAGTTCCTGACTTGTCTTCTTGCCCACAACCTTACCCTTCCCCCACCCACTGATATCAACGGCAGGAGGACTAAATTTAGATACAGGCCTGACCAATTGCCTCCCTCTATAGTTGTTTCTGTGCAGCCAGACTGTAGCCACTTATGTGCGTATTCTCAATCCATTAGCAGTGACAGCTCTGATATCTCACCGAGCAGCGCGTCTAAAAACAGCACTTGCCCAACTCCTCTGGCTCCAGATCAGCCACTTTATCTTGAAACCAACACTGCCTGTAAGGAGAGTCCATGTTTTCTCCCCCAGTGACAGTGTCAGTAAGGCCCCATTTCAAGTCATTGGTCAGCAAGGAAACTAGACATTGGGGCTAGACAGACAAACAGACAGACAGACAGACACAGACACACAAACACCATTCAAGGGATCCATGATGGAATCACGAAGCTTGTTATATAAGTGTGCTTTGATGTCAGCCAAGAGGCTCGGACACCTCTATCAGGACAACCGTATTGGGGACAAGGTGTCATGTTCCAATGAGGGCTGTGAGCAGGAGTAGTGTTGGGGACACAGAAATACCCACCGATACAGAATACCTCACAGGCATCACAAAACAAAGCATCCATTACAAACAGCAGGGCCAATTTTACTAGGTTATAAGCACAGAGCTGGACAGTGCAAGCCAGGCACCAGTGCCATGCATAAATCTAGGAGAGCTTGGCTTCATTTGGAAACAATTTACCATTATGTTTACATCGAGTTGGCAGTACACAATTCCACACATAGAGCCAAAAAGTCTGGAGCTGCAGTGCTACAGTTTGTGTGCATCAGAAAGGCATTTATGATTCAGAAACCTCTCCTTTCTCTTCCTTTTGCCGTAAGCTTCATCCTACAGGCCTTCGTCCTATTTTTTCTTTTTTGTTTGTTAATTCAATTAATTAATTCAGGGTCTGGACAGAAAATGACAGGCTGCTAACAAAGTCTCTAAGCCACTAAATCAAATAATTCTCAATGACTTGAGTTTATTTCTCCCACACGTCCCAGCGTTAGCTACACTACCCAGACCCAGGCGCCTGGTTCCACAGTCCCACGGCTCCCAAGTGTGTTTGTCTTCATTAAAAGCACCGTCTAGGCCCGTTGCTTGATTTATAGTTCTGGGGCATGAACTTCCCTTTACTCACTCACTCACTTACTCTCATCCTCAGTTGTTTGTCTAGGGCCCTTGATATCTCAGTATCTTCAGGAGTCAACTGATAAAGAAGTGTTTGCTGTGCTTAATAGCATGGGTTATAATATGCCCTACTGAATTAGAACGGCAGGCCTTTTGATACTGACCATGTTTATGCAGAAAATACTACAAAGAACAACTCATTGTTTCTATGGCCCTGACTGTGACTGTGAGATTGGTTTGTCTGCAGAACACCTTGGGAGAAATTCAGTCGTGATTCTAAAAGAAAGCCAAGAGTTGGTTGACACATATGCTCACTTCACATACAATATATTTGTCAATGTAACTTTAGAGGGCCAGAGACCAATCCCCAAACCCCACAACTTAACAGAAGGAAATTGTGGATTGCTAAAGGCCTCTATGTGAGCGATGTTGCTTAACAAGTTGCATCAACACATACACTCCCTTTCATGCCATAGGATGCGTTGTAGCACACCCCCCAAAAGGCATGACTCAACCTGAAGCAGCTCTAACGCTCAAAATGTTCATGTTCGAAATGATGATTGAAACCTGAACACCTGATTAATTTTCAAAACAAGAACGCCAAGGTACCTTTTCAAACTTCAGATTACTTTTCAGCAACCAGTATGCCTTGTAGTATATGTAGAATATCTACAGAGGAATCAATCATCCACAACCACCGTACATTAAGGTTGATGGTTGATCAAGCTTAAGTGCACTAAAAAAAAAATTAAAAAAAACAACCATATCTACCACTGCCTTTTCCAATAGTTTTGATACTTCAAAGTCATGCCTTAACAAATTCAACTGAGTACTAAATACATACTGGGCTGATGCACAAAATCCAAAGTACTCAGAAAGTAATCTGCCATCCCACAAGTCATAAAATGCCCTAATGAAGATGATGAGAAACAACATACTAACAGCCCTGTCCAACTAGCACTCACTTCCGTTTGGCAGTTACACTCGAGTACACCATCTCCATCAAAGAGAACACTACAAGGGAAGCAAAAAGCCCACTGAAAGTACATAGACACTAGTGATGCACAAGTCAACCCAAAGTCCATGGGTTACCTACAGGTTGGGGGGGTACAGGTTGTTTTTTTAGGAAAAAATGTGGGTTGCAGGCGGGTTGGTTCAAAATTTCAATAATTTTACCTATTCGAGTTATATGCATCAGTTCATTTGTTTGTTTTTTTGTGTGAAGATAAAACGTTCTAGTTTTCCTCACTTTGCCTCACATGCATGCAGTCCGCATGTCAGAGACTGCTGAATCTCCCACCCGTTTAGCATCCTATCAGTTATTTGTGTAGCAAAAATAAGCCTGGACTATCCATCATGTACAATTTTGGGACAACCAAACAGCAGTGCAAGATTAGCAAATTCCTCTTTTAAGTAGGCCTAGGTTATTATGCGTTTTTCTCTAGGCTATTGCAAATCACAACATAGACTCATGGGTTTCTTTTTTAAAAAAATCTCTCTCCATTTAAGCAAGTTGAGTCAGGTTAGGTTAAAAATGAGCAGGTAATTTTGTGGGTCGGGAGGAACAGGTTGGTGCAGGTGTTAAAAATCCTGGACCCTTGCATCACTAATAGACACTTTTAGTAGCCTACAAGGCCAGGAGGCCTACAATATAAATCTTGGGGAGGGGGGGAGAACTTGCGAGACATTTGCAAGCTGTGATTATTTTTTTAAGGTGATCTCTCAGGGGACAGAAGCCTAAGCAAATTCACAGTGAGCAGAATGATGAAGCATGTCAACATATAAAATTCTGTTTGTGCCTGGTAGTGTGGTTGTTAACAAAAACATGAAAATGATGAAGGCAAGACAGGATACAGGATGTCCCTAGTGTGATCCAGCCTGCAAGCCTATCACTAGAGTTCTTATCCCATCATTGCATATTTATTCTTAGACATGGCAAACCAGAAATGCATAACAAAAAACAAACAAAAAACATTACAACAATGGTCAATGATTACTACAACAGCTGCACAAATAGCTGCAACTGAAATAGACATTTTGTGTTTGGTCTAATGCATGGCCTTCAGGTTTCTTCGCCTGTCAGCTTAAATACCTGTACTAGGCTAAAAGCCTATAGGCTCTTAGCAAACAACACGTCACCAGCACAGTAATGTGAATAGATAATAAAGGATACTGAATTCATTAACGTTTAGCCTGCTATGTTTCCGGCTACCTCTGCATTTGTCTAGTTTATACACCAAAAGCACAATCTAAAGGATTTACTGAGAGGCACAGAAACTAAAAGCAGCAACAGGCAAAACAATATGCCTTCTCACTGTTTCACATTCCCACAGAAAATGAAAATTACAATACAAAACTGTAGCCCACATATATACACCAAAAGCACAATCTAAAGGATATATTATATATATGGCTGGGAAAGCAGGGCATGAGAAATTAGGAAGAACATGAGGTGTCCTACGTGGGTTGTATTCAAATTCATCAACGTAGCCCTATCTGACCCCCGTCAGCACAGCACAGCTCCTGTCCTCAAGGAGAAATTACATTTAAAAGACAACCAACTATGCACGGGTGGGTAACTCATATTTTTTAACATAACTACAGTCATGAGACTGCATCGATAGAAGAACGCAGTGGCTAAGAATAGTTAGAAAATCAAAACGTCAAAATCAAAACAACAGCTTGATTGACAGCGTCATTTGGTACTTGAGTATATTTGACGTTTAAGTTAGCCCGTTGCAGTTTAAACCCTCACAACTGACGTAAATACAATTAAAAGACTTAATAGTCGGGGCATTTTAAATACAATGCGCCCTGTAACATGTTCGAACTAAACAACTAGCTCATGAAGAGGGTAGCGGATAGCGTCTCTGCAAGTTCCAGGCTAGCTAATGTTAAACCAGCTGAAGGGTATGGTTAGACTTAAACTGTCAAATGTAGAATGCTAATAGTTACAGAGGCAGATATCATTTGGGCTGCTCTGCAGCACTGTGAAATGACAATGTCAAATGCTGAATAACATAATCAAACGTAAAACCGTATTAGCTTGCTATGCTCTCAGCTATCTGGCTAGCTTAACGTTATAAGCTGTAATGTCGCGTTCATGTTACGCACACCACATTCCCTTGTTGGTTTGTGCAAGGTGGCTGAAATTCACTCGTCCACAGTTTCTCTTTGTCATCTTAAATACAAGTCTCTCTTACCTATATAGTTGATCCTTAAAACATTTGGGTCATTATACCCAATGGATCTCTTCCGAACATCCCAAACCAGGTTACCGGGGCAGGACATTGTGCTCGAACCTCCTCTCCTCTTTTAAAAACAGCATCGAAAGGATGGAAAGCTAACAATTGCGATCTCTGTCTCCTTTATGCTATTTTGGGGACCCGAACGTCTGTTTACTATCGAGTTAATGAGAATACGAAAGCGTAGGAAGTTGGGCTTGATTCTTCTTTCCCATTCAGCACGCTCAACACCCACCAACTGCATCCCAAGGTTCCCCAAAGCCTTCTCAATGCTGTCCAGTCTGTTGTTTGTTATTTAGCTGCAATCAAGCTACTCCTTTCCCACTTATGTCAAATCCCCACGTCCAATGAACTGCAGGGGCCGACAAACGCAAAGATCTAGCGGAAATGGAGAACATCATGACTGCGCATTCTTACGCAAAGTGTGTCGATGTCCAAATTTCCTGTCAATATGACGCCTTCAATATTGTAATTGTGAAATGGAAGAATATGCCTCACACACCAAGAGTCAAAACCAATGATTTGGTAATTTATAATTTGTCTCGTGACATGGAAGTAGGCCTGCACATGCAAGTTGAAAGCAAAGACATCTTAGTTCACTCTGGTTATACAGATACTTTATTTGTCCTATAAGAAATTCAGTTTCTATAAACTATCAGTTAGTCTAGCTATTGTATTCCAATTACAAAAACAGCCTTATAGTCAAATGACACTTAGTTTATATACATAGTAGACTATATCTTATCTTGCAGATGTGAGCATCTCTATCTCACACAAGTTCAGGTGAACTCTGAGACAACAATCTGCTGATCACATTTTGCAATTTTTAATTTGTATTCAAGATAAAACTGCAAGTTCCTACAACCACATAGAAAGCAACCTTCAACAGATTTCTATCCTTTATGTAGGCAGTTTATGTTTTTTGTTGTTGTTTTCCAGAAATGTAGTAGGCTATAATATAAGGTTCAAGCATTCCTTTGAATGCAGTTAATAATATCATCAGCAGATGGTAGTATTGTAGTGAAAATTAAGCAGACAGGCCCATTGTGAGGATCATAATCATAATTGATACACACAGTGTGTGTTTGTGTGTGCACGCGCACACGTTGGGGCATTTTTTGGTGCTTTACCACTTTTAATGTTTTTTTTATGTTTTTTTCACTGACAGCTCAAATTGTCATTTCGAATCTGTCTGTTCTGACTAATCATTGTTTTTTGTTTTAAAATGAAATGAAACTCTGACATGGGTTTCAGTCTTATCCACACAAATGATGAAAGTGATTAAAAGTTAAAAAAAAACAAAACCAAAAAAAATCCTATGATATATCCACTATATATCTCCACTATTAAATCCCGCCTACTAGTCCACTTTTAAGCCAATCGATTAAGGAGCACTGGTCTGGTTAACCAATGAAGAGGTAGTCTTAGTAGGTTGTGCCCTGTCGACGGTAACCTTGTGATGAGGTCCTCTTGAATTTAGCTTAGCATAGCATGCTTCACAACAACATTGGTTTTGTGAAGGAAGGTCGCTAGTAGGACAAAACCGAAGACTTTCCCATTGGACACTGTATGGCCGCACCTTATGTTACAGACTAGAAGATACACGACAGAATAGACGTTGTGCAGTGGTGGAAAGACCATTGCTATTGTTTTTGAGTCTTGTGCAAGGTTTAGATCTGTTAGCTTGTCATTTATATTCCTAGCTAGCTCCCAACGTCAACGTTAGCGGCCATGGCAATGCTGAGAGCATCTTACCACCGACTCTTGGATAGGATCGAGCATATACTACCGGCTAAACTGAGACCCCTATACAACCACCCGGCAGGTAACTGTTGACGTTAATGCAAGTGCTATTAGTGTGACAGATAATAAGTGATTGATACCCTTCTGTCTAGCCTCGTGATTAGCTTACCCCTTATAGGAAGTAACGTTAGGGCCACGGCTTTTGAATTCTGCTTAGGCAGTTGTATTGTCTATGTTTAGACACCGAGTAGCACAAATGGTTTCATTAATGAGCCTAATAGTTCTGCCAAATATTATCAGCTTTTCCCACACACCGCTTATTGCTTTAAAATTGTTCATTAATGTTTTCGTTTTTTGACAGCGATAAGTCTGCTGTTTGGACTCAAACTATGGCGCCTGCCAGTGCGACTGACGTTAGGCCTGTTTCAGAATCTGTGGAAATGAAATCATTGTAACGTTAGCTGCCTAACGTTAGAAAACATGTGTGAAGTCGATGCATATGAACAATTTTTGTCTTGGAGGTACTACAATCGTGCTAAACCTTGGCTAATGTTATCGGTGCGTAATGCTAAGAGCTGGACGGCTAAATCAGATTCTTTCATAAAATATACTTTTGTTAATCTGAATTTCTCCCTCTGATCAGCTGTGCCTTTTGCATCAGGAAAGATAATGCCGAGTGGGGGCATTTCGTTCGGCTCAATGACTGTAGCGCCACACAGCCTTTGGCTTGTTTAACTTGACCTCCTCTCCCAAGGGTGATCACTGATGATAACTGGTTTGTTCAGTTTTACCATAAACATGTATGGCAACTTTACCAAGGTGACTGAGGGCATGTTCTCACGGGAGAGATTCTAAAGGTAAATATCAGAATGCCCTGTGGTCATATACTGGTTATGAGCTGCAACATCAGCTCATTGAAATCCACCGCCATAGCTGTGTCTGAGCATCAGTGCATTTGGTCATTTTACTCCGGAGTTTTTGTTTTCCTGTTTGACCAAAGAAACCTTTATGAGCCTCCCCACCTGTAAGTCGAGAGGCTCCTCATTTGTTCCCATAATCAGAATTTCCAGATACCTGTACATAGCTCAGCAGAATGTGTTGCATTTTGGGTTGTCACGGTTATTGAATCACTCAGTTATGATAGTTTTTCAGATCTGAGTGGTGTGCTATTTGTTGCTCCCTGGCAATTTCTGTTAAACATTGATGAAACCATGCAGTGCTCATGCAGTTATGGGCAAGTGTGCATGCATTTTGAAAGATGGCCTTGTGGCGATTTCTGTGGAAGATTGTGGGTTTTGAAACGCCAGTCTGAGATCAGCAGAGTTCACAACAGTGTTATTGTGCAATGATCTAATTATTTGGCACATGTGGATTTACGTCTTAGCCTTGTTTCTCTAAACTGCTTGTTAAGACTTGTTAAGCAGCTATGAGCAGTGATTTAACAGCATCAAAAAGAATTGTGACTTGTGTCAATAGGCTAAATTGGTTTGTTTTTCCTTTAGAAGCAGTCACTGCGTGCATACCATTAAAATAATCTGACCCCTGTTCCCATTATCATTTTTGTGTTTCTCTTTGTCCGTAGGTCCAAAGACAGTATTCTTCTGGGCTCCAATGTTCAAATGGGTGAGATGAAGCACCTATAGGCTTCATGCCAACATCTCTCTATATTCTATAAGGACCAAACATATTTATTTACAGCAGGACATGCATATCAGAAGCATATCACCATATCAGATGCTTATCACCAACTGTACAAAAGGGATTTTTCAAGGCTTACAGTTCTTGGGCACTGTGCCTAAATACAGACAGGAGCAAGGCTGATTAAAGTGTGAAAAAAGAAAAGTATGCCATATGTGTGAAAAAAGAAAAGTAGGCTATATGTAACTGCTTTGAAATTTTCTGATAACTTGTATTCTTTTGTTTAAAAACAACATATTTGAAAACGTAATCTTTGCTTGTGTAAACCATAAATGAGTAACTGCAAATTTTTGAGATGAAGAGAAGGGTGTTAAGTAATTCTGATTAGTGGGTGCGTTCTCTGTTTTCCGCAGGGCCTGGTTGCCGCTGGGTTCGCTGATATGACACGACCTGCAGAAAAATTAAGTGTCTCCCAGTCAGCCGTGTTGACGGCCACAGGTAAACAATAGAATTACCGCAGAGCCTCCAGAGAGAGGGATGTTTTTTTTTTTTTTAGATGAAGTGCTTCACTTGCTCTTAAAAGAGCACTGAGACTTACCGAAATTAAATTAATTGTGTTCAGAGTCATGTTGCTCAAGATAATTGCTCTGTGTCATATTTTATTGTGTCTCTTAGGGCTGATTTGGTCCAGGTACTCCCTGGTCATCATACCCAAGAACTGGAACCTGTTTGCAGTCAACTTCTTTGTTGGGGGTTGTGGAGGTTCCCAGCTGTACAGAATATTTAAGTGAGTCATCCTCTTTGCTGCCCATTTCACAGCTGTCTCCACAGCAACACCATCTTGATATCCCATAACAGGCCCTTTGAGCATTCTGATTGAGCGTCCTTTGTACATGGTGCATGGTACTGTTCTTTGAATGATCCCGCCATTTTCTGAGGATCTCAGTGGGGTGCTTGTGGAAGAGCTGGAGTGTTTCCAAGGACTAAAAACACACTCAGGAAGGGTTCAGGGCTTATTGAGGCCTACTGCCATGACCACACAGTATTTTTTCATGTTGTTTGGCATGTATAGGTCACTGGAATTTTGTATAATTTTAGATTGGTAAAGAGATTTAACAAGGCTAGCCTTTTGTGTTACTCATGGAAGGTCTCACTTATTTCACTCACTTCTTTATATATGATATATATTATAAAGAGTATAGATTATTATTATTATTATTATTATTATTATTATTGCACTATGTAAGGAATGGTGCTCTTTGACCTGATGAAGTGTTAATTCACTGATATCTAGCACAGTGGGGACACAGGATGTTCCAAGAGTTGTACATAAGATAAAAAATATTTTATTAATCCAGACAAGTATCACAATAGCACCCGCCACATTTAAGTCAGTCTGTCAATGTGGCAACAAGAGGAGGAGAGTTTGATGACTATTGGTCTCCCAGATAAACAGATAGGGGAGGTCAGTGTGCCACAAATAAGTGCTCTTCAGCATAACAAGTTTCCCATTCAAGGGTTGAAGAATGCCTATCACTTCATCAAGCGTTGCCTTCTATGACAAAGCTGGCTCTCCTCACAAGCCTTTTGTTAGTCTGCTTGTTTCCGAAATTCTCACAGCATGTCTGGACAGTTATCTACGCACATTGATAACTAATCACTTGTTTAAGTCCATAGTACATACACGCTGTAAATACCCCCTCCACTCAATGGTCACTCCTACAGCATGTGACAACGTCGATCCATCTTGTTTTCTGTGACCAATCAGTTTTAGCACTTGAACATTGCATCATGAAATGATCACAGTGTAATATGTTACATATTGTAAATTGTTTATTTTTTGCAGGTACAATCAAGAACAAAAAGCCAAGGCTGTTGAAGCTTGAAGTCACAACACCTCACCAGTCCAACCCTTTGGGATTGCTAGGGAGCCAAGCACCTCCCCTTTAATAATTCATTGTACACTCATCAGCTGTCCACCCATTGCTCCATTCCTCAGGCGAGTTTTGTCCTGCAAAGAAGTGACACAGAAAAAAAGAGCCCATCAGTAACATTTCTGTTTTTTTACCTTAGCTCCAGATATCATGATTTCCCAATTGCGATAAACAGCATAGTGGCCAAGTAGCATATTCTTTCAACCAATGTGCACCTACAAAAAAAAAAAAAAAATGAATTGTCCTCAACGCACAACATCTTGACACTTTTTAATTGTTGTACCTTAATACATTGACATATTTAATGGCTTTATTTAACATGTTAAATTAATTTATCATGTACTTGAGGGACATGTTAGTTTCCCAGTGTTAGCATTACATTCTAACATGTCCTGGTGCAAAGATTCATCTGATGCTTGAAAATGGGAACAGCTATAGAATGCTGTTTTATGGAATGTCTCCAAATAAATTTTAGGATGGTGTTTCAGTCATCCATGGACTGGGATTATTAATGGTTTCCCGTGAACTGTTCAAGCCGTGATAATAATATAATGATGGTAGAACAATTCCTCTGAAGCTCATGGCTAGACAGACACAGAATGCTTATGAATGCTTTTAAGCAATGTCTCCAAATAAAGTTGAGAAGTGTCAGCTTTCATCACACTTATTTCTTATGCTGTATTAATGCTGTAGATATAGAAAGGTGGTGTGTTTTGTTTGTTTGTTTGTCTTTTAAATTAATAATTTTACAGTAGAAACAGATCAGGGTTAATCAATGATTTATAAGTCCAGTACCTGTGTAGAGCTGAGGTGTCAAGATCACCCTTAAAGGTACAGTCTGTGTCTAATTCAGGCCACTTTTTTTTGTGAAAACTGAGTGGAGCTCTCTGGCTTTCTCTTGTTGGGAGAGGAGCCATTCGGTTTTTGTATTAGCAAGATTACTACTCTGATTTAAATTGCCCAGGGTTGTTGCTGAACCACACTGGGCTGCCACCTGTAAATGACAGGGCCAAACAATTACCTCCTTGTGCATTATCACAGCCAAACAGCATGTTATTACAGGATCGCAAAGGGGAGACCCGAGGGGTATAATACAAAGCCAGTTTAGTGGTTAAAGTGGGTAACTGCTGGAGTAACCGCTGATCTAAAAACATGTCGTTTCAGAAACAACTGATGCTCAATGGAGGGTTCTTTTAGAGATCAGTGGTAACTCCCAAAGCTAGCCTGGTTAACCAGTAGTACAGGCCGCTAGTGTGTTTGTGTTAAACATCACCTGCTTTTTACTACTCATGGACTCTACGTTTAAGACCAATAAACATTCAATCTGCAGCTCACTTAGTCCTGAATAGCTTTGCGCAAAGTGTTTTTTCCCCCTGTGATTTTTGTATGAACATGAGAGCTTTGAAATCAATAAGGGAAAGTTGCCACTTCTTTGTAATTTCTCTGCTGACTGGGATTCCATAACTGTAAATTGTGCCACTGTACCATGATATCACAGATGCAGTAAGAATGTGTATTTAACCATAGGTAGCAATAATATTGAGTAACTTGTGCTCTACAAACCTCTGAATCAGTTTTCTGTATTTGAGCCTTACTATTGCAACTCTAACTGGAAATCATTTCCCATTGAAAAACAGATGTGTATTTTAAAATATGTTAAATAGCTATATGCTTACTTATAAATTAAAGGTGCTAGCATATAACCAGGGCCTTGTGTCTTACTTGAATGGGGTACACCAAATCTTAATTAAATACGTATATGTATATGCATGTCCTACATTTGTAGTTGTCACAAGATGTTCCACTAGAGGGCAACAAACGACAGAACTCAAATAAAAGCAGTGGCTTTAGCTTATAGCTGAAAACAATCAGGGATGAACACAAATCCTTTGGGCCTTTTAATAGTGTAGGCTCTCTAGAATAATCTACATTCTTTAAGACTTTTTGAGAGGAATACACGCGGAAGTTGCAATATTCATTGCGGTTGTTTCCGTCTGGTTCCACCTACTCGGAAAGGGACCATTGGCTACCTTTCATTTTGGCGTCACGTCAAAATCAAATAACTTTACATGTGAAACGTTGTAGACCTGGGAGAATACGATACTGCATAGCGGGCTCATTATCTCTTGCGTTATTGCCTTGAAAAACACCTTTGTGTGGGTAGCGATGCTAAGAGACGCAAGTTTAGTGACGCCCAGTGACTTTCTGTCGCACAGGTGGGAATTTGCCGTATCCTTTATTGACAGTGTTCCGTCAGTTTGGGAGTCCAGGCATGTTAGCGTCATATACACATAATGAAATACCTAACATTTAAAGTGATTTAAACATAATATTAGGAGCACTGCAGTATACAGTGGAAACTGAAAATTCGGCCTCAACCTCAACGCCTGCCACTGAGATCGTAATGCCACTGTAGACTTCTTTAAAACTTGAGGTTTTTCAGATAGCATGTTGAGCCATTGTCAAGATGGTTAATAGAAGCTTATGTTATCAACCTTTATTTCTATAGTTTAATATTACCTCCGCAAAGGAGGTTACGTTTTCGCCAGCGTTTGTCTGTCGGTGAGAAAGATAACTCAATAACATTTTCGGACAATGTGAGTCTTAGGACAACTAACCGTAACACCGTCTGGAATTTGTATTGGGCCAGCGACCCTTTATTGCCTTGGCTGTGATTTGCGCTCTCCAAGCGCAGTTCTAGTATCGTTATCATTTCACGCTGCCATGTCAAACCTTGTTAAAAAGTGAAAATTACGAAAGGCTTTCACATATTGTAGCATTCAAGAACCTGTCACACTATGACTTTGCTATTTAAATGGTCGACTGAGTGATGAGCTTGCAGCCAGAGAGGTTGGCTGAACAAACGAATTCGGGATAACTCTAGATCTATGAGTTCGTGAGATATATATTGTTTCCTAGTAGTTTAAACTATCCACGTTGGCTCGCTGTATTAATTCTCCTTAATTTTTAGGGAAACACTGCATGATGTTGGTCAGGGCCGGACTAACCCATGGTTTTTATGGGCGGGGTCCCAGGGTCCGACCATCCCCAGGGGTCTGTCCTGCTCCACGATTACTCTAAACGAAATGATATCGGTTAAAAAAATGGATTTTAATAGCGCACTGCGCGCCTCTATCTGCTACAGTCGGTCTAATAGGTCGGTCCACAGGTGTCAGCTTTAAGAAGGCTATCTCAAAGACGGTGTGGGTATTAGGGAGACTCAATAGGATTCCCGACGGGCCGGTCCACCTTCACCTCTCTTTTTGGCTGTTGTGGGGCAAAATCATTCGGAATATTATTTTGTCTTCTTCACGTTCTCCCTTCTGTAAGTGCAACCCCAATGTTGCAGTGGTTCTCTGGGGGGGTTCTCCACTCCCAAATGCATTGGTTGTGCTCTGTGTCCTCTGATATAGCCTGTTGCAATTTAATATGACAAGGATGTATTCGACAGAACAATCCATGCATTTTGTAGGACGACATGCTTGCGTGTTAAACGTAAGATTAGCTCTGCTAATCAGCGTGAATCCTTCCCTTTCTTTAATGACAAGTTTCCACCGTGAGCCTGGAGCGGCACGATAACTTTAGGCCATTGATAGTAATGAAGTTATCTCCAGTTATCTACATTCGCGCAAATTGGCCATCTGACGCCGTGGTGTAGCCTAATAGCGAATGTCTCGTTGATATTGAATGCGGCATAGGGCTCTAGCGCTAATCAGTATAGGGAGAACTACTTTCACTTTTAGATAGACAAAAATTCAAGTCTGAGTAAAATCAGGTGCACCACGAATTGCTGGGAAAGAAATTTCTTTTAATTACAGTTAATTTCAGGTTAGTGTTTTTGTAGAGCTGGAAAATTCTACAGCTTCCTGGAAAATTAGTCCTATAGGCCTACACACTATCAATGTAGGTTACAATTCTGGTGACAGTGTTTTCTCAAGTGTAAAGTTCACACAGATAGGGTTAGGATAGACAGGGTTAAGGAAAAAAATTAGCGAGATAATTGTAGCTTAATTATTGGCGTGGAGGGGTGGTTGACTGGCATTCGGACCCAGGGGAGGAGCAGGGTCAATAAAGAGGGGTGGGAACTTACCTGAGCCTTTCTTCTTGTACTGAGGACACCTTAACGCTGTGCACCTGATGTCAGCTTTTGTTTGCTGGTGATCTGGTAGGTTTGTGTACAATTAGTTATCACAGTGAAATGTAAAAGTTACTAGTTTATTTAAGATTTAAACAGCAAGCAATGGTGTTACACATTAGATGTCTGTTTGGTGAAGGGCTGCAACCTGGAGTGAGTGTTTAGACACATCAGCCAGGAGAGAAGGTGCATCAAACTATGGGTGAAACTTTTAAAATGCGTTTTGTCCTTAGTTTGAGATGTTAATTTGTCTTTGTAAATTTAGATTCCAGTCACCTGCTTGTTTCGGATCCGAGGAGGAGAAATGTGTTGCTGACTACTGAGGTACATGATGTACAGTTATGGTTGCTTTCAAAATACTCTTTAAAGCTTGTGTTGTATGTTGTTAATGTGTTTGTCTTTTTGTTTTGGCTTTAAATCAGAGACTCTTGAAAGGAGCCAAACTGTTTTTCCCACCCTTTGTGCTAGTTAATCATTGGAACTGAGGCATATGATGTGGATAGAACTCTCAGTAGAACTTTCTATATGGGATATTACAATAAGAAAGCCGACCATCGAACCACTTTTACTTTTAAGGGAGCCCATCAGACAACTTTGCCCAGTGGCCTTTGACTTGTTAATCCGGCTCTGATGTTGATGTTCACCAGGTAGGTGTGTGTGTGTGTGTGTGTGTATAATAAGTTAAGTTAGTAGCCTTGAGCTAATGCTCATTCATATCACCTATGTTGTTATGCAGTCTGTTCAAAACGAGTGTAATGACTACTTTAAAGTTCATAACCGACATGTGATGCACTGTACGAAATGAGTATGGGTCTTTAAATTTCATGTTACAATTTGTAAGAAAGGTGAACAACCGTTTGTCAAGCTGTCATGGTTAATTTAGCATAATTTTTCCCAGGCATCATGTTCACGGTGAACACTAATATTGGCTGTCAAACAAATAGTTTTACCCACTACAGTGTGATACAAGCACACACACACCACCAGCTGCATGCCAAACCTACTATATATATTATATAAATATATGAAACTATATAAATCTATGAAGCCAATCAGTGAGCATTATGACATAGGTAGGTGAAAAGCCTCAATTGCTTCCTTGATATTATTTGCATGACATTTTGTCATTTTGTTTGGCTATATTTGATATAAAAAACATTTGCATGGCACAGTTTGAAATTCAGAGAAGAGGTGGCTCGATGTATTGTTTTGTGAAGCTTAAACTAAAATCAAAACCTCACTCTGTGCTGACTGGCAGCTGTCCTCAACTCCAGAGATCATCTCAGTAAGAGCTGTGATGTAATACTCCTGTATGCACTCAGTCCAAAGAGCTTGTGAACATTCAGGCCTGGGATTAGACTCAATGCTGAGGATTACCATTATTTTAACTGTAGATATTAGACCACCAGCTTTGTTAATGAAATATAAGGAGACAGACAATATCTGGTATTGGTTATTTTTCGCCATCTGCTAGGTTACAGTACCAGCCTACACAAAGTAGTTGTTAAAGTACTATTAGGCTACTGTATTCTAAGTGACTGCTGAAAGAACAGACCTCCTCTTGACTGTCATTGTGTTTATATTCAAGAAACAAAAGTTCTTGCTCTCATGCTTAACATATTTTCTATACTTTGGCACAGGAAGAGATGCCTATTGCAGCATTGAATACAGTAATTTCCCAAATATAAGCTGCACCATGTATATACCTCAGGGCAGTGTTTCATGCAAACTAAATAACAAAACCATGCATTGACATCACCCTTGTATTAACCTCAGTTTACTAAAAAAATACCTATTAAATCAGTCAGTATGAAAAAAAGTATCGAGAATGAAAAGAAATGCAATCCTGTGTATAGGCCTCACCCATTTATTAACCTCATAGATGAAGAAATTTTGCAAAATCAATGTATTAACCTCGGTTAATCGTGAAATTACAGTATTCTCTTTCCACAGCTCCAGCAGCACACAAGGATACGTGTTCTAGATCTGAGGAGTTTTGGAATACTGGATAAAGCGTAGGCCAATTGCTGCTAATGATTAGCCTTGTAGCAAAATAAATGACTAGTTTTTAATAACTGTGCTTTTTCCACTCCTATGCATTGTCACATTTAATGTATAATTATGGGGATTTATGATTATTTCTGACATAATTTCATTAAAGGCTGTGGCGCATTTATAGAAAGCCCCTCAAAATCACTTTCCAACCCAAGGCAAAATAACTACATGCAATAAATTAATGCAACGTAGCCTTATTTTTGTATGAATATCAGAGAGGCTACGTGTATGGGGAGTGTCTTATGTGACGTCACTTGATGCTGAGGTTGTGTGTATTTCATGTGGTCAGTGCGACAGGGTGGCTTCAATACGACGCGGAGAGACAAAGACGACGGATTGGCATTGGGCCCCGGAGTGTTCTTGATAATGTCCCCGTTTGCGGAGATACAGAAGCCTGCACAGACGTCTATAACATTTCACAACACCGCTTAAAAAGGTAGGCTATCATTGTGACGCAAAAGCTCTTGGACTGTTTTACCTAGAGAATGTCACCAGGCAGGGTAGCGATTTTAATCGCACACTCCTGTATACTGTGTGGATTCAACATGACGAATCATTTTATGTAACTGAAGGCAGGCTAATGTATAATTCCACAATAATTATTTTGCTCAGGTTGCTAGCAGGACCCTAACGTTAAATCGACCATTCACAGATCCTCCTAACTTAGCACCTATAGCGTAAACTGGTAATGTCGGTCCATTGCACACCGCTCTGCAATTTCAAAGCTAACGGGTGGTGTTATTTGTGATTGTGATGTGAAGGTCAGATGTAATTTTACAACTGCACGGTTTGCATTTGTTGCAGAATTTGCCTGTGGAATCCACTGGTCATTGATCGTTTTGAAACTTAAGCCTGTAGGATATAGTTTAAATCCTGGATGAACACTTCTTTTATTATGTTGGACCCTGTAGCTACAGCTGTCAATGCCTTTGTCAGCGTTTGGCTCAGATTGTTATGTTAAATTAAGCCTGTGATATGAGCAACTTGTAACAAGAATTTCACCAATACCCAGCCCCATCTTACCGTAATTTATTTTATAGTGAATGTCAGGTTTCTCATGCCGCTATTTCAGACACTAGGTTAAATGACACCGGGAAGTGGTACTTCTGTTACTCATATGGTAATAAACGTTGCTAAGAACCAAGGTGTCATGTAGTTGGTGTATTTCAAGTGTATGGAAAGCCAGAAGGGCCACATGCAAATGTTCACCATGCTTCATGTTTGTTATGACCAACCTAACCCTACCCCCTCCTTTCCCAAGACCATGTTGAAGGAGTCCTGCTGCTGACTGGTGTGAGGGAGGATTCACCATGTCCTTGGGTTGGTGTCATGAAGACAGTATGTGATGTGTGGGGGGGTGGCAGAGTATGGCCACAGCCATGGGAGGGAACCTGTCCAAATATGCCCCCATCTTCCTCGTCCTCACGCTGTCTGGAGTCCTCTTCCTCCTGCGGAACATTCATACCTTGGAGGTCAGGAGAAGCCTTTTTTCCATGTTAGGCAAGCAGAGAAAGACATAGAGAGAGAGAAGAGAGTCGAGAGAACATTGTTTTTTATTATTATTATTCATTGATATTTTTTTGTGCTATTTTTATGGTTTTTATGGTTGGTCATGAATTGATAGTGTTACTGTGGCAAAATGCTATTGCATTGGTTAATAAGGAACCAGTGGTTTAGTTCAGTACTCACAAACTGTGTGTGGTATAGTATGTTTAAACTGTTTAAGAGTAGCCTGTGTTTAAATGGTGTTTTTATAACACTCACTAATATTTTATATGGAGAGGTGATCCAGACAAAAAGGACACGAGAGATGCTAGTCTTCTGCACTGATCCCCCCTCCTTCCCCAATCTGAATGTGCTCACTCCCCACCGCACTCTCACTTCCTCGTCCATCGCCTCCTCCTGTCTTTACCCTTTTGCTTCCTCTCTCCCTTTTCTCACTTCTCCTCCATCTCTCTCTCTCTGTCTCTTCCTATCCTCTCCTATCTACTTGCTCTCTGCCTTCACCCACCTCACCCCTCTCTCTGTGTCTGTCTATATCGCTTTACTTTTTCCTGTCTTTCCAGCTCTCTCTCTCTCCTGCCTCTTCTGATTTTGTCTCTCCCACCCACCCCTTTGTCTGTCCTCTCCCCACCCTTCTCTCTTTATCTTTCTCACTGTTTCTTTTCCCTCCCTACTATCCTCTTAATTTATTTCACTCTCTCCACTGTTCTTTCTCTCTTTGTCTCCTTCACATTCTTCTCCATTGCAACCGTTCCATTCTGACAGAGGTGGAGCTGCCAGTCAGTGTCTTCTTTTTACCAGCTCCAGACCAGCATCAGTTCGGTCTTCAAGCCCTCTGGACCCCTCTTGCCCCTGGACCACAACCATACCTACTGTCCCTTCCTGGGCCAAGAGCTGTCCAGCCAGGAGGCCCAAGAGGAACGCTTCCTTCTGGAGTCCATCTCCTGGCCAGAGCCACCCCTGCCGGGTCCACCTCCGCTCCGCTACAGCAGTGACCCGGCCCGCAGCTATTTCGTGATCCAGCCATCCCCTCGCACCGATGGCATCACGGGTCAGTCGGCATGGCACGTGGGTGACAAGCTGGAGGTGCTGGTCCACATGCAGAACTTTCTGGGCCAGCCCAAGCGGCACGGTGGCGACTTTCTGCTGGCACGTATTTTCTCACCTGAGGTTGGCGCGGGCGCCGCGGGCATTGTGAAAGACCGGCAGGATGGGCTGTACGCCGTGGAGCTGCCCCTGCTGTGGACAGGAACAGCCCAGGTAGAAGTGATCCTGGTGCACTCGAGCGAGGCAGTGGGCGTGCTACGAAGGCTGCGTGAGGAGCAGCCTGACCGCGTCTACTTCAAGAGCCTCTTCCGCTCAGGCTTCCTGTCTGAAACCACTGTCTGCAATCTGTGCCTGCCTAACGGCCCACACCAGCCAGCTCTCTGCAACTACACAGACCCACGCACCGGCGAGCCCTGGTACTGCTACAAGCCCCACTTGCTGGACTGTGACACACGCATCAATCACGCCAAAGGAGGCTATAAGAAGCACCTTCTCACCACCACAGAGTCCATGCTGTTCATGAGGTATGGGGTATGAATATATAAATATAAGTAAATATTTTAGACAGCTATCTCATTGTCACTCTCTATGTCAAATCAGATAAGGTTGTTGCTGTAATTATGAAGAACAGAACCCCTAGACAGCTGAGGTGGCCAAAATCACTATTTCATTGAACCCTACTACAAATCGGGATTTCAGTGACCCAATACCCTGCATTAATATCTAAATTGTAGCCGTCTTAGAATCAAACATTTGTTTTCACCGAATACACCAAACCAGAAATATAATTTTAGCTGGTATGACATGATTGTTACAGTTGCTCAGTGACCTTAGTAAATTGATTGATGTGTTTGGTCATATTGCCAAGCAAAACTAAAAGCAGGTGCCTAATCGCCGCTTAATGTGTTCAAATGATGGTGGTAAAACTGAGTGACAAGGCAATCTATAAAATAACCCATTCATCAGTGGGTAAATGGATTTCTGGGCACAAATGGATATTTGTCGAAGCCAGCACTGTTATTTGGTTAGGACGTTCACATTGAGTACTATAGCCATTAATGCCAGTCACTATAGACCAGTAGATAAATGCATCAGATTGAAGCGTTCATTATTTGATTATTATTAAGTTATAAAGAGTCTATTTGATGGAACTTGGGTGGGTGGGTTTTCTCTTTTTGTTTGTCACAGCTCCACAATCAAAGCTCCCATTCAGGCCCTCGGGATGGACAACATAACTATTTTACCCGCAGTCAGAGGTAGGATATAGAGCGATCTCTTATCCACCCTATTCTCAGTGGTTACAAGGGGGACACCATGTTTGTTTATTTTGTGTTTTATCATTAGCGTTCGTTAGTAGCATCTAGGGGTCTGAGCACTGAATAAAAAAAAAAGTATGTGTGCTTTTTTATTTTGTTTAGGGGAACAATACCCATCTTCAGAGAAATGGCTTGGCTATCCACATAAGATGTTCTAACACAAAATGGAATGGGGGGCAGAATAAGATGGAAGGGCAGAATAAGATGGATTAAGAGGGACAAAACAGCAGTTTTGTTCAGTCAGGACAGCTGTTGCAGAACAGACTTCTTTGGAAAGACTCCAAGAATTAGAAAAACAGATACGGTGGGGGTTGGGAAAAAGTCTTTCTCTGCCTCACTCCCTCTGCTTTACCCCAGTGAGTAAATGTCAAGGTCGGATCTCGAACTTAAATATTGAACTGTATAATGATGGACCCGCTTCAGGGGTAATGTTAATTACAGTGAATAACCTTTAGCTGAGTTTGATGTTCTCACATCAATATTTTTATTTGTGTGTGTGTAATTAACATGTAGTGATCTGTGGATTCAGGACATCTAGCCATGCAACTGAATGCTAACACTACTTCTTCTCCACAGAGCTGTCATTGGTTCGTCGACACAGGTCAAGGTTCATGCCGTCTGGATATTATTACCAGGGCTCATGGAGGCCTTTATCTAGGACCCACATACAGCAGTTCAATGACTCATCCGCCATAAAGCAGTGTCTTCGCGGGAAACTGTTTTACATGTTTGGAGACTCCACTGTTCGACAGTGGTTTGAGTACCTCAATGCCTTTGTTCCAGGTCTGCATTGATTGGTTTCATATTGAAGTTATATATTTGATTTCCATTCGCACTCACCAATGCATTTGCGAGTTGTTTACACGTTTGATCTAGTATCATTTATTTTTTTCACTTTTGTCTCACTTTATACAAACTTTCTCTCTTTCATTCGCTTAACTCTTTCTCTCTCCTCTGCATTTCTTCATTCTTCTTTACTACACCCCCCACCCCCATGCACATACAGAACTGAAAGAGTTCAACCTCCACAGCCCAAAGAACGTGGGGCCCTACATGGCTGTGGACAGCGTCCAAAACATCCTACTGCAGTATCGCTGCCATGGTCCACCCATCCGCTTCTCCACTGTCTCTGCCAGTGAGCTGCGCTACGTGGCCAATGAGGTTGATGGCCTGCCTGGAGGACCCGACACCATCGTAGCGCTCAGCATCTGGTCGCACTTCAGCACATTCCCCGTAGAGGTGTACATGCGCCGACTCCGGCACATTCGCCGCGCTGTGGCCCGCCTTCTGGACCGGGCACCGGGGACACTGGTGGTGGTGCGTACCGCCAACCCACAAAAGCTGGACCCGGAGGTGAGCCTGTACAACAGTGACTGGTTCTCCGTGCAGCTGGACACGGTTCTTCGGGCCATGTTCCGCAACCTGCCCGGGGTGATACTGGTGGACGCATGGGACATGACGCTGGCACACCCCACCCAGCCCCACGTGCTGCACCCGCCCCCGGAAATCATCAAAAACATGATCGACTTCATCCTCTCCCACATATGCCCAGTAAAACAGGAGAGGAAGAAGACATAATCAGCAGAGGGATTTAAAAGTGGAAGTGGTAGGGGATGGGTAGGTGCCAAAGAGGGGCCTTTTTCCACCAACAGGAAACCATCTCTTTCTTGGTTTACAATCCAGATGTTGACTCATTTGCAGCTTTAGGGCAGCCATAATTAATCCTGTATTACTCTGATTACTGTTACTAATCAATTATATGGTTGTTTTGTTAAAAAGAAGGTACTTTAAAATGCTCTGGATTCCTGAATTCCTACACTTGAATATTTGCAGTTTTACATACACGGCCATGACAGTGTTTTTTGCTGTGATGACAAAACAAATAATAATGATTGATACAGCGCTCAATTATGAAAATAATTCCTAGTAGCAGCTGAGTGCTGAGCATTTTGAGCAAAAATAAAGAAGAAAAGTTCAGAACCTGAAAAGTTGCTTTGGAGCTCTCACCTGTTCTTCTGTGAGCTCGGAGCGGACATGTCATTCTATGGTTTAGTTATACGCATGACTCCCTTTGGGATTCTGGGATTGGTTCAGAACTGTTGGAAATGTCGGCTGGATAGCACCAAGGTTAAATGAATTCCACATGGAATCTTTTCAAGAGACGGTTCTCTGTTGGTCGAAAGGTACCCACGGTGTAAATTGTTCAGTAAGGCCAAATGTTTTTTTAAAATATTAGAATAAACGTCTTGATGCAGGTTAAGATATTTGTACAGGACAATGACAAAGCCTGCTGGTCATGACACTAACCCCGACGGGGTTTCCTTGATTGTCCTTTTACTCTCAGGTGGAGAGGAGCGCTGCTGCACCTGTCAGCCCTGAGTCTTATATTCAAATGTTGGGCTCTGACTGCGTTTGTGGGCACATGGGTTGAGGGTTCACTGTCCCAAGGACTCCCCGTCTCTTTCACAAATGTTCACATACATTCAACCTACATGCACTGTCTGTTTACATTTATAGAACTAGATGGATTGTGGGCTGAGAGAAAAAACAAAGTGCGATAGAGAATACAGAAAAGACAGAAAAGGCCAGCTAAAGAACACTTACAGTTACAGGCCAGCTAAACTAACATAGCTACTAATGTTAATATAAACCACACAAAGAGGCTTTGCAATTGCTTGGCAACAATCTTGCTTGACTTGCAGCTGCTCAAAGCAAAAAAGTAGATTCACTGAAAAGTAGAAACACTGCTTTGTCCCCCGAGTCCATCTCCTCTCCTTTTAGAAAAAGCAGCTTCCTCTTTGAGGCCTGCATTGCACAACACACACAGAGCGAACAGTGAGCACAACTATTTCACCCTTCAAGTGAGGTACAAAGGGGTTAACTATGTTTTCTATTCATGTGCAGACCGGTGCATCGTCATGGTACACAAGCTTTTAGAGGCATTGAGAAGTTAAGATTTTTTTTATTATCTCGGCATCAGAGTAATAACCAGGAAACCAGACCCTGAATAAATGCAACAGCCAAGTTGCATCTATGCATTATGTTTATGGTATGTTTACGTTTATGTGTACTTGGCAGACGCTTATATCCAAAGTGAAGTACAACACAAAAATACTACATTTAAAAAACAAAGTGCTTCTCTAAAATTTACAGTGTACATTGTTTTTTTCTTTAAGTTTTTAAAGTATGCAGGTACCAGCTAAGCATGGATATAGCACACATGCCACAGTGAATTAGCCTCACCTAATGGGCCTATAATCTGCACAACTTGTTCTTTGCAGTGTTTGCATACAATACCAGTGAACCGCTAATCATCCAGACATGTAGCTTATTGTGTACTCTTTGCCACTGTGCCATTTTGTTTTCTCACATAGAGAAAAGCCATTGCAGTAAGTGAGGGGCAGTACCAAGCATCACTATAAGACTGCTTACTTTCACTGAACTGTTCTGTGCATAATTCCTGGAAGGGCAATGTGAAATCTGCTTCAAATAAAATATGCATCCTGAGAAATGTGTTTTGTGGGGCTTACATATCTGTAAATAAGGGGCAGCTGTGGACTATTAGGGCTACGGGTTTGAAACCAAAGGGTTGCCGGTTCAATCCCTGTAGGGATAGGGAAAATGTGGGTTGAGCACTGCTTTTCACATCCCATGAGCACCTTAACCTTGAGCAGGCAATGTTCTGGGTTAGTGTGTGCTTCACCTCACTGTGTGCTGTGTGTATCTCACTACTGGGATATATGCAGAGACCATATACTTAGCTTATTCTATGTTTATACTTGGGACATTCTCCCAGTAACAGAAATCCAGAAAATCTTTAAAACATATGGTTTGTTTGTTTGTCTGAACATTTAGTCATATTTATGTTAAACTGTGAAAAATGCTTATCATGCCATCTCAGCAAGTTTTATACTCTTTATAATAAAATACATTTTAAAGCATAGTTCACTGCTAAAATGTCAGGCCCTGTCACAGATAAATTTGCATCTGAAAATGTGACGCCCCAGTGAATTTCATTCAAGAAGATCATTCTGGTCAAAGACAACTACATCATATCCAAGTCACATTCATCATGACTTTTTAGCGTCCTCCTTAAATTTATCATGGAAATAAAACAGTTTAAAGTCAGAGAAATCAACGAGGGCGCTTGTCCTATATTTACATTAACATGTATGCATTTAGCAGACGGTTTTATCCAAAGCGATTTATTTACATTTCCACTCTACCTCACTTGTTGCCTTCACCTTGGTGAAATGATGTCACACCATAGGAATGATATCCTTAGAATAATTGCTTTTGTTAAAAAATTAGATATGGAAAGGGATCTTTGACTGTGATCTGTGGCTTACTGTTATATTGCTTATCATATTTTTTATTTTTAAAAACTTGAACTTAAAATAACACATTGTTGCCAACATGTTCTATGGGCTGTACAATGTTCTCAGACTCCTAAATAGCTGAATAGATTTGGCCCTGCCCTAATAGGTCTCAGCTCTGTTCATATGTGACTCGGCCTGTGTGTGTGTGTGTGTGTGTGTGTGTGTGTGTGTGTGGTGTGTGTACTGTAAGTGAGGTGCCAGTGCTGCCCCTAAATCTCAGGGCACTGTTAGTAGATAGCTTGTTTGAGCGTGACGTCATGGAGCAGTATGCGCAGGAGAGCCTGACTCATGCGGTCGCAAAGCGGTCGTTTGTCCTGCAGCTTCCACAGCATTGGCCTGTTGTTCTTTCATCGGGACCGTGTCCGCATGCGATTCCACCGAGATTTCCTCACGGCTATAGACAGTAAATGGAGTCTGGGCAGCACTAACAGTAACAACAGTGTGAGTGTGAGACTAATATATACTGTGTGTGTGTGTGTGTGTGTGGTGGGGGTGGGGTGTTGTTTGTATATTTGTGTGTCAGTGAGGGAGGAAGAGAATGACAGCAACTGTGTGTGTGTGTGTGTGTCACTGAGAGCAGGGGCGCCGCCAGGGGGGGAAAAGTTAGGATGATTCCAAGGGCCTGGCACTGAAAGGGGGCCCTAGAGAACATTTTTATATTATAATCAATGTTTTGGAGGCCCAAAATAATTTTCTGTCATAGGGCCCAAAATTTCTAGCGGCGCCGCTGACTGAGAGAGATTGAGATTCTAAAGAGCAACAACAGTGTGTGTGTGTGTGTGTAAGAGAGAGCTCACTGTTTTTCCACATTCAACGTCTTCCACAGCCTCATTTCCCTCATCTGAAAAGGACAAAACAAAAAGAAGAAGAGGAGTTAGCCGATTAAGTGACTATGTGTGTGAGCCACTGTGTGCTTTTCCCGTCTGTGTTTCAAGAGGGCAATGGTAAGCATCTTTGTCATCAAAAGACACAGAACATAGTATGTGCAGTCCTGACAGTGACCACGAACAGGCCCAAGTCCAGACCAGCCATTCCTCACTGGATGCAGGAGACCACTCTTCCTCTTCCTCCCCCTCTCAGTTCAAGAAAGAGGCAGAGGAAGAGGTGAATTCACATGTAGTGTGGGTATATCTCTGTGACTGCAAACAGAGGGCTTTCACTGCAGTAATTCCAAGCGTATTGACTGTGGATTTGGCCAAATACTCTTGAGTAGTTCATTCAGGCTAGGCTAGGCTTTCTGCTAAGTCTCTTTCTGAAGAGACAAGATACTTGAAAATCAAGACATGAATGTGTGTGTGTGTGTTGTATGTCTTTTTTGGAGAGAAGGGGAATTCCTCCAGTAGTGTGTAAACGTTGTGACCATTTTATGAATGAAGGGTTTTGTGTTCCTTCTTGGCTATGTAACTGACCACCCCATTTGCCAGTCCAATAAAAGAGAGACTCTAAGGCTGGCCACAGTGAGTGGGATATATATGACTGAAGACCTGGAGGTCCCTCCACAAGTGCAAACAGGTAACAGGTGAGAGAAAGCTGACTTCTAAGTGACAGAACAGGCTGCAGACAAAGCTATTACGTAATAACTTCTTGCACTAGAGTGTCACAGATGTATAAGAATGTACACTTCTCCTGGCCAAATTTTAATCTTCCAGATTTAAATCAATCTTTATTGTCTCCCGTGGGAAAAAACTTGGTGTCACACACTCTCAGCAACACCATCAATCATCAATCACACTTCAGTCAGTGCAGTCAATCAATTAACATTAGATACACAGACCGCAAATGGATCCCTGGCTAGTAACACATGTTGACCTTATAAGATTGATGTTGGCGTCAGCTACATAAACATGATTTTAAAAACACTCAAAACTGTTTTTGTTTTTGGTCATTGTTGACATCACCTGGTTGAATCTAATCAAGGTCTAATCAAGGTGCAGCAACACTATCAATATCAACCAGGTGATGTCACCTTTTACCCAGAGAGCACTGAGACGTAAGCATAATGGCTGCTTATAAGCTCTACAAATGAATGGATTTTCTTAAACTGCATTTTGAGTGTTTTTGAATCCTGTTAAATATAGTTGATACCAATGTTAGTCTTACCAGCCAGGGATTCTTTAAAGTTAACACACAATACACCCTATTGAAAATGATTGTGCAGTGCCCTACAGAATATTGCAGTCCTGAAGTTATCATACATACACACAATTTAAAAAAGATTACTTAATAAATTATCATTTATGTTGCACAATACCAGACGGGCCTCCCAACACTACTTAACCCACACAGACATGCACCCACACACACTCACACATCATTTCTGAAGTCATCAAGTAGTTTACATTACAGTTTGCTGAAGCTACAACATACATACTTGCTTGGAATGTGCCTATGTGGTTGTGTAGAATGTGTCTAAACATGTGGTTGGTCAGGGTATAATTTTGAACTAATATTTTGTTTGGTTTAGTTGTGATTACTGTGCACTTTTGTTTCTCTGTAAAATAGTACAACCTGAGTTGACCTCAGTTAAGAGATTAGGAGAATAGTAAGTGTATGAAGGGCAGCTCAGAGCATTCCCATCATGCACTGTGATAAGAAGAAGCCACAGCATAACAATGCAGTGCATTGCTCTGCATGATGATAATCCTTTTTCTCTTTCGATTCAAGTTGAATTAAAAATTATCTTCATTCTACAGTCTAAAAGCAGAGAGTAAAAGGTTTTACAAAAAAGCGTCCACTTTGTGAACAGCATGACTTTGTGAGTCATTTTATCATGCTGTTCTATTCTTTTTTACATCGCTGCAGGCAGGAGGCATTGAGGTCAAGGAGGAGCGGGAGGACTCTGAAGGCAGCCATCATATGGGACAGGTGAAGTTACTTTGCTGCAGTGAAGTGCTGTGTTAGTGCTGTATGATGTGAAGACTTGTCCTTTTCCATCTGTTTCATCTCTCTGTTGTCTACAGCGTTGGTTTTCAAACTGGGGTCCGCAGCACCTTACCAAGGGGTTCCTGAAAAGGTTTGCTACAAAATAGCATCTAGCATCTAACAGAACAAAAGAATGTAAGCCTCTTTTGTTTAATTTGTTTGTGATTATGAGGGGTCCTTGAAATAATTTCTGCTCCATGAGGAGTCCCCAGTCCAATAAAGTTTAAGAACCGTTGGTCTACAGTGTGACAGTAGCCTATATGTTTTTACTGTCCTGCATGTGCAAGTGATGTGACAGTGACAATCATGTGGCTACTCTATGCTTTTGCGTCTGCATTGCAGTGATGTAAGGGTAGATATTTGTGTGCTTGTGTCTGTGTGTGCACATCTGCATGTCTGCTTATGTGTGTTTGTGTCTGTATGTGTGTATGTCTATGCGTATGCATTATTTCTTTTAATGCACTCACTCGCTCGCTTACTTACTCATACTTCGCTCGCTTATTTACTCATACTTCACTCGCTCACACTCACTCGCTTACTTACTCATATTTCACTCACTCACACTCACTCGCTTCCTTACTCATACTTCACTCACTCGCTCACTTACTCGCTCGCTTACTTACTCATACTTCACTCACTCACACTCACTCGCTTACTTACTCATACTTCACTCACTCGCTCGCTTACTTACTCATACTTCACTCACTCGCTTACCTACTCATACTTCACTCACTCACACTCACTCGCTTACTTACTCATACTTCACTCACTCGCTCACTCACTCACTCACTCGCTCGCTTACTTACTCATACTTCACTCACTCACTCGCTCACTTCCTTACGCTTACTTACTCATACTTCACTCACTCGCTTACTTACTCATACTTCACTCACTCACACTCACTCGCTTACTTACTCATACTTCACTCGCTCGCTCACTCACTCGCTTGCTTACTTACTCATACTTCACTCACTCACTCACTCGCCTACTTACGCTTACTTACTCATACTTCACTCGCTCGCTTACTTACTCATACTTCACTCGCTCGCTTACTTACTCATACTTCACTCACTCCACTCACACTCACTCGCTTCCTTACTCATACTTCACTCACTCACTCGCTCGCTTACTTACGCTTACTTACTCATACCTCACTCGCTCGCTTACTTACTCATACTTCACTCACTCACACTCACTCGCTTACTTACTCATACTTCACTCGCTCACTCACTCACTCGCTTGCTTACTTACTCATACTTCACTCACTCACTCGCTCGCTTACTTACGCTTACTTACTCATACTTCACTCGCTCGCTTACTTACTCATACTTCACTCGCTCGCTCACTCACTTGCTCGCTTACTTACTCATACTTCACTTGCTCGCTTACTTACTCATACTTCACTCACTCACACTCGCTCGCTTACTTACTCATACTTCACTCACTCACTCACTCGCTCGCTTACTTACGCTTACTTACTCATACTTCACTCGCTTGCTTACTTACTCATACTTCACTCACTCACACTCACTCGCTTACTTACTCATACTTCACTCACTCGCTCACTCACTCGCTCGCTTACTTACTCATACTTCACTCACTCACTCACTCGCTTACTTACTCATACTTCACTCACTCACTCACTCACTCGCTTCCTTACTCATACTTCACTCACTCACTCACTCACTCGCTCGCTCGCTTACTTAGTCATACTTCACTCGCTCGCTTACTTACTCATACTTCACTCACTCACACTCACTCGCTTACTTACTCATACTTCACTCACTCGCTCACTCACTCGCTCGCTTACTTACTCATACTTCACTCACTCACTCACTCGCTTACTTACTCATACTTCACTCACTCACTCACTCACTTGCTTCCTTACTCATACTTCACTCACTCACTCACTCACTCGCTCGCTCGCTTACTTAGTCATACTTCACTCGCTCGCTTACTTACTCATACTTCACTCACTCACACTCACTCGCTTCCTTACTCATACTTCACTCACTCACTCACTCACTCACTCACTCACTCGCTTACTTACTCATACTTCACTCACTCGCTTACTTACTCATACTTCACTCACTCGCTCACTCACTCACTCACTCACTCGCTTACGTACTCATACTTCACTCACTCGCTTACTTACTCACTCACTCACTCGCTTACGTACTCATACTTCACTCACTCGCTTACTTACTCATACTTCACTCACTCGCTCACTCACTCACTCACTCACTCGCTTACATACTCATACTTCACTCACTGGCTTACTTACTCATACTTCACTCACTCGCTCGCTTACTTCGGCTCACATAGCTCACATAGCTGCACATTCACACAGTCACCTACTCACCCGTACTCAGCAATTAACTCACCTCTAAGTCCCTCTCTCACTTAGCCCTTCACTCACTTACATACTCACCTACCCATTCACACAATTGCTCTCACTCACACACTCACTTTGTCGCCTATTCTCACTAAATTGCTCAGTTGGCCTATCTCTCACTCACTCATGCTACACACTGAATTTCACTTTGAGCTAAACTGATACAATCTCACTCTGCTCAGGAAACGTAGCTAATTTCCCCTCTTTGTGAGGGGTTATCTGATTCCCCCTCATCTCCCTGAGAAGTTTCTGCAAGGCTGACAATGTGCACAGAAGCTAAAACAAAAAGCTGTTTATGCTGTTTGTTGGATGTGCGTACCAATCATTTTTATTTCAATTTGCAATGTTGAATAGGGGAGTTAAGCTATTTATCTCAGTTCAGGTTTTGGTGAATGCAGTGGAAGTTAAATTAACTGATTAGGTTGTGTAGTGATGGGTGTGCAAGAACATAATGAAGAGCTGTTTAAAAGCACTCCACTCCACTCCCCTCCACTCCAGGTTTTGGATTGCAAAATACAATGCATGAATTCTGAAATCTATAGCAATGTTGTTCAAGGTGGTGTTTGCAGCAGGTAGAAATCAATCTACATGGCTCTAGGGGTCATACATCTTCAGAGCACTGCCTGGGACCCCGCCTCAGCAGAGACACTACCTGCAGCAGCTACTGGACCAAGTTTAGGACCAGCAGAGGTTCTAGGCAAGGGATCAGCAGGGCCAGAGCCTCCTTGGCCGAATGGATTGGATAGGACTGACTAACGAGTGAATGTGAAAGAAAGAAAGGAAGAAAAAGAGAGAATGAAATGAAGGAAGCAAGCAAGCAATCTATAACATTCCAGAAGTTAAAGGAGACAGTGTTTAATTGTGCTTGGATAAAGGTCACATTTGATGTGTGTGTGTGTATGTGTGTGTGTGTGTGCTTGCGTGTGTGTGTGTGCGTGCTTGTGTGACTAAAAGCCTGAGGGCTGTTTTCCGTCCATCAATACTAATTACATTCTCAGGAGTCTAGACTGGGCTTCCCACAAATCCTTCTATTCTTAAGAATAATGACTCCGAAATATCGAAATATTCTAAGCTGAGACACAATTCGAGCAGTCTCTGTAGGACAGGAGGGGTCATACAGGGGTCAAACGTGACCTTTATGACTATAAGAGTTCATACTGTAAGATTTGAAGCCAGACATTAGTTTCCACAAATGATCTTGACAGTATAGACTATATATAGCCTTCAGTATTGAACACCTATAATTAAATATGTAATGTATAAGTTCAGACACAGACACACAAACTCACACACACAAATCAGAATGAGGTGCTGTGTTTGGCAGGATCTCGGAGCAGAGACAGCAGATGTTGAGGAAGGTGAGTGCTGTCAGGTGCTATAGGAGAGCTCTAAAGGCACAGAAACCTGGGCAACACAACACGGGTATGTGTTGGATGCTATTATGTGTGTGTGTGTGTGCATGCGTGTGTGTGTGTGTGTGTGTGTGTGTGTAACACCCTGACAGGACTTAATAGTTGTTTCAGTCACCGGTTGCTTCATCCAGTGTGTGTGAAGGAGAGACATCGCCAGTCCTTTCTTCCTACGGCGGTGAAAGAGCTGTGAGATGGCTGCGTGTAATCGGCACCACCCCAACATAATAGACCATGCTGCACTTTAAGAACTGTTTTATTGACTGTATATTACTCAATTTTTCACCTGTTGCCTTTGTTGTGTATTGCTGTGTTACTCGTGTACTTGACCAGGTAATATATGTAGCACTCTTGGTCGTATGGGGCAGCAGTGACATGGGTGTTTTGCTGTTGGTGTATGGGTGCAGATGCTACATGTGTATATACAGGTGGATGTCCTAAGTCTGAAAACGTTCTCCTTTTTTCTCTTGGATGCCATAACAATGCAAGTTTCTCCATTGTAAGAAATTAAATGGAATATCTTATATTATCTTAATTGCTAGTAGATAAGCCAGGGTTTACCTTATCTAACCTGGGGCTCTACATCCTAAAATAGTTGGGGTCATTCAACATCAACATAAATTTACAGTTGCATTTTACATTTACATGAATGCATTTAGCAGACGCTTTTATCAACATATGCAGTGTTTAGAGATGAAAATGCCATGATCCTGTTCCCTGGGACCCTGGCCTCCCGCTGGACTAACGCTGCACTGCAGCCTCTGTGTTTGTTTTTGTCAACCATGTGCTTCTGTTCTGTTCATCTGCCCTGCCCCTTTCTCCTCCTCTGTTCCACACCTGTGTCTCATGACCCTGTTTCCCCGTAATGAGTGTCAGCTGCCCCCTGTTTGTCCTAGTGCCCCTGCTCCCTATATAAACCCCAGTTTGTTCAATGTTCCTTGTCTGATTGTCTGACCAAGTACCCCGAGTTGCCTAGTCTGTTGCCTAGTCTGTTGCCTAGTCTGTTGCCTAGTCTGTTGCCTAGTCTGTTGCCTAGTCTGTTGCCTAGTCTGTTGCCTAGTCTGTTGCCTAGTCTGTTGCCTAGTCTGTTGCCTAGTCTGTTGCCTAGTCTGTTGCCTGCCTATGATCTCTGTTTTCCCCCTGCTTATCCTTGTCCTTCTTTCTCTTGTTTGCCTTATCGGAGTCTTTTGAGTTTTTTGCCTTTTTGTACCTTTTGGATTTTCTTGGATTTGAACTGCCTGCTTACGATCTGGATGTTTAGTTTTTTGTGATTCCCTCCTGCCTGTTTGATCCCTGATTGACTTTGTACCTTATCAATCTTTTGTGTGTTTTTCCCCGAACCCAGTTTTTTGGAAACCTTTGTTAGATTGCTTGCGCCTTTGTGTTGTTACCGATCTTCTGAGCTTCTTCCCCTTTTTTGTATAATTTTTGTCCACTGTAAATAAATCTGCACTGATCTGCATTTGGGTCTCTGTATGAATCTCACTGAATCTTACAGAAAATGCAGGAGTGTAATAAAAGTGCAGTGTAGAGAGAGAGAGTTGTAAGTGCTTTCCTGGTTTAAGCCAGGAGATATTCTTGGAAAAGCTGGGGCTTCAAGAATTTCTTGAAGGTGGAGAGAGTGTCTGTTGCTCTGGTAGCACTTGGAAAGCCATTCCACCAGCGTGGAACAACAGATAAGAATAGTCTGGATTGACCTGTGCAAGGCATTGGTCATGCTAGACAACGTTCCTTGGAGGAATGGAGTGGCCAGAGAGTAACACAGGGCTTCAAGAGGGTAACAAGGTAGATTAGAGCAGATCAGAGATCAATTACCGTGTAGGCCAACATTAGTGCTTAGAATATGATGTGAGCAGCAGTGGAGTTCAATGAACAGAGGTGTGACATGCTCTTTTTGGCTGGTTGAAAACCAGATATGTCAATTATTACACCTAGGTTTCTTGCAAGATAGGCAGTTTATCTTAATGCTGATGTGATGTATAGTTTGCTTGGCTGGGAGGACCAGCAGTTCAGTTTTGGAGAGAATAGTTGGACAGAGCCTTGGGGCACCCCTGTGGTGGGGTGGTGTAGTGCAGATGTTTGCCCTAGCCATGACACATCGAATGACCGCTCAGTGTGAGAGGATTCAAACCAGGAGTGCTTTGCCATTGATGTCCATGTTTGTCAATTTGTCCAGTAGTCCAGTGGTTGACTGTATCAAATGCTGCTGATAGGTCAAACAGGATAAGTACTAAGGATTGAACTGTCACTTTGGCTTCTTTTAAGACTTCTGTCACAGACAGAAACGCTGTTTCAATGGCTGTTTAAAGATGGATCGTTCAGTAGTTTTAGAAAGGAAAGAAAGAAGAGAGACAGGCCAGTAGTTCTCCACTTGAGTGGGAGCGAGGGAGTTTTTTTTTTTTTTTGAGCAGCGGTGTTACTTCGGCTTGTTTGAAGGTGGTGGGAAATGTACCCAAATGTACCCTAGTTAGTGAAGCACTGACCACATGTGTGGTTGCTGTCACAGTGATATGGGCTATGGCCTGTAGAAAGGTGGCTGGAATTGGCCAAACGGCTACAGCAGAAAAATGGCAGGGAGCCAGTGATAATGGTACTGGTACTGATCTTTCGGTTTGTTATTCAGTGACAAGGGCTGTAACTAGCTAACTAGTTCAGGCGCTTACGGTGGGTCTGTGTCATTAAAAATGTGTTGTTTTGGGAGGGTGGTAAGACAGTATGGGTGTGAGAGAGAGTGTCAAAGAATCAGTGTTGATTTTGTGTGAGCTTGCATATGGCTGTGTTTGCAGAGTTTGTGCATGAGCACTATGAAAAGGAGCAGACAGACTTGCAGCTGGTTTCACATCTTGCGAGGAAGTGGTTTCTATTTCTGTTTGTTACAATACCAGTGTCTCAGAGAACTGTGCAAAACTTTCAGATGGTAGGTCAATGCAGATCATGTGAAATAGGTCAGATTTAATCTCCTTTAAGAATCTTCAGATCATGACACTAAATTCCACAAAGCACACACAGGCATACATTTATTAAGCTCTCTGTACCATGCTTTAGATTCAGCGGTGAAATACACAGACCATATGCTGAACTACCAACTTTATTTAAACACATTGGACAGACTGCTAAAATAGACACATGGATAATGTTTGCTTCATTCAATCTGCCAGGCTACATTTAGCTGCTGTTTGCTACATGAGTTTAAAGCGTGTAGCCACATGCATGAATTTGCACCTTATCTGAACCTTGCTTTAGATTCCACTGGCCCCAGAAATGGAGCTCATAGCAGTTGATGTTTTTTTCTTTTCTTCCTTTTTAGAGAAAAATCACAAATGTCAAGTGTGTTTTAGGAGTTATCTTAGCTGAAAGAAAATGTTTTGTGAATAAATTGATTCAACTGCATACTTTGAATAATAAAACAGTTGGAAATGGCATTTACAAAATGGTCGTGCTCTAGGCAGACTGCACATTTCAGTTATATTTAATGGGGTACAAGTCTAAATAAGGCTTCTTTGAAATAGACCCATAGACCCAAAGTATCTTTGCTTGCTTTCAGCGTTGTGGTTTTGGTTATCATCCTCTTAGAGAACCCAGGACCTGCAAAGCGTTTCTGACACTGCGCTGTATGTTTCGCTCCAGAATGCATTCTCATCTTGAGATTTCATTACACCCCTGTACATAATTATTCAAAACACCCGGGGCCAGATGTTGCAAAGCTGTACCAAATATGATACCAAAATATGGCCAAGCCTCTTCCATTTTTATTTTAAAATAGTTATACTGTTCTTTTCTTGGGATTATTCATTCTTTCATCTGTGAACATAGTGCTGATGTGACTTGGCAGAAAACTTCTATTCTGTCACTTCAAAGGATCATTTTTTCCAGGGTTGTGAAATGGCAGTATGCTTTTAATCAGTTACAATCTGGTTTATACAAAGTTGTCAGTCACCAATCCACCTTGACCTTCCAGTTGACCTCGGAAGCTTTCCTTGGCTCCTTTCTTACAGTTTGCACTGTCCTCATGTTTTGTGTGAGCCTTGGATCAATTTTTCACTTGCAGACACATTTGCAGGCTGGCAGTCAATCAAATCATCATCATCAAATGCATTCTCTGTAGTTTACACTTTAAATACATTTGACCTTACCATTTCATCTTAAAGAAGTTATTGTAATCCAATAATTTATCATCTTTTCATGAGTACAAGGAAGTCTGTGTGGGTAGTTTTAGATTTGTTTCCTTCTCTTGACATGCCATGCCAGAGATATGCATATATTACATGTGACATATTGACATAGTATAATAGATCTTTACTTTGAATTCCCTCACTTTCAAGGTGGAATTGATTGTAAATGTAAATGATTTTAAACAGTCTGGTACCAACAAATTCCATCATGTACAGTATGTTGCAATTGATTTAATGTAACTCAGATGGGTGTTCATGTGCACATGTGTATTCATTTATCTCTAAACATTTATGATGTTTTGTAATGTTTTTTTGATGCAGCAGCCCAAGCAATCTTAACATTATCCTTATGAATGGTCAATTGAAGGAGAGGAGAGGTGAATAAAGAGAATATGGTGGTGGAGTGATCCAGCAATTATCTAATAAAAAGATATTGAACAAGTATAACAGTCACTTGGTAAAAAAAATATTTCACTGGAATAACAATTGGTTATTGCAACTACTCAAAGAGGTTGAGGGTTGAGGGTTGGTGTGCTACTCAATGTATTTCCAAGTATGTATACAGTATCATGTTAATTTTAGGATGGTGATTGGACTTTTCTGTGTAGTTTTTCACACCACTCCCAAATGTTTACTGGGTACAATTTGATAGATTTCTCCATGAAACTTGCCCAATTGTCTACAAAGTAAAGGCAAAGGTACAAGTTTTCTGAAATGTTATGTACAGATAACACAGGTACGAGCCGTTTGCTCTAAATTGCATTTCAAAATTGAGTTACACACAGTAAGATTTAAAATGATTATTGTATTTTGTTGACACAGTATTAGATATTTACACTATATCATATATTTGATATCTTATGCCATAAATTAGAAAATACTGTCACTACAGAGAAAAAATATATATATTTTCATGGATAACATGTAATATCATGAAGCAGGCTATGAATGGGGCCAGTACACCAATAGTAAGAGGTTCAATGCAATATACTGGCCTCCTTATCAGTAGCAGTTGTTCAGTGGGGTGATGTCTGGCATTTTATGGTTTCCCTGCAAGAATGAGAGCCGATCAAGTGAGCCATCACAACAAGCTGCATGGGATGAGAGAGGCCATGGAGCACTAAACATGGAGCACATTTGGGCTCGAGCCATTTAAGTCGAGAGAATTCGCGAGCAGGAGGAATGGAACTTCATGAAGAAGGCTTCTTCTGCATCTTGGCAAAGGCCTGTTCTTTGTATCAAGAAACACTGCAAATAATTGATACATTGTAAAAAAAAGTTCAAAAACAGACCTAGCCTGAGGTTGCTAGGCATTAGGAATCATAGGATGGTTCCCTGAACACAATTAAGCCTTGTCTGAGAAGAAGAGAGATCTTCAATGAAGGAAAAAAAAAAAAAAAAAAAAAAAAGAGCTTTTCAGTCACTTGCAGTGCTGTGCAAAAGTATTTGCCCCCTGACCGATTTCTGACATTTCTTGCATGTTTGTCACGCTCATCCATTTCAGATCAAGCAAACCTAATTATACAAAGATAAAACACAAGTAAACACAAAATGCAGTTTTCAGTGCCAATGTCATTTATTAAGGGAAAAAAAAAAAAAAAAAAAAAAACCATCTGAACCTACATAGGCCCACGTGAATAAGTAATTGCACCCCTAAAACTAATAGCTGGTTGAGCCGCCTTTTGCAGCAATAACTGCAGTCAAGCGTTTGCGATAAGAGGTGAGGAGTCTTTCACATCGCTGTGATGGGATTTTGGCCCACTCTTCTGTGCAAAATTGTTTAAGATCAACCAGATTGGATGGTTTTCGGGCATGAACAGCCTTTTTAAGGTCATGCCACAGCATCTCAATAGGGTTCAGGTCGGGACTTTGACTAGGCCACTCCAAAACCCTAATTTTGTTCTTTTTTAGCCATTCAGAAGTGGACTTGCAGGTGTGCTTCGGATCGTTGTCTTGCTGCAGAACCCAGGTGCGCTTTAGCTTGAGGTCTCGAACTGATGGGCGAACATTCTTTGCCAGGATTTCTTGGTAGTGAGCAAAATTCATGGTTCCATCGATAATGGCAAGTCGCCCAGGTCCTGAAGCAGCAAAGCAAGCCCAGATCACACTTCCACCACCATGTTTCACTGTTGACACAATGTTCTTTTAATCAAATGCAGTGTTCTTTTTGTGCCAGATGTAACGGGATGCATTTCTCCCAAAAAGTTCAACTTTAGTTTCGTCAGTCCAGAGGACATTTTCCCAAAAGCTTTGGGGATGATCAAGATGATTCTTGGCTAAAGTGAGTTGGGCCTTGATATTCTTTTTGGTCAACAGTGGCTTTCGCCTCGGAACTCTTCCATGGATGTCATTTTTGCCTAGTGTCTTTCTGATGGTGGAGTCATGTACATTGACATTAACTGTGGCAAGTGAGTCTTGCAGTTGTTTAGACGTGGTTCTTGGATCCTTTTTGACTTCTGCAACTAGTCTGCGCTGTGCTCTTGGAGTAATTTTGGTAGGTCGGCCACTCCTGGGAAGGGTCACCACTGTGCCATACCTTCTCCATTTATGGATAATGGCTCTGACAGTGCTCCGCTGGAGTCCCAAAGATTTACCAATGGCTTTGTATCCTTTCACAGACTGGGACGTCTCTATAATCTTCTTTCTTGTTTGCTCTTGAAGCTCACTGGAACGCGGCATGATGATGTGTGTTCAGTATGGCCTACCTCACCTTGTCAGACAGGTTTTATGTTGGTGGTCTCCTGATTGGAAATGTCTGGCAGCAATCAGACCTGGGTGTGACCATAAAATTGAACTCAGCTTTCCCCAATAATAGGATTAATCACAATTACCTCACCTTTTAACAAGGGGGCAATTACTTTTTCACAGAGGATCATGTAGGTTTGGATAGGATTTTTCTCTTAACAAATAAAATCACAACAGGACAACTACATTTTTTTAATACTTGAGTTATCTTTGTGTAATGTTTTAATTTGTTTGAATATCTGAAAAGGTTAAGTGGGACAAAGGTGCAAAAAGGTAAAAAATCAGTAAGGGGGCAAACACTTTTGCACAGCATTGTAGCTGTGTGTCTGGAAAACATTTTACTGGATGTGATGTGCTGTCAAACTGGATTTGCATTGGCTGAATTGAGTGTAACGGAGCAGAGAGATTTTGTTCTTTTGAAACATGAGATAGAATGTAGATATTTTATTCCCAGACTCCATACATTTGTGTACCCTTACCCAGGCCCAGATCTGAATTGAAGAGATCATAGCAGTCAGCTTTTTCTCAGACTGGTGTCTACAGTCTTGTTATCTAATACCTGTACTGTAAATGCAGGGCTGGTGGCCGTCTAGTGATTGAGCAGAGTGACCAGTATCGCTGCTGCCAGCAGTGCATGCCACACTCAAGTTTTTGTGGAGGAGCAAACTTATGGAAGGAATCCCGCTACATCCCTGGCTCCCTGCTGATGGTGTAGTTCAGAGCAGGCATGGAAGGAATCCTGCTACATCCTTGGATTCCAGCTGATGTTGTAGTTCAGAGCAGCCTTCTCTCCCCCCACCCCTCAAATACTTGGTTTGCACTATTTCAAATGGAACCATTTCAGTAAAGACACAGAACAGTTGCAAAAGCATATGTTTATTTGTCATTTAGTATATTCCCTTCAAAGTGTTTACCTTCTTGAAAAACAGACAAAGACAAAAAGAACCCTCCCTGGAATACAATTCCTTCATAGGGCATCACTCATAATAAAGCATGTTCATAAAAGTCAGCACAGAAACAGGGAGCTTTTTGTTGGGCTTCTATCGTAGCAAGACACTGGAGCATTTTTCAAGCCTGGGCTTATGGAAATGGACAGAAAAGCACAGAGACACACACACACACACACACACACACACACACACACACACACAAACGTTCATGCTAGCGTGGCTCTAACAGTGGCTATTCACTATTCAGAAGCCCACTAACACCACCCCCCCCACCACCACCAATCCTTTGAAACTTTGGCAAGATAAAATTCTACTTAAAACTAAAACCATCATCGATAACAGGACAGGACTCAAACAGTGGACAAAAGAACAACACAAAAAAAAATATCTCTTGGCTAAGCGTTACATCTACCACTATAATGCAGTAGTCTCTTCATATACAAACATTCAAAACAGTCACAGGCACCCTGTCCGTTTATTCTGGCACACTTTATACAAAAATAACCTTTTATCTAAACCTTTTCTGTGGCTCACAACTGTTGGTAGAGCAAATCATGGACACTTAGGAGTGCTTTCGATGATGGGCTAATAAAAGTGACACGAATAACATAACATCACTGATAAAAATAAGAGAACAAGGAGCAAAATACCTTCTCATAACACGGATTTAATAGCTATTTTGTGAGGTACTCTTTAAGACCCCCGGTTGTCTTTTGTTTAAGTCCACGGAGAAATCACTAGTCTGGCCTTGGCGCTCTGAGCAAAGTAAAGGACTGTTGGACATGTGTGCGGTATCTGGAGATGTAGTGTGGACACAAATAGGTTTGTTTCAGTTTGGTACAGGCCAGATAGGACACAGACAAGAGCACTTGACACCAGGGCCGCATATGGAAGTAATAATTAAAACAAAAAGAACATTCATGAGTAGTATAAAATGTTACAGAGCAGGAAAGCGTTGGGTGGTGATTGGCTGGTAGGCTGGAAGAGCAACAGCAAAGAAGAGGTGTTTTATAGATATGTGTTTGTCCCCGACATAGAGGGAAGAGAGGAGGAGGTTACACGAGAGAAGACAGGAAAGGTGGATGAGAGGAAAAATGGGGAAGAAAAGGGGGTTTCTCTCCATCCTCTGCAGTCTATCTTTTGTCTTTAACTGGGAGGGTCTGACAGTGTGGGAGAAAAAGGAGACAGCAACCAGTGAAGAGAGACCAGCTCTCTCCTCACTCGTCCCCGCTTTGTCCTACCATCTGTCTGTCCATCCCACAAACAGCAGAGGAATGAAAGATGAAAGGACAGAGACATAACAAGAAGAGAGAGACAGAGAGAGAGAGAGAGAAAGAGAAAATGTCAAGACAGTGACTCAGCTATCAGTTCTGGCACTGGAACCTGTCTACACATTCTGGAGCTTCTGAGCGTCCGCTGGCCAGTCGTAGCTGTCCAGGGTGAAGGAGTCGTAGTCGGAGTTGTAGACGTGGGACAGGACAAAAGCCTCCTTGTCCTTGGGCTCCGGATACAGAGACGCAATATTGTGCCTGTAGGCATAGTCCACCAGCTGAAAGAGAAGCAAAACATGCAGTGAAATTAAGAGGGGTCGAGGCAAAATGCACTTTGTGGAGAACTTTGTGGAGTGTGTCCTCTGATGAAGGTCTGTCCAGCTAAAAATGCATTAGAGTGTTGTGTTGTGGCGTTTGGCCAAGAGGCGGGTGAGATGCGGTCTCTGCTGCCTCCAACCTCCTCAAAATAGAGTGGCTTCACAGGGCCTCCTGTCTCCTGTCTGTAGATTCAGTAACTCTGAGGACCTGTATGTCCAGCAGTTTTTTCTTGCCCATTTCATTACAAACCCAGCACGTCTACTCTGGTCCCATGGGTCTGTCTACGGTCTCTCCCTCATAGTTGCACTGAGATGCCTTTGTGGCAATCAGAGGGGTTTCCACCATCCCAAAGCGACATACACAAAAAGGATAAACATTTAAGTGTGCAGATATAACATTAGATTCGCAGTATTTTGAGATGAAAGTGCAGTAGTGTAATAAGTGCAGTTTGGGGAGAGAGTGGGAGGTGCATTGTAAGTGCATTCCTGATATTCAGAAATTTTCAGAAATTCAGAAAGCCAGGAGATATTCTTGGAAGAACTGGGTTTTCAAGAATCTCTTAAAGGTGGACAGAGTATCACAGTACTCTGGATAGATACTTGCTGTACATTTACATTTTATCTTTGCAAGATAGTTCTAGTTCTATTTATTCTCTCTATAACAGTATGTGACTTCCCCCCTCATGTTTCTGCTCAAGCTCTGAGCTAAGTTTGTTTCACACAAAGACTGCATTTGTCTGTGTAAACAGAGAAGGTATTATGATAGGTTTTATGATAATAATAATGTGTGCGTCATCCACGTTGCTGTCTAGCATTTGATCCAATAGCCTTAAATAGCTACATTAACCACACAAACCTCTTAACCCAGTTTGTAAAATAGACCAACATCTGAATATAGCCTAGCACAATTTCGAAGTCCATAAGTGTAATAATATCAAGCTTACCTAGGCTGAGGAAAAATAGGTGTGTAGGAGTCAGTAGAGTGGATTTATTGGAGTTCTTCATACATTTTTGGTTTGGGTGCATCATAGATTATAAAGAACATAAAGTATCCCATTATATGGCTGACTGAGCATATAATGGGATAATGACCATTGAGGTAATAGGAGTTTGTGTGGGCAATCTGAGGATATATTTTACTTACAGCACTAAAAAACAAATGCAGTAATGATGGCACAGTGGCTTTTCAGCATACATGTGTAGGAAGTAATTGGACAGTCAGAATTTAGCGACACTAGAAAGGGTGGGATAGTGGGTAATTTAAATATGGTGGAGGTTCTGACCTTGACAGCGATCTTGAAGGACACCTCCCTGATGGTGCTGAGAGGGGGGTACAGTCTGCCCTCCGCTAGGTGCTCCTCTGTCACCATATCTGCTATGGCCTGATGGGGGAGAAACAGTTGCTCAACATGCCACTTAAAGGTGTCTCTTGTACAAAAAGAATGTATGAATGAGTGATGGCTAGTGTGGTGGTTTTGTTCATTGTGAGTCACGTGACCAGAGGGAGCAAAAGCCACTGGGTTAATCAAGAGTAACCACTGATCTCAGTGACAACAGATGCTAAGTGAAGCATTTTTTTGGAGATCAGTTGTTATTCCTAACATTATGGCCAGTAACCCTGCTTTTGGCGCATACACGCAAGAATGTCACATTAGTTGTTACGTTATATTGAACAGGTGACATTAGGTAGCAATGCAATTGGACAGTTCGCTTCAGTATGTTTTAATATAAAAAAAAAAATATATATATATCACCTCAGCAGTTGTCAGGAAGATGTCATCGGAGATGTGACGCACTCCACAGGCGATGACCCCCAGGGCGACTCCAGGGAAGACATAGGCATTGTTGCCCTGGCCTGGGTGGAAAGTACGCCCGTCTGCCAGGGTCACTTTCTTAAAGGGGCTCCCGCTAGCAAAGATGCCCCTGCCCTGTTCAGACAACACAATAAAAGACAGAGTTCACTCAGTCCTACTTTCACTACATTAGCTAAGAATCTGATGGGAGAAACCTGAACTTTATAGTTAAGTTAGTTCTTCTCAAACAGTGGGGTGCGATGCCAGAGGGGGTGTGTATGACCATGGGGAACATGCTTTTTTCCATACTAGAATAAAGTGTAATTGTACTCATTGTCAGAGTGTGCGCAGGAAGTATTAGCTCTATGGTGTAGGGTTTTTTTTGCACTGAGCATGCTCGCACACAGCAAAGAGCAGTAGATATAAAGTGCAGTGAACAAACCCCTAAGACACACCATGGAAAAATATTTAACAGGGATGAAAAGAAAGGCGGAGAGGGACAGAGGTAATGAGACAAACGAAAGTCACCCGAAAGCTAAGACGAGGAAATATGACGAAGCGCATGTAGCACTTGGCTTCACTGTGACTATGGTGCAGAGGTATACTTATAACAATTTTGTAGACAAATAATACTATTTATAGTTGTTGCGGAGTGTGGGGGGGTGCAAAATGTTTTCTTTTTCCTAGGGGGACCGTAACAGAAAATAATTGATAGCACTTAGTTAAGTGTTCATCCGGCTAAAGGAATATGATGAATAGCTAAAAAACTGAAATTAATACCTATCATTAAGAAAAAAAGAGTCACTTTCTGTAACTAGGATTTATAGACTTCACACAGCTTAATAGCTAAGTATTACAGTATGCTTTTCACTGAATAAAATATGATGGGTCATTTTTTCAATGCAGGGGGGAAACTGCAGGGGGCTATTCCAAATGATTGCTGAGGATCGCCTCCAGGACATACACATTTGGTTCCTTCATCAATATTAGTGAACTACGTGTCTTGTGATTGTGGGTTCAGATTACCTCAGTGAGTTTATAGCATTGCTCTGCAGTGCATTCCGCTTTGCTGGTGGGGTTGCTCAAGGCGAAGATGATGGGCCTCTCGTTGTAGGACGCCATGTTCTTGATGATCTTCTCGGTGAAAGCCCCTGCGATGGCAGCCACACCTGAAGGAAGAGCACACAACCAGGTCAGAGACTGATTTTATTAAAAACAACTGATGTTGGTGTGAATTCATATACCCAATGTGTATGTAGCAGAAGCCACAAAAATCAACAATGTCTTTCAAATTTATCTTGAAGCACTTCTAGGTGCTGGTAATCAAAAATGAATTCGGTGCAAAGCCATATCAGTTGCTAAGGGCTTGCACTTCCTAATGAACTTTTGCCATCCAACATCAATCAGATGAATGGGCTGCCTTAATGAAGCAAATGGGCTGTCTTAATGAGACAAAAGAAGGCTATGCTGTACTTCTAGCCATCTGTTCTCATCTTTCACTCTGACTGTGCTCTTTTGCCACTCACCGATGATGGCTGTGGGCTTGATGGTCTCGACCACCTCCTCCAGTGTCTTAATGTGGGCATGCTCGTGAGCAAACTCCTCCTTCTCGTGGTTCAGGTTGCCTCGACCCTGAGGATGAGGTAACATTACAGTTAACCGAGTGTCACCAAACCCTTTCATTTGCGAATAGGGTCTGGGAATGATCAACTGGGGGAATGTTTCCATAGCATTGTAAACAGCATAGACATCAAATCAATTTCGCAATTGTTGCACCAACATCATCTAACTAATCATATCAATCAGGGATTACTAACATTATTTCTTGTTTTGCCACTGATAAACTGCAATGGCAGCAATGAACTGGTGTTGTGACTGTTAAACTGTTTCATCTATAGCTCTATCACAGCCACCACTGTGGCTGTGCCAATCAGTCACTGATGGGTTCACCATCCTGCTGGCAGCAATATTCAGCTGGTTATGTACAGCATGATAAAAGCACAAATCTTGATTTTCAAGACTATCCACGCTAACAGATAAGGGTTTTCACACCATCTCCCGTGACGTCTACACATGGTTTACATCTTACATCCCGTACCTTCACAATAAGACCTTTGGAGTCGACCATCCAGATCTTCTTGATGGCGTCTGCTTTGGAGACTCCCTCCTTAGCCATGGCCATGATGAGAAGCTGTGCGATGCCCATGGCAGCCTGAGGGCAGAGGCAGAAGAGTGTACATGAGGCCAGAGTCTCATTTCTGCTACAAGATCCACAGTGTGATTCAATTTCCTTTTCTGTAATGCATTTTTATTGAGTTGCATTACTTGGATGAGATTACCTTAAAGATGACGTACTGCACATTCAGAGGTGATGGTGCCAATAAGTTCACTTAGTAACACAGTATCTGTTGCCTACAGCAAAGCTAAAATGAGTTAGAGGGATTTGGCTATGACTCACCTCACCAGCTCCCTGGAACACAAAGGTGTGGTCCGACAGCTTGTTCTTGGTGATCTTCAGAGCAGCCAAGACTCCTGCCACAGCAACAGAGGCTGTGCCTGGTTCAAATAGATGAAAAGACACAATGATTAAACAGATATCCAAGAGAAGCAGAGACAGAGAAAGAAAGAAAGTAAGAAAGAAAGAAGGCACAGATTCGGTTTAAAGATACAAATTTAAGGCGGAAGGGGGAGCTTTCCAGAGCACTTATCTTGAGGCTTACGTGTACAATATAGTTCAACCACTGATCTAGATTTCAAGTGAAATACTGAACTATATGGCCATAAAGACATTCCAGGAACTAGTGTACCAGAACCTCAGCATCCCAAAGATGAACGCTGATTAACTCTACCTTGGATATCATCATTGAAGGTGCAGTAGCGGTTTCGATATTTGTTTAGGATTCTGAAAGCATTGCTGTTGGCAAAATCTTCAAACTGAATTAGGCAGTTCATTCCATACCTGCACAGAAAACAAAATGCAATGCAGTGTAATGCAGATAGAACGTGAGTGTATATATGCAGTAATACATATGTAAAGGAAATGGGACAAAGATTAAGTTCTCACTTACTTGTCAGTCACAGCCTGCATGAACTCATCAATCAGCTCGTCGTACTCCTTCCCTCGTATTCTCTTGTGTTTCAGCCCAATGTATAGAGGGTCATTCAAAAGCATCTAACAGAAAATAAAAATAACATCAACAACTGTCAATCTACATAAATATTATATCAACAGCAATATAAAAAAAAAAAAATCACAGTAAACTGACAAGAGTGAATTGACGCACATCATGGCTACTGTGTAGTGTGTACTTTGATTCATTTATTTCACTTTTAATTCTCAATTGTACTTTGAGAGAGAAACAGGCCATTCTGCATTATTTGACAAGGCTTCGCCGCAAATGTTCCAGGCGTAACTTTTTTCTCCTTTAGCAACCCCATAACATTACGTTGCTATGTGTTAGCAGCCCTATAACCTTAAGTTGCTATGTGTTAGCAGCCCCATAACATTATGTTGCTATGTGTTAGCAGCCCTATAACCTTAAGTTGCTATGTGTTAGCAGCCCCATAACCTTAAGTTGCTATGTGTAAGCAGCCCCATAACATTAAGTTGCTATGTGTAACAGCCCCATAACATTAAGTTGCTATGTGTAACAGCCCCATAACATTAGGTTGCTATGTGTAAGCAGCCCCATAAGATTAAAGTTGCTATGTGTAACAGCCCCATAACATTAGGTTGCTATGTGTAAGCAGCCCTATAACCTTCAGTTGCTATGTATAACAGCCCCATAATCTTAAGCTGCTATGTGTAAGCAGCCCCATAACCTTAAGTTGCTATGTGTTAACAGCATCATAACCTTAAGTTGCTATGTGTAACAGCCCCATAATCTTAAGCTGCTATGTGTAACAGCCCCATAACCTTAAATTGCTATGTGTTAAAAGCCCCATAACCTTAAGTTGCTATGTGTTAACAGCATCATAACCTTAAGCTGCTATGTGTTAACAGCATCATAACCTTAAGCTGCTATGTGTAAGGTCTTGAGGAATACTTTCAGTTTCGACTGGTCTTGAACCCAGCTTTGCATTCCCTCACTATATTGAATACGGCAGCCACACATGGAAAATTCTTATATAGCAAATACATTTGCATGCTAGTTTCAGTAGCTGTCTGCTTTTTATTTTTATTTACACAAGGTCAACACAGTTATCTAATCAAATTGTGTTGCTGTTTGTATGTCATTTTGAGGTACTGAAACCAAAAAAGTCTTACACATGGCTTCTTTAACCCTGCTAAGGCCGTGGCACTGGGTGCCATCACTGTACCTACCTGATTATCGGTGCCCACGTCCAGCAGCACAGGCAGACACTGCTGGGGAGGCACTCCACCACATGCTGTGTACAGGGCCAGCTTGCCCACAGGGATGCCCATACCATAGCTGCCCAGGTCACCAAGGCCCAGGATACGTTCACCATCTGTCACCACAATGGCCTATGTGCAAATATGTAAACAAGTATATATATATGAGTATATATTTTCAGTATCTGGACACACAGTGAGTCAATAGAGTTCTTGTTGTTATATAACATCAAACAAAAGTAAGAACAAAAGTTCTCATGTTGTGTAATTGTGCAAAAATGTGTATATGCAATTTGTACTTCCATATGAAAGTATGCAAGTGTGTGTATATAATTACACGCATTGGTATGACTTTCATATGTGAAGCTGTATTATAACAGCAATCAAATGAATGTACAGTGCATCACCACACAAGTCATCCAAATACCTTGATATTCTCCTCTGGCCAGGAGTTCAGCATTGTAGAGATATGGCCTTTGTCATGAATGGTGATAAAGAGACCTCTGGTGGTGAAAAAAGGAACAAAAATAAAAGGTGTCCCCATGGTTAATTATGGTTGCAACATGAAGTATCCTTTAAATATACTACACTTTTTTGACATATTCATTTAATATCTCCTCATGATCTGCTAGCTCTACATCCTCCAGAGACACTAAAACTAACAATCCTCTCACTTCATCCAAGCTCCGTGAGTTGGATTCATGTAAAGTGGGAACAGTCTGTCTCCAAACAATAACATTTATTCATTTTGTATGATAAAAGATTGTGTGATTGTGAGTTTCTCTGGAGGAAGTGAACAGAATTGTGACCTATCTTTCTGACATGTTTTGTTTGGTATTTGGCTCTATGGCAGATGTTGAACAAAAGTGTCTACTAAGATATTAATAACATAGGAATATGAACCTAAACAAACACAATATCATCCAACAACACTGACTGCATCTCCAAGCATAGTCTGTACTAATTGTTCTTTAACATGTGGTTCTACACTCATGAGATATATGACATATGGCTTTATACTGTCTATGTAACTACAAATATGATCTGAAATCTGACCAAGCCAACCAAGACAGTTTATGGTCTGGACTAGTCTGTTACCCAAAAGCATAGTTGCTAACCAGTTAGTAACTTGGTTGGTTGGCAATGGGCAATAACATTGTAACCAACAAAGGTGGTAACTATGCTTTCGGGAAATCGACCCCTGGTCCATTGGCGGTTTTTATGTCACACAGAAACCTCATTGTAACCATGCACCAACCACACATAAAGTGATCCCTATGGGAACTGTATGACGGAGTCAGATAATTGTTGCTTCTTCCTTGTTATGCCTCATTGATTCTAAACACACAGGCCCACATAATAGACAGGTGTCTTAAGGGCAAAGACCAAAAGGCCATTACTGAGAATGTGACCAATAAAAGGGAAACCAGTCAGAACCTAGCCAAAAAAGGGATGTAACTGTAAGGATAAGCATTAAGATCTGTGGCGTGTGCATAACCTTAATTCCCCAAAGATAAAAAGGGAAGTTCATATTAAAACTCTGCCGGCGAGTGTGGCTTTTGTCTTGCTTGTTGAACTGCATGTGAGTGAGCATTCGTCAAACTGTAAGAGGCTTAACTACAGTATTGTACTATGCAGTCTAATTTAAAGATTAGGAGCCTTCGTCTGGTGTGTTATAAACAGTCAACTGCCCAGCACACATCACACCCCTCACCTGGGTCTACGGAAGGCCAGGCCATATTGCTGACAAGCCAAGCCCACGGTAGGCGTGTAAACAATGGGCATAAACTCCTCTATGTCTGACGTCAGCAGCCGGTAAAAGAGCTTTTCGTTGCGGTCCTGCAGCGTCATCAGCAAGATATACCTGGGAAGGTTGATGGTGATTGGGAGAAGAAATAATAAAATAAATATTTCTATTTTTTCACAAAATACAAAAATTACAAAATTACAAAAATAATAATTAAACAAACTATAAAAATATAATAAATAATAATTAAAAAAAACAAGCGGTCAAAGAAAAGCAAAGTGCACGATTGTTTTTTTTTTTTTGGCTGAACAGACACTTTGTCCTTGCCTCAATGAGAAATTCCACAGCACACTATTTCAGTAGTATCAAACCGTCACCAGTGGAGTCTGCACCAGCCTGGGCATGAGGGCTTAACCCTTTGTTGTACACCATATTTAACCAGCTGTACAACACACACAATGACACAGACGGTGCTATAAATCTAACCTTGTGTCTGCAAATATTTCACCATCACACACTGTGTGTGAGTTGACTATACACACACACACACACACACACACACACACACAGATAAAACTACATGTGCCCCCATGACACACCTCTGTCCAATCAGATAGGTGGGAGGGGGGGGGGTCGCCTTACTTGTCGAGGGGGTTGGTGCGGGTCTCGTAGCTCTTCATGACCCGCAGCACCTGGACGTCTTGTGTGAGGAAGCAGGGGGGTAGCAGGCCATGGATGCCCAACTGTAGGCGTTCCTCCAGGGTGAACGCCATGCCCTGTGAAGACCCAAGGCAGCACCTGTTAGTTCCTCCTGTCTACATCTGCATGTAAAGTTACTGATTTTAGGAATGCACCAACATATCAGAATAGAATACAGGACTTGTTGACTGGTGCTGACGAATGAGCAAATAATATATTTTATTATATCAAAGCAATTCTGCAATAGCTAACTCACAATACCTCACAATACTCTAGATGACTCTACAGTCACTCAGCTGAATTGCATATCATTCATGGTTCACAGTCTGTGTTCTGTGAATCTGCGTTTGACCAAATCTAACCAATGTAACTATCCAATGGGCATGTTGAACAAACTGCAGCCTGTTCCTGCCAGACAAGGCTTATCCATCTGGGCACCCCCAACAATGTGGTTCATATTAAGGCAACACCACTTAGGCAGCCGTTACGGCACGGGGGTGTGTTTCAGATCTTGGCCAGGTTTCCAGACAGGAGAGGGGAGACACCACATGTTCGTGCTATTTATTTCTGGCCAATAGAATGGCTTCCTGGCCATCCTCCCCTACTCAGTTATATACTGTACCTAATGTCTGTTTCACATACACCTACATGAAACACACACACACACACACACACACACACACACACACTCCATCCCCCTCACCATCTCTCTCCCTGGCATTGTCTGCTCCTCCTTTGGCTTTGAAAATAAAGATACTCAGCATCTATTTGCCATTTTGAAAACGGGGCTGTGACTGGACACAAGAGGATATCCTGAACGGTGAAGCTCTTGCTCTTGGCTTGCAGTTTATCACTGCATAAGCAGTTCCCAAAAGCAAAAAAAATACAGTAGTCATGTCCTGTTTAATTTGCTCTTTAGCTAAATTTTCCTGAGAGTGCATACAGTTGCTGAAACGAATCAGAAAACTCAATTTAAAATGCATTTTTGCAACACATTAGTTTTGTGAACCATTTTAAGCACTTGTTAAATAGGTCTCCCTCTTCCATCCCACAGTCATCATAATCACCAAGGAGTCCATTCACCCTACATTCTTTTTCTAAAACACCCTAAGGACTGTAACTAAGAACGTCCATCTAGATGACAGGATGGTTCTACGTGTGTCCCTAGATTTAGCCACTCGAGTCCACTTGAGTGCAGCGGTATATAGTCCAAGCCTTTATTGTAATAAAAACCAGCAACTATATAACATGACTTCAAGCCAACTGACCTGTGGACTTGAATATCTCACTGTAATAGCTGAAAAGCTACCAGAAAGGTCTAAGGAAGCAGACAGTTCAAACAGGACAGATGTTCTCTTCACCTAGCTGAACATCGATAACTGCACCCATATTCTAAATTGCCCCGGCTCCGTGCCAAGGATAAATCAAAGCCACAATCACTCTTATCTACACGAACTTTGATTTTGATGAAAAAAAAACTTGCATGGCATAAGCACTCCTACGTTATCCCCTCGGTTCTGAGGCAGCCACATTACCTTGTTGAGATGTGGATTTCTGGTGATATCATAGCCTCGCTTTTTGGTGCTAACGCTGCGTTTTGCCCCCGAGTGGCAGACCCGTACTGTCCCTAGGACAGTGTTGTCTATGTCGCGGGTGACAGGGTGACCTGACGGGCTTGCGAGCAATCGCAGAGCGCTTGTGGAGCGTCTGCACAGCGATAGAACACTTCTGCCTGGTAAAGAGTTCATGTTTCCTGAAAAAAAGATGAAGGATTTGATGAGTGGGCCTGTCAGAATCTGTCACACTAAAAACAACATAATATGTCTGAATTCTGTGCATAACAACCCTTCTCAAGTTTAGCAAGTTAGCCCTTCAAAATCGTAAACAACATAGGGCCTCGACAATCATCATCCCAGTTACAGTGTCTCCTGACAGGGGCAAAATGAATTTGACAGCTGGTCCCAAAATGTGACATAGCTTTGATAAGCGATTGACAGATTATGGGGTCCTCTTCCATTTTCATTTTGTGCTGTCAATAATACTTTGTTTAGCCCGAGCAAAGACGCCTTCCCAAAACGCTTTCTCATCTCCCAAATATCCAGTTAGCTAGTTAGCTAACGTTAGCACAATGTAGCCTACCTGAGAAGAACCAGGCACTTTCTTGACGCTCCTCTGCAGAGACAGAAAAGATGCGCACATACAGCAGTTTAAACAGTAACTACCTGGTCCACGCTCCCCGGCGTACTTTGTCTGCGGATGCTGCTGCAACAATCGGTACAAACAGCTGATACAAGCTTGTTTGACATTGACACTTTCACTTTCCTGCCCACGGCCTGCCTTTTTCAGAGGGATCGGCGAATCAAATACACACAGACTTTCGACAGCCACTCCCTGCACCTCTCCAAATAAAACGTCGACGTCCATCACCCGCCTTTGGTTGCAGGGTGGAAAACAAATTATTTTTCATTGGCTAGTCATAAATTGATTCATTTTAGCCATGGATTTTAACATTTTTATTAGTGAAACAAAGCATTCTATTTCGAGGATGACTTTGCATTTTATGCTAATAGTTTATCATTTTTTCTCTTAGGTAGCTTAAAACATTTCTCAACAAAACTGTTATGAAGGCGGTTTCACAACAGTCCCGTTTTAATAGTAAAAAGAATAATAACATCACATAGACTACAAATGCATAGCACACACCCCTCCCTCTCCTGAAACTTTATAGTTTGCAGAAGAGAGGTCAATTCGTTTCTCAGTACAATGCCAGGAAATCATTATTACAGTAGGTTACATGTCCCCGGTCCAACCAAACCTGATCACTTTATATGAAATCAGCCGAGTCTATTATCTCTGGTGACAGGCACGACCATTGAATGTAAAAAAGCGGACACGACACAAAAAAGCGAATTCGTGCAGGGCTAACTTTTATTTTAAAATGTTACTGTCTAACAAAGCGGATGTTAATGGGGTATTGTCAGTGAAGATTCTCATTCATCCAGGTCATCTTAGTCAAAAGTGCTTAGTTGTAGGCAACTGGACCTCTTATTGAGCTTGACTACGTTTGGTCTGTTACAACAGACTTCGTCAGGTCTAACTCTGGTATGGGAAGAGGTACTTTTTATCTCTGGAGGAACCAGGACATGCACTGCGCTCTACGCATTGGGTTCAAAAATTCTCTGGTTCTACGTAGATGAGAGACATCTAAACTGTCTCTGTCTAAAGTTGAGGGAGGGACCTAGAAATGCTTGATTAAGAGTGTATTGAAACATGCAGGGATTAATCAAGACGTTTGGTCGAAGAGCATCTTATTAGTTATCTTTAAAATAAAATGTGATTTAGAACATGATTTTATTATAGGTACACGCCTATTTAGTGTTTCACAATGTATTCTTGATTTTCTATCATTAAAAAGTAGACTACACTATCTGTTGTTAAATTATACAGATAGTTAGCCCTCCAGCGAGAAAATGGGCTAACTAGATGTTACTGCTTATTGGTACATAATATAACCTGCACATTGCTGCATGTGCCATCCCAAGAAATTTAATGGCCATTCTTTCTCTTTACATCTTTGGATCTTTGGAACCCATGTCTTAAAGGATTGCATACATGTTATTATATTATACATACACGTCAGCACACAAGCATACAGTTAACACATAGCCTGAATGCCTTTAACATATTACTTTGTGTAATCAAGCACAATAGCTTCTTAATGGTTTGCATAATCAAGCACAAGAGGTGAAGACATCTCAAGAGATCAAAATAGCTTACATGCTATCAGCCTAGTAGGGCAACATGCCACCAAGTTTCTTTGGCCCCTTGTGTCAGTGTCTCCAAAACAGACAGAAACTTACTTTTTAAAAAAAGTCCATTTTTGTTTCTCAATAGGTGGCGCTACACTACGCTAGGGTGGTTGAGGGCTCACTGGATATGTCTCCTTGAGACCTATATACCAGTTACAATTCTTTAGCAAAAGCATTACAGTTCTGGGGGCACAAATACAGGCGAGGAGCTGTCACTGGACCAAAATAGCTTGGGATGAGCCCAGTGGAGTTCTATGCCCAGCAAGTTTGAAGTGACCCAGTGTTTCATTGGCTCAAATAGCTATTTTTGTTTGCCAATAGGAGGCGCTATGCCACACATGGGAGATTGAGGGCTTGTTGGATTCAGCTCATGGAAACCTATCTTCCACTAAAATTTTGTTTACCGGGGTGCTATGGTTCAGGAGTAATTATGCAAAAACTGTGACCAAAATTAACTGTGTGTTAAAACTTGGATCTACATGCCCAGTGAGTTTCATGTGATTTGGTGGTTTAGTGTCCCAGGAGCAGTCAACTGAAATTTGTGCAGATTGTTTTTCTCACCTAATAGGTGGCGCTACATCACACATGGGTGGTTGAGGGCTTATGACATGTAGCTTCTAGGTTACTATGGGCATACTAGGGCTACATGCCCTAGCACAGCATGATTTCTATGAGGGCTCGTCTGATGTGGCTCCTGAGACCTACGTACCACTCAAAATCCGTTGGCTCAGGTGGTACGGTTCTTGAGTTATTGCCCGGAAACTGTGTTGAACCATCCTGTCCTGAACACCCCCCCCCCTCCCGTACTAGGGGTGGAAAGTGATATGATTTTATCAATCAATGCCATTATCAGTTCTGCTGTCGGCTGAATTATTAAACAGTTACCATTGAAAAGGTAATCTAACGTGTTTTTCAAAATCAGCTAATAGGTATATATTGTAGCCTATACTACTATGATGTTTATTGCATTTTGTGGGATAAACCCTGCAGAACTTTACTCTCTATTTCAACCTAACTTTTAGGAAGACAACTTAGGCTGGAAGCTGACTGAAAGACGCTGCTGGATGCGCCTTTAAATTAGACTTTTAATTTGAAAGAAAATACCGGAAGTATCTCTATTTTTGGGCGTTATTTTTTATCTTTTCACAACTCCAACAAAATATAGCGAGCTAGCGGTTGTGTGTGGCGAGACAACAACAGCTGAAACGGGAGTGGGAACGTTGCCTTTGCAGTGCAGTACAGCTAGCTGCGTTTCAAAACAGATTTGTAAGAAGGTACCTCTGTAAGTAAGTTGCTAATGTTGCATTTATTTTTGGAACGTCATTTATGTTGAGCTTGCTAGATGTTTTACACTCAATTTTTAACCGTGACCTAGATTTACATCAGTGAAAATTCCCATATCAACTGGTGGTGTTGTTTCATTACTTCGCCGTTGTGATGATGGCTAGCTTGCTAGATTTAGCAGTCTTCGCTAGCTTGCAGGCAGAAAATAATGTACCTTGCAGCTTATCTGGTGTAATGCTAGCTTAGTTGACAAACAACCGGTTCAGGTTTTATGCAGAAACGTATAACGTATGTCATTCATAGATAATGTAATATTTTAGGGAGCTGTTCTACTGAGCATGCTTCTGTGGAAACAAAACAGTCCTAACTGTGCAATGAATACGTAGGTTAATGAACCTAAAGCCAGCAGCAAGCTAACGTTAGCTTACATGGAAAAGGTTGTGAGAAGATTAGGGCTATTTCAGACACGTGGGAATGTTCCCGTTATTTACACGCCTGGTTGTTATTTACACGTTCTTGATGAAATAAGGAAAGGTTGATACGTGGAGCTGTATTAATTTACCATGATCTATAATTGTTATTATTACATTCATATGACTTTGTTTATACACTGACATGAAAATTCCCTTTACATGAATGCCAACTGCATTGTGCAATGTAAGCGTCAAAAACAGTAGGTTAGAGCGTGATTTATCATAGTTCACTGAAGACACGAGACGGCTGCTTTTACTTGATAGTCTTTGCATTATAGCACATTAGTGTATATCATTGCAGATGAAATGGTTAACGCAATTTGACCATTGTATGTACGTTTCACAGCATTTAAGTATTTTACGCATTGTTTTTTCCTGAAAGCTTCTGACTTCTTCCTTGTCTGACCAAGAAGACATGTAGTGTTCTTCTGGTTGTGTACTTGGTCCTATAACCAACCAAATATGCTTACACATATTTTCAGTGAGAGTGTGGAGTGTATGTTGAGGAGTGACACAACATTGAACTTTGAATCTTAACATACACGTAGTTATCAGCTACAAATCAGTTGTGTGCTACCTTGCAGGTCACATCCTGTGGATTAAGCTTGCTGCTTGTTTATTTTATAATGTGCTTGAATGGCGTTGTGTTGCATTTTAAAGTTGTCAACATTTGCTGCTGTAAGTCTAACCAAGTCTTTTGAAACCCAGCACTCTGGGTAGTGTGATTTTGTAATGTGTAAATGACTCAGGTTGAGGTGTTTACATGAATGACACCATTGTGTGTAGTTAGTCTCATGCATACATAATGTTTTAAGACCCAATATATAAGAATGATAAGCTATAGTGTCCTAGGAATTTTTAAATAACCACATATTGGCCAGCAAAGTGGTGTTGCTACAGTCAATGGCCCCTTGTCCAGCTGTGCAGATTACTTAATACTGCTGATGATGGTGTCTTGTTTTTATCAGAAGGATGACTAATGTTTCTTATTTGTCTGTATGTCTCACTCTCTCTGGCTCTCCTCTCTCCTCTACAGAAAAAAAACAAATCAAAATGAATGTTGGTGTGGCCCACAGTGAAGTAAACCCCAACACTCGAGTTATGAACAGTCGAGGCATTTGGTTAACATACGCTCTTGGTGTCGGAATGCTTCACATTGTCCTGCTAAGCATTCCTTTCTTCAGTGTTCCTGTCGTGTGGACACTCACAAATGTTATACACAATTTTGTAAGTGTTTGATAAAAGAAGTTTACACATATTTGACCCTTTTTGCTTTTTGTTGTCATTTTCAGTGTGTTTTCTAACAATGTTTTATGTCATGCTGTCAGCCAGAAGCCTTTTCTATTAACTATTTAGCCTTTGTCATTGTCATTGTAAGCTCACCTAAAGCACACTGATGTTGAAACAATTGGAGCTTCCTTAGCACATCCATGCCTCATTGTTAAACTAGGAGTCCCCCAGAATATAAAAACAAGGTCACTGGCATGATGTAATTTGCTAAGTTAAAGCAATTTTGCCACCTGGTGGAAGTCGTATTGCTGCAACCGAACGATAAGGAAACCCATTGAAAAGTCCCCGTTATCTGTTGCCAGTATATTGCATTCTGCTTAGGCCCATTGTTGACAACCACTATCCGTTTAGTACATTTAAATTTAGCACACACCGCATTTTGCAGCACATGGAATGACTGAATGGCATCCCCTCCCAACAGCTGATAACTGAATTAACAGAGAATATCCCCTCAGACAATCCCTCCATGTTTTCTCCTGTAACATTTCCTGATACCAAGCATACGTTGAAGTCACAAGTTGTAGCCCTAAAGGCACATAAACCTGATTTGTTTAATTTTTTTTTTCTTTTTTTTTACCTATTTAATGTGTCTGTACTCTATGTGCTTTTCATAGGGGATGTATGTGTTCATGCATGCAGTAAAAGGAACACCATTCGAGACCCCTGACCAAGGCAAAGCAAGGCTCTTAACACACTGGGAGCAGTTGGACTATGGTGTTCAGTTCACATCATCCAGAAAGTTCTTCACTATTTCACCCATCATTTTGTAAGTGTTACTGTTACTTTAGAATGCTGTGCTCTGTACCCAGTTTACATAGTTAAAACTTTATTTTTCAGAATTAGTTTCAGAATGTAATGTCCTTATGTGATTGACTGTACTGAATATTTGCCAATTCCTCTTCTCTCCTCTCTACCAGATACTTTCTCGCCAGCTTCTACACAAAATACGACCGCGCACACTTCATCGTTAACACAGCCTCGCTTCTGAGTGTACTTATTCCAAAGTTGCCACAGCTACATGGTGTCCGAATCTTTGGAATTAACAAGTATTAAACGTGGACCCCCGCAGAGCTGAAACCCTGACCTAACTTGCAGTCTTGAGCTATTGCATCAGACTGTGGGGCTAAATAGGTAAACCTTTGTACTGCGGTGGTGTATACTTAGCAGTTTTGTACTGTCTGTTGTAATTGTCCCTTTCATTACTTGGATACATTGGGAGGAACTGTATTACAGGGATATGGACAGAGGAGAATGCCATGTGCATTACTAACTTAAGTAAAAAAAAAAAAAAATGTTGAGGTCCTCATGGACCTGGGCTGGCCCAGGTTTCAGAGTTTATGACTGGTGACTGTTTCTTGTTGTTTTGTTTCTCTGATGTTTTCAAACTTTGCATAATAGCCCTGTCTACAGAGTGGAGAAGGAAACTTTTTTTTTTTTAAGTGTAACATTTCTGGAGGTGTTCTTAAACCAAGCCACGAAAACTATCAAACCTACCTTTTTAAAAATGTGTTTCACATGGACGGGAACCTGTGGTTCATAACGAAGTACGACTCTCTGCTGCAGAGTTTGACTACCCTGTACAGTAGACTGTCTGTGAATTGTTTTTTTTTTTTTTTTTTGCATGATATCCTTGTTAAAATGAATCATTTGTCTTTGTTCAATCAAATGAGCAGCATTATTGTGTGTGTGTATATATATATATATATATATATATATATATATATCTTTTTTTTTTATGTTTCAAGTTTTGATTCATAATCAAAAAGATGATTAACAAGGATGAAGTGTTTACTTAAAAGGTCTGAGATATGTTTATGTACGTATATTCATTAACTGTTTAGAACTTCATAAATTTACTCTGGATGTTGTTACCAAGGCAGCTAGTCATTCTTGGCCTCAGCGCATCCATGGTATTCTAGGGCCTCTGAATGCCCCTGTATGTGACATAATTTAAAATAATTCTGCCCCTAAGTGGGTAACCAGTCTTGTCCCACTCGTTCTAATTGTTTGGATAACAGCAAGCGACTGTGTTGAGGCACAGCAATGACCAGAGCTTCACAGCCTTGCATTATTTGCCATGTGATGAGAAACAAGTTAACAATTGTTTTTAAATGTCTGGACATATTGTATAGCAATTCAAATAAACAAGTGTTAAAGTAAAATCACGCTGTCTTAAAATTTATTTAAGGCAACGTTGTAGAGGTGGCCCATCTTTGATATTTTACAAAAATCACTGTGAAAAGAATCTACTATTTCAATTGTGTTCTGTTCTTAAGTGGTCATTGATCACATTAAAAAAAAAAAAAAAAAAAAAAGTCTTTAAAAACAGATTCAGCAAGTCTCCTCTGCAAGGTTTTCACAAAGATGCTGTGCAACTCCCCGGTACACCTCAAAGTGGTGATTCAGCTCTTTCTGTGCATGGATCTTGTACCTTGTCCCCAGTGCGCCATCACGAGAGGTTGTCCCATAGAACACACGACCAATTCTGGAGTGGAGCAAGGCCATTGCGCACATGATGCATGGCTCTCTGGTCACATACAAGTCATAGCCAGTGCATATGTATGGCTGACCCTTCTGCTCTGGGGATGACGCATTAGCTTGTATAAGAGAGGCCGAGTTAGAGGCGCTGTCCGGGGCTGTGAACTGACAGGCTGGGAATGGATCAAAGTTATGGGCCCCGCCACCTTGTCCACGTGCCACTAGATCAATGCAGACCATCACAGCGTGATGCAGAGGATGAGTACCCCGACTGCAGTCGTGAGCCGTGGCCAGTATTTGGTCAGATGCTGGATCCACCATCACAGCCCCAACTGGGACCATGTCCTGCTCCCGACCTGCTTTGGCAGCTCTGATGGCAGCCATCATGTATTCATGCATCTTGGCCTTCTGGGCAGTAGTGAAGAGCTGGCCTCTGAGGGCAGCCGTGACCTGCTTATCCTCATGGAATGATGTGGGCCAGTGTGTGCTGGCTCGCTCAAACTGGGGTCGGGTCAAAGGAGCACTAGATGGTATCTGCACAATGAAAGGTTCTCCCAGTCCATTGCTGTTGAAGGACTCATGGAGCAATAGGCTGGCTATAGACACTTCCTTGAAGTCTTTAACATCTGGAGCATCATCAACCAGACATATTATGACCTCTAAAGGATGTGGATGCTTGTCACTCTTACATGCCCTCACCCTTTTGATGTGCTGGAGACCTGGGAGTGGATGGATTGTAGTGAGATCTTTGACGAGACGCGAGGTTTCTTTTTTGTTGATTATGGGTGCTGCGAATGCCTCAACTAACTTGATGTCGTGGGACTGTTCATCAGAAAGCACAGGATGAACCTCCCACGAATCAACACCCCCATCCACCCCTTTTCTGCGTTTGGACGGCGGCGACTCCATTCCAAAGAGGTGCTACTAGAAAGTTACCATTTTTCCAAACGACCAACAGCACCTGGGACACGAAGACATAAAATAATGAAGCATTCATTCATCATATCAGATAACTAGAATTATAGACCAGCTATCACCCCCAGTTAGACGTCAGTTCAAAGCGAGATGCAAGCTACTTAGCTACTGAGAAGTGAAAATTAGACACTTGACTTGGGGGCATATATCACTTACCTAATTAAGCCCCAGTGGATAATTTAAGATACGTCCAGGAGTGGTCTTTAAGTGAAAGACTCATTTACACATGATGAGCCATCTGGACATAACCTAAACTATTCTCGAAAGCATGCTGCCACAGCTGCTTGAATCAGTGCAACCTTCAGTGATCCCGTAAGAACACTTGCAAAAATACATAGTTCCTCAAACAGTAGTTTTAATGGTTCACTGAATAGACATAGGACAAATTAATTTTAAATTTCAACACTACAAAATTGCACCTAATTTTTGAATTCCAGGTTTGAATTATTTCTACCGTACAATCCCGGAATTTTAATGCTACCACAACGGGACTGGATGTTCCCATCTCTTGTTTCCTAGACGGAATTATTTTTATGTTACCATAGCCTGGCGGACAGCTTACAGACAGAAAGCAGAGGACACTGTGAATAGAAAAAATAAATAGCCAGAACATATGCAGTCTTTAACGGTTAATCTGGTTGTGATTTAGGTTGAACTGATCATGCAAAGCTCACATTGTAACGAAGAATAACATTTGTCATTCATTGGTTTAGAACCGACAAACCCACATGTTTATTGACTCTACAGAATGTTTTTATTAAAGGGTCTTGTCAAGCACACCGCTTGTCATGTTGTCAAAAGAGGAACATTTTGTCGACAAGTGTCGTCCTCCAGACTAGTTCTAGGCATCGAGACAAGCTGTGATGATACCGGAGCAGCTGTGGTGGATGAGACTGGTTTGATACTAGGGGAATCACTACATTCTCAAAAAGAAGTTCACCTGCAGTAAGTGTTGTAATAAAAATCTAACTTGTTCTTTACTGAAGATCCGCGATAATTGTAATTTTAAACAATATTTTGATTTTCGCAGAACAGGTGGGATCATACCAAGAGTTGCCCAACGACTCCACAGGGAGAATATATGTAGAGTTGTTAAGGAGGCAATAGACAGGAGTGGCGTCTCCCCAAGTGAACTTTCAGCCGTCGCGACAACCGTGAAACCAGGTCTATCGCTAAGCTTAGGAATTGGCTTAGATTTCAGCCTGGCCTTCGTTAAGCAGCACCAAAGGCCCTTCATTCCGATCCATCATATGGAGGCCCACGCTCTCACTGTAAGGATGCTTGAGTCTGTTGAGTTCCCTTTTCTGGTGCTTCTCATCTCAGGGGGGCATGCCCTTTTGGCTCTAGCAAGGGGCATTGATGACTTCCTTCTCTTAGGGGAATCCATTGATGAAGCACCGGGGGATACCTTAGATAAGGTAAAAACCTAAGGGCTGCTAGCATCATAACTACTAAGACTTATTTATTTAATTGACATAAGTAATGTAACATAAGTTTTCCATCATGTTATCTTCAATTGACAGGTGGCACGGAGACTGAACTTAAAAAATCATCCTGAATGTTCCACAATGAGTGGGGGAGAAGCAATTGAATTCTTGGCTAATAGAGGCAACCGACACAATTTCTTGTTCAGGACACCAATGGGACAGGTGTTTGACTGCAATTTCTCTTTTGCTGGTCTACGGAACCAGGTGTCAATGGTCATAGATAAGAAAGAACTTGAAGAGGGTATGAAAATTTTACCTTTGAAAAATATACATATACAAAAAATACAAGCATACTCAATTCAATTTCTTGCTTACAAATGAACCATTTCTGTTTCTATCTGCTCCAATCTGTAGGAGTGAAGTCAGGAGATCGGCTGCTGTCATGTGTTAATGATATAGCTGCTGGCACACAGCACACAGTGGCCTCCCACATAGCTAAACGTACACATCGGGCTATCCTGTTCTGTAAGACTAGAGGCCTCTTACCACAACACAATCCCACTCTGGTATGTACTCATAACTGTCATTAGCTGTTGCCACAAAGTGTCTACCACACACACAAACGCATATACACACCCTGTATCTGTGTAGCCATAATAAACTGCAATGTTTTATTTGAGCGAATTTTATAACTTGAAGGTGGCAGAAAGAGGCTTTTTGTGTCTGTTTATATCACCATCTGAATGAATGTGATGTCTTACATGTACCTGTCATTCAGTTGCATGTATACTGTGTGCCCTCCTGTAGTATAGTGCTAAGTGATGCTCTGTCATTAAAAATCTGTGTTCTTTGCAGGTTGTTTCTGGAGGCGTGGCGAGTAACTCGTACATCAGGGAGACTCTGAAACTTCTCACAGACGCCACAGGACTTCATTTAATCTGCCCCCCATCCAAATTTTGCACTGACAATGGAGTCATGGTTGCATGGTGAGCACTCAAAAGAAGCTATTAAGGGTTAGAGGGGTCACATGTTGCATGCTGTTCACTTGAACTCATGTCTGTCTGATGTACAGGAATGGAGTTGAGAAGCTAAAAGAGGGAAGGGGCATTTTGTCATGTGCAGAGGTTGTCCGCTATGAACCGAAGTAAGTCAGCAAGTCCGAACAAGCCTTTTTGAACATCTTGATTGGAGCTGATCCATTATTTGACCAATAAGTGATTTGTGTTTCAGGGCTCCTCTCGGTATTGACATAACAGCAGAGGTGAAGGATGCTGCCATCAAACTTCCCCCTTTAAAACTGAGAGTAAAACACTGAAAAAACTTTTTGACAGGTATTATTTTGTACGAATGTCAATTTTGGAAGGAATAAAAATACCATCTGTTATTTATTCAAAATGTTCACAACTCTGGTTATTTCCGCATGGATGTGGAGATGTTTCAGTTGCGCAAGACTTAGTTCTCATAGACATCAGATCTGCGATGTTCTCAGTGGTTAAAATCGCTGTTAGCGTGCCTCATCCATCTTGGGTCTGGATGATTGGGTAGGCCGTGAGCCATAAGAAGTCCTTGCTCTGGCAGTGGCTGATCTGCTCTTTGCTCTGTGGAGCTGGAGCACTGGGGCAGACTTGGTCCTCACAAAGCCAGCCTTAGAATCTGACAGGCTAGTTCTGTTGCTCAGACGTTTGGACATGCCTTATTTACAAAAGAGGGAAAAGCAGACTTTAATTAAGACAACTCATAAGCACTCTTCCAATTCCGAGTCATTTGAAACTTTGGTGCACTTAGTAATTTGTGGTTTGTATTTAGTTGTGTTAAGTCCATATATGTTTTCACTGCAATACAATTAAACTTACCTGTTGCACTTTGCTGAGGTACGGGTGGACCTCCATTTACCGCCAAGCTATCAGTAATAAGTGAGAGAAATATATTACTTAAGCTGTTTACATTCTAAGAGAAATATCAATGGGAAAGACTACTTTGAAAACTACTAATGGACCAAGATCCTTGTGTCACCTCAGAGAGGGAAGGCCAATCATTTTCTGTCTTCTGAACTCATCAGTGAAAAGCGTTGATATTTTGGCGTCTTCGCTTAGGTGCTTAGTCAGTAGGTCGTACGTGGACGGAGAGTTCCGGCACTCCACCAGAAGCAAGCGGTGAGCGTGACGGTTGAAGGTGAGGTATCCAAGTGCAGTTGAACAAGCAGAGCGTACCTATGGAATATTTCACAGACAGTATATATTTTTCATGTTCCTTGAAACAATGTTCAACAAGGCAATTGTAAACAGATAAACAGATAAGCACTGATAGGCTGCCTGTAGTGCTGGGGAGAGCTCACCTCTTCCTCTGGTGAGTTTAGATGAGCTGAGAGGTGGGCTACAGCCCCCAGAGTGACAATAGCATCTGGGATACCAGCTCTTGTGTGAGCCAGGCTGGCCAATATTTCAGCTGCAGGATAGAAAAGGAAGGTAATGTCTCTACAGAAGACAGCAGCAACTGTATTTAATGGTGGAATATGTCGGGTCACTTCCGCCCAGTTTTGAGGTGTACAAACTCGATGACAGTAAGAATATAGGATGCTATTGGACTGTACTTACGGACCATGTTTAAATATTTACAGAATTTGGTGAAAAATACAAAATTTATATGAGGTTAGCAGGCCAAATTACTTAAACATACATATCCAAATAGCTCTTTATCAGCAACGGTAAGATGGATTCATGTTTTCATTGTGATGTTATTAAATGACAGCAATGAACTGTTTTTTACAAGCTTTTTTTTTTTTTACCTGTTAAGACAACGGTATCAGGGCTGTCAGACTGGAGAAGCTTGCAGAGGATTGTTATTCCTCTGGCAGACAAGGTCACATGGTCTGACTCTGTTATCACCTTTGCAAGCACAACTGTCTGGCAAAACAACAAAAAACAGATTGGCCGTTATGAAACACTGGTGACAGACATCATGTGATCCAGAATGCTGATCATAGGTTTATATTCAAGCTCTGTAGATACCTGAAATGCAGCTTTGGCTCTTTCAATTTCATTGTCTGAGTCTAAGAAAAATTCATAAACTGTTATGGGAACTCCTCCAGTTTTCAATATTGCTGTTTGCTGAGATGTGTTGTTGTACGCAAAGAGAGACAAGGCATAGCCAGCTTCGAGACGGATGTTCTGTTGGAGTAGGAAGTACCAAAGACAAGTTAAACGACAGCTGAGACTTCACCATACAATTCACATACACCAGCGCAAAGTAATAGCGCAAAGTACAGCGCATCCGTAATACTTAAAATATGTAAGCGTGCACGGGCACCAACATGTAGCAGACAAGCGTCAGTAGTGATTGATAGTGACTCAAACCAGGCATATGCCCAACACCATACCTTGTGTGGTAGCTGCAGGAAATCCAGGATGATATTGTAGGAGAATTCCTCTTGCTCCCAAAATACAGCTTGGAGATCCTGATTTCCCAGCAACACACAAGCTAGAGTCTGGGCAACTTGGACCTGAGGATAAGGATAAGAATAACATTTCTACAGGATAAGAAATGTGGAGAAAATTCCCTGTTCAGAAAGGCCATGCTGTGTGAAAGGAAGAGATTGGCTGATTACCTTGACATGTAGAGAGTCATGGGTTCTCAACAGCTCCAAAAGAGTAGGAATAGCTTTCTCTTCAAAGATGATTTCCTGAGAGGTTGTATTGTTTGTATGGGCTACACCTTCAGAAAACAAGTAAGCAGACAAACAATGACTGAATCCCCATGTCCCTCCTAAGCCCTGAACCCTCAAAGACTTGGCTAGAGGCAATGGCATGAATCAACTTCATGAGTGGCCACTTCATGCTAGTTAGAGGACATGTTGGCCTTGTAAGATTGATGGTTGAGGTTGGCATGAGCTACATAAACATAACTTAAAATATTGGTTTTATTAAAAGTTTAGAAAATCATTTCACTCATAAACTGCCATTCCTCTAAAAAGTGACATCATATGGTTGAGTTATTTAAGGTCCAAGCACACAGACACTATCAACACCAACCAGGTCAACTAGGATCACTTTTTACACAGAAAGCATTGAGACGTAAATGGAATAGCAGCTTACAAGATCTGCAAATGAAGGGATTTTCTAAATATTTTGTAAAAATGAAGCATTTTGAGTGTTTTTAAATCCTGTGAAATATAGCAGATACCAACGTCAGTCTTCTAACACCAACATGTCCTACTAGCCAGGGATTCTTTAAAGTCTTTGAGGGTTCAAGGCTTGTGCTTACAGGAAGCACTAGGACCCAGGCGTGGGCTGGGCTGTTTAACATTTGAAGCCTTTACAGCTGTTATGGGTAAGATCTCATGGAATACTTTGGGTGTTGGCTCATCTTTAACGCAGCTTTGCATTCACTTGCACTGTATGGTACAATGTGTTATCGTTGTAAAGATGGTGCAAAATTAGTTAATTAGTTAATTTGCATGGTAAGTATTTGCAAACTTCAATAGCTATCTAAACACAGCGCTTAGGTGATTTTGACACGTCAATACAATGTTTTCTTCACGTTCTTTTGTGGTTTCTAGGTCATTTTAACCCAAAAGCCTGACACATTGCTCTTTTAAGCATGGGAGACCTCAAAAATGTCTGATAACTTTGGGCACAGAAGTCTTCCTTGCTTTAAACCCTGCGCCATGTTCCTTGGCCAACTGTTAAGGGGGCATACCGATGCACAGACTGGCTAAGGCAGTGATAACGCTGAGGAGGGTCCTCTCTTTGGTGCGGCTCCCCCGCAGCAGGCGTACCAGTGGGGGCACCACGTTCTCCTTCAGCAGGCCGTTCTGGTGAGCAGAGCAGTTGTGGCTCAAGGCAATGACTGCTTGGCAGCCTGAAACACAACCACAACGCACAGAGTCAATTTATATAATTGAAGAGAGAAATATAGTGTGGGGGATCATCAAGCCACATTTAAAGTTTCTGTGATCTTCATTCAACTGCATTAAAGAAGTTCGCAGCTGAGAATTGCTGAGGAGAGGGAAGTATGTACTTGGGTACGCAATGCAAGGGATACAATACTGGTACTCAAACAGAGTGATGGGTAATCCAGGGTAAAAGAAAAGACACTTCATGCCCAGTGACTTCAAGGAGAACTACAGAGACCTACAAGAAATGACAAATGGTGCATCTTTGAACTATTCTTCGCAGAAACCCGTACAGATATCAGTATTTCCATCTGCATGCCTTCTGTTGTGGTGAGGCTAGCAACCATGATCACAGATCAAATTCTCAGACAGCCCCTTCCATATCTAACCTGGAGGTGACTGTTACTGCTGTGGTTTGGGGGAAACCAGGGGAGCAGTTTGACCTTGTGGGGTTTTTTTTCAGTTGTGGTTGACCCTATACAGTGAACTAAGAGAAACACTGAGATCTCAATGCTAGAAAGCAGCTCGGAGCATAAATTACTACCCATTGTCCAAAGTTGTGTCCCAGGCACAGGTCACAGGCCTTCCATATTGTATTGTAACAGTTCTGCGCCATTCTGAAGTGGTTCTCTATGAGCCCTGATGTGAATACTACTGAATATTCATAGAAAAAGCTGAAATATGCAGTCTGCAGAAGGTACCCTTCAAACCTTTAAACCAAATCTGAATATTTGTGTTAGTTTCAACTTATTTTATAGGAACAATGGAAAAGTACTGTGAAAAAATGTGTCCATGACAGGATGAAAAGCTTTCAGGTTTTGAGAAGGGACGTACCAACGTACTGCATCTTATCGGAAGAGGACAGGAGCAGGTCCAGGAGGTAGTGGTAGCCAATGCTCTCAGCCATCTGCCTCTGCTGCTGCAGCGTCTGTCCAGCTAGGGCCCACAGAGCCCCAGCGCCTTGTTCTCGGATGTCCACCTGAAACACCTGAGCAAAGGAGGGATACTAATAAACACATTAATTAATGTTCACGTATATTGGTTCTTGGACCCATTTCATTTGAAATCCTACGAATAATTTTATGTAATCATTTTATATTGTGCTCTTTTACTTTTAGGTATTGCAAAACTGGCTAGTATATTAACTTTTAAATATCTAACATCACCATGAGTATTTAAACAACATACAGTTGAGTTCAATAAAATACTACGGATTCACTACAGGATAAATCACCTTCAAGAGTCGTAAGAGGTGTTTGGTGGCAGAGGTCTTCAAGAACCGTGTCTGTATGGCGACGTTGTGGTCAGCTATAGCCTCTAGCGCTCTAGCAGCCTTGACCTGGGCGGACATCCTCCGGCTGCGCAGAATCCGCACCAGAGGGCCCACTGCTCCAGCTGAAAAGATGCTCTCCTGGTTCTCCCTGTGGCCGCGGGCCAGCTCCGCCAATGCCAGACAAGCCTCCTCCTGCAGGGCCTCTATGGGGGCCAAGGCAAAGCAAAGATCCCAGAGATGGTTAGAAAGGCTGCAGACATGAAAAAAGAACTGAACAGGGTACATCAAATGCCTCTGCTATTCCAGCTATTTCCTTTAATAGTTTGCACTGATTGATGAATTGATTTAAAATGGCCACAATGAGTTGAAGTAGATTTAATTTTCACTTCGACATGATACAAGCACCAACCTAAATACAACTGATGAGGTCTTAGCATTAACATTAAACAAATAGTGTGTGTATGCTATGTATGCTATCAAATAATGTTAAGATTTAAGTGTCAGTGAATTAGGCAGTCTACAAATACCAGAATTGACCATCAGGAACTCCACCAGATGGGGAACTCCTCCAGACTGTGCCACAGAACTCTGATTGTCAGGGCTGCCGACACACAGGGCCCGGAGACATCGGACTGTGTTCACTAGCACATCCTGCAGCCTGGAGCTCAGGAGCTTCACCAGTAGGGTAATCCCTCCCTATTGAGCGAAGGGAGCAAGAACACAGAGACCCCCTTAAGAATAGTTTCTCCTATCTTCTTTCAATATCCACTTTACCTTGACCTGGTTGGAAAACGTCAAGGAAACGGGGTCAAGGAAACTTTCATAGCAGCGCAAGGCATTGTGGGGCTTTTTCATGTCTCTTTTCACCTCATAGGAACCACCAGTGTACACTCTGCTAAAGGAGGTTTAAATGGAAACATTGAAGCACCTTTCCCTAATCATTTATCCAAACCTTGGCGTAATTTTTTTTACCTTTTGAGTACATTTTTTCCACCCAGTAAGTTAGCGTTTTTGCAGCTCTTGGAATGCTACTGATACTCTTATCAGTGTCCATTCAAATAAAGTGGTGAGGCTTAAATAAAGTGGTGAGCTAAGGACGCCAATGGCTGACCCAAAATGCTGATTTTTATACACCAAGTCTTCATACTCTATCCCGAGGGAATGTTAATGCAAATACAGATCAGGGATGGGCAATCTTACCCACACACATCCTGTGTGACTGCAGCTATTCACATTCAGTTCATGCAGCCACTTGTGAAAATGTGCCCGATGCCAGCACATGCCAGCTATATCTAGGTAGTGGTAATATAAACAGGCAAACCAGAACAGAGCTCCAGAGCTCGTATTAAAAAGGATTTCAATGTAAGTTATTTACTTGTCAAGACAAGACCAATGGAGAACACGCGATTTATTCACCCGTACTGTTCCGTTTTTTTCTTTTTCCCTTCCACTGCAATAGTACATTAGCAATCAGCAGGAAGGCTTGGGATTGTGGGAAGGATTGGGTAATAACAGTGGCTCAGAGTCAAGTTTGGTATGAATGCTACCATCCCCTCAACACACACACACACACACACACCACACACACACACACACACACACACACACACACTGTTCTCTCTTTCGTCACCGAAGTTTTGGACATGCCATGGACATTCCTGGGCATGTCTACAGCTATCATCATAGCCAAGCTAGGATGCCCATCTGTGTTGGACTCACCAGCTGGGCAATGAGGGCCTTGTACTGATCGCTGTGTGCGGCCATGTCAGCCAGAATGACGGCACAGCGCGAGTGGAGCTCGGCCTGGGAGCAGCTGAGCAGGTGCACCACCGCTGGAACAGCACCGTACCGCACCAGGACCTCGCACACCTGCGGACGCTCTGACACGTGGCAGACCACGGCTGCCGCCAGCCGCTGGAGCAGGGACTTGCTGCTACGGAGCAGCTCCACCAGAGGCGCTATCCCGTCTGTCAGACAGAGGTGTGAAACGCAGAGCAGAAAAAGATCCAGTGTTGCATTTAAACATTCATTCTATGTTTTCACAGTTTCACTGAGGCACTGAGACAAACAGGCTCTGCCATCTGTAAATAGGTCTTGGAATTTATCTACAGTACACAGCTACCTTGTAGGGCCCACTAAGAGCTATATTTACCAATAAATTATGACTCACGTATACATTTTGAACTCAATATAACGTTATGTAATTATTAATGTTAAAACAATACAAAAACAGCTGCCATAAGGATCGGATCTTAAAGTCTATGCTTTCATAAGGAACAGATGTGATGAAGTGCTGTTTCACCAGCATCCATGATGTCTTTCCAAAAGGACTCCACCCTCACACAGAGCACCTCCAGGCACCTAATGGCCATCTCCTGGTTCCTGTGGTCCTCGCTGTGGAGCATGTCTGTGGGCACACAAAGCCTTGTCATCAGCCAGCCAAGCAGGAAGCAGCTGACTACATACATACGTACATACTTACATACAGCACATCCATGTGTTGGGCGTGGGTGAGGATATTTGTGTTTGATGCAGTTATGTTTTTTCACAGTTTCTTTAAGGCAATTCTGATGGCATAATACGTTTTAACAGGGTAAATGATGCCCCACAGCTTAATACAGAGGAACCCGCTTAGCTGGCTCTCTCTTTAGAGATTTGAGATGATCGTTACTCAAGCCTTGGGGGTAAATGCACCACAGCTGCAGTGTAAGCTGCATACCCACAAGAATCTTCCATACTGGCAGTCCTTCCAAGTTCAGCTCAATGAGTAGCAGCAGCATGTCTATGTGGAAGTACAGCACTGCTAGCTGCACAGCATTGTTGCCTTTGCTGTCAGTCTGCTTCCAGTCTGCTCCGACAGACAGCAAGTACCGGAGGGCCTCCACAGCACCTGATGTAGCAGACAGCAGCAGCGGAGAGCTACGGTACCTGCAGCACAATCACACAGTTCAGAGATTCATAGGTGATCATGATATACGTAGTTTACTTCTTGTCTGCAAAGTTGGTACATTAAATTGGTAAATTGATCAGGAGTTCATTATGATTAATCTGATCTTAACTGATCAAAAAAGTTACAACAGCCAAAAACATTTGCAATGAGACAACCGCTGGTAAAGACCATTGAAAAAGAAGAAAAAAAATGTGACACAGAAGAGTGTCACTCATTTTTGATGCACTTGAAACCAGACTGTGCGTGTACCCCCTTCTGATTATTTCATTACTGACAATGAAACATAACAGTGAAGGTTCAGACAGTTCAGGTTCAAAAGGTTCAGTGCAGACTCTTGCTTTCACTTCCTGCAGTCTTGCCTCAACAAACACAAAACCGGCAGTTTCACTTCCTGGGTTACCGCCGTGCATTTTGTTCACATATGCGCAGTTAGAACAGTGAGAACAAGGCTAAAAAAGGACTTACTCAGCGTTTGTTTGAGACTCAACCAAAGCACGGTCCTTTCTGCAGAGCGCCTGGATGCAGGCCACATGGCCATAATAAGCTGCAAAATGTACAGCCATCCACCCTCTGCGGTCCACTATTGTGTAGTCGGCCTGTAGTGCAAGAAGGCAGTTCAAGGCTTCTAAGGAGCCACACTGTGCAGCCAGGTGAAGTGGAGTGGGTCCTATTTGCATGAAATATGGATATATTATGGATATGGTGAACATGATTTTGACATTGCAAAGTTTGGTAAACTGTCATTGGATAAAGCTGCTCACCTGCTCCTTCCTGTAGCTGCACATCTACTCCACTCTTCACTGAAATTCATGAGATTAGTGTTATTTAAATAAAGAAAATTTGTTTACAGAGTAAACTGTACAATCAATGAGGTGAAAAATTATGTTAGTTTCAACTGACTCTTCAGGGCTGTTTATTTAATCATGGTTATTGAATTCATTAAATATGATATGTGTGTGTATGTATATGTGTGTAAAAGGGAATTGTGACTGTTACAAACCAGAATAAGGTAAAGAATGTGTGTGTGTGTGTAAGGCACGTGGCACTAAACCTGTCCGGTTGAACCTCCTGCTCTGTGCCTGGTTCAGGTTGATGCCTGCCACAGCCAGCTGGCACACAATGTGCGCCTGGTTGTGGACAGCGGCATGGTGAAGCAGTGTGTACCCCTGGTCATCAATGGCTCCCAGGTGTGACGGCAAATTCTTGCGGCTGAGTGACTGAAACACTGCTGACAGGCCGCGTTCAGCCGCCGCCCTCAGTCCAAACGGCACATTCTGATTGGTCAATCACAAGAAAAGCTCTTACTGACATAGTCTATTGAAACTCAAATATATTTGCTACAGCACCAACAAGACTGACAGCAACTGCTGGACCATTACCTTACACTGAATAGCTTTCTTGTACCCAAAGGTCTTCTTGAACTGCTCGTGGAGCTGTATGTCTGTGAGCGGCAGTCGTTTCTTCCTAAGGGTTTTAATGGAGCTATTCAGAGCTTCCCACCACTGAGTCAGGCAGGGTTGGGGGTAGAGGGACCCCAGCTCAATGGAGATCACATGATAGCTGCCACAGACACAAAGAGGGATTTCTGACTCTTGCCGCACATTCTTGAGGATATTTTTTTTGTGTGTGTGAGTGAATGAGAGTTTGTGCTGAGTAAGATTAGACAAGACAGAGTGTGATAGAGAGAGAGAGAGAGAGAGACAGACAGACAGAGAGAGACAGAGAGAAAAAAAAGAGAGATGCCATGCACACAGATGTTGAAGTTTCACAGCACTACACACTACCTTTCCCCATCAATGTCAATCACTGGTATGGGAAAGTGTTCCTTGTACGTAGTGTCTTGACAGAGTAGGACATTCAAGCTATCAGCAGCAAGTCTCTGAATGTTTTTGAAATTTCCCTGTGGCAAAACATTTGCATACAAAAGTGTACTTGATGAACAGCAGTCGTCAGAACACATGTCAAGATGATGATATAATATGATGACATAATATGATGCATAATATGATGATGATGTCTAATGACAATTATGAAGTGACTTAATGACAAATGAGGCAGTAGTCAGACACACTCAGGCATGGACAAACTGGTCTCACTGGATTCACCTTCATTTCCTGAGAAAACTCGGCAAGTGGTGGCGTCCCCACATCAATTTCAATGGCACCATGCAAGTGAAAGTACTCATTTTCCTTGTATGGGAAATGCTTACAAGCAAACTCCGGCCCAAGAATAAGAGGGGGTAGCTCCCTCTCTGTCTTTAGTCTATCTCCTGCAATGCGAATTAACAGTAAGTGGAAATTATATCAGAAAAGTTAATGGCTGAATTCCAATGACCTGTTAACCCTAAGCAATGAACCCTCAAAGACTTAACTAGTATGAATCAGCCAGGCATGAAGTGCCATTCATGCCATTTGAGTAAGGGTTGAGGGCTTAGTACTTAGGGGAGATATTGTGATTCAGTCAATATAAACTTGTAATCTGCACAATTTCCTCTGGGGTGTGGTGTGGTGTAGTGGGTGGAAACAGGCCATCCCTGACACACACACACACACACACACACACACACACACAAACACACTCAACAACCAACTTTTAAATGTCTGGTTATGCTGAGTGTGTATTTGAATGTTAACACTGAAAACTTTAAGATGCTCCACCTGTTTCAGCCCCATGGTTAGCTGTCCATTGAAAATCAATGTGTTTCAGTGACACTGACACGTCTACAGGTCATTGACTTTTAGAAAATAATTACTCTTGTAATCTTGTAACCTTTTTTCCCTTAAGGGTATTGGCCAAAATGTATCACCTGTCTACATACAGGCATACACTGAAGATTTATGAACCAAGACCACATACCCTTAAAGGGAAAATCAACATAGACAACATAGACCAAATAACAAACAGGCTGCTAATGTTAACTGAACGGGACATAGGAAAATGCCCCATTCAGTTACTGTCAGCTGACAGTATATTATTCAGTCTATGTTGTATCAAATGTTCTGGCTCTTTTTCCAACCGACAACACTCTGTGACATTGAATGACAGGGCTATGGATTGATTCACACTGGATTTCTCCTTTTTAACAGGTTAAAAGGCAAAAAATACATATTCATCTACATGCCTATACCCTCTAGATGTCATTTAAAATGAATTGATTGTTCATGATGAGTTGTTCCAACTTCCTCCATAACATGCATAGTTTTGACTATGCATAGTTTTGAAATGTATTTCAATGGTATTGGAACACATGGACATTCCATGGACAGCTATTTATGGGACTGAAACATGCAATTAAGTATCCTGAATGTGATCAGGTTATTAAGTATTCTGGCTTTGTGTTTGCACATGTAAACACCTTTTCCCAATTTCAGTATCCCGAATAAGCTCTTATCCCAGAAATCGGAACATACTCCAAAAGAAACCGGGATATTGTAGCATGTAAAGACCTTATCCTGGTTTCTGACAGTTGTGGAGCAAGATCATTGTCACTGGTCACTATAAGCCTGTGTGGGCCTGTGGCCTTATATCCTTTCCATGATTATCTGGAAAGAAGAGTTGTCAAGCAATACCATCACACATAAAACAAGTCAAACCTCACATAATGATCACCAAGCCCTGACCTGAGAAACCCGGGAGCACTTTTGACAGGTCCGGAATCTTCATTTTCTTCTTCAGACCCACCAGTAGGGGCACCAGGAAGGTGATAAGGCGGAAGTAGGCCAGGTCAGTGCGGACGTCAGACCTCCGTGCAAGGCTGTCCCTCACCACCTGCACCTGGCGAGCCAGCCGCTGCTGCAGCCTCTGGTAGGTGGCCAGCTCCAATTTGTCCTCTGTGAGCCACAGTACGCTGGCCAAGCAATGGGTGCTCTCGAACGAGAACAGGTTGTCCTGCTGTTGCGTGGTGGTCAGATAGGATGTAAGCTTCAGCAGGATGCTGTCGGAGTACTGCTGGAAGAGCTTCTCCTCATCTGTGTGGTTCGGGTTATAGGTAGGATCAGGGCTGAGGTCCATGTACATGCCCTGGTACACAGGGTCCTCCGAAATATCCATTAAACCTGGAAAAGATATGTCAAATTTCATTTTTATGTATTTACGGAGCACTGCCTCAACTCTACTAAGACCAAAACCTCAGCGTAGTGGTCACTAGAGTAGGCCTACAGTGTACTGTACCTCCTCGAATGTCCTGACATTGGCCTATCACACATACTCTATTATACTTTTGTTACAATCCAATTACAGTGTTTCAGTATCCAAGGCCTGGTGTTTTTTCATGTTGTAAGTAATTTGAAATAATCATGAAAACTGATTATTGTTCTAGGTCCTTGGCAGACGCTTACCCAAAGCGACAAATATTTGCATCTTGGTGATGACTCCTACCTTTAGTTGCCTACAAGTATTTAGGCTCTTAAGAGATGACCCAATGAATGAGTCTCACCTGCTGTAAGAAACTCCGTAAGTATATTCTTCTTGGTCTGTGGAACTCCGCTGGAATCCACTCCCATACTGGATCGCCACAGTTCAGAAAAACGGAGCCGCTTGTCTCTGGGAATTATCGCCCCATGCCAGAGAGCCTTGATTGTGTAGTCTATGTTGATCAAAATCTGTCCCACTTTAGTGTCAAAATAAGCTGGTGTCAGTTGACACGTGGTGCTCTTATCATAATTGGGCTCAAGACTGATGACTGGGACTTGGTTAAAGCAGTAGATTCCAACTGTAAGTTCCCTGAGAATTTGATGGACAATTTTGTAATCAAGTGGAGCACTGCAGTCATAAGGTGCAAGAACTGTGATATTGGACTGAGTAAAATTTTTCATTTGTTTAATTATTCCTGGGGGCAGCTCCCCAGGCAGAGTAAAATCGTCGCCGCACATCAGCCAGTTACATGCTGTGAGAGCCAGCAACTCCTGGAGCTCTCTTCTGTCATATTTCTCAAAAAAAGCTGTAGCATCCCTCTGGGCTGCCAAGGTAGCACGGAGTGTTTCTTCCCTCCCATTTGTGCATGAATTTATCTTGGAAGACGAAGCCGTAATCTTAGACTGCGCCATCCGTAAATAAGACATCTGTCTGGATATCTAAATGTACCGGTTATTAGTAAGCTAGTTATTGACCTCAACATGCAACGTTAGCCAATAAAACTTATTGCTAACCTATGTTTACTCAATAAACCCCCCATCGCTATATGTTAAAACTCTAAATGCATAGCAACTTTTCAGAATCAACCAATATCACATTCCCTACCATCGGGAGCCAACAAACGAATCCGTTATAAAAATGAAGACTAACTTTCTGAAGTTCAAGTTAACTCTGAGCTCAAGTTTGCTAAAGATATCTACGTTGTTTAGCAACCAGGGACGCTCTTGTCCCAGGTGAACGCTACGTCACTTGTATTCGCCTGAAGTTCCCTTAAGGAAACAGTAGAGGGTAGCATTGCATTATTTTGAGCCTCATACGTGAAATTTGACCAGTTCTATGTTGGTTCTACGGCGCATGTCACTTCAAAGAACTCGGTTCTAACCCGGTTGTAACCACTGGAAATCCTGGAATCTAAGCTGTATACTTTTAACGTTATAACAGTATAACAGTAGGCTTTGAGTTAGACTATCACCAAAGTTTTCGATTCCACATTTTCATAATTAAGAACCAAGGAAACCTGTCCAACCTAGAGATAGCTTGGCTGCTAACTGCCATAGATAAACTTTCGTTTTGATTTACGTTTTGCAACATGAAAGCTGTTATTCTGGCAGCAGGATATGGAACAAGGTTGCAAAGAGATGTTGGTAACGACACAACTGGACGATTCAAGCATCTGTTGGGCATTGCCAAACCATTGCTTCCCGTCGGCCACTGTGCCTTGATATCTCATTGGGTCAAGGCAATGACTGCAACTGGATGTGTGGACACCATATTCGTGGTCGTAAGTAACCTGCAAGGGCCCATAGAACTGCATTCCTGTGAGGATGAGAATTAAAACGTGATTTGTATTTACACAAATCTGACCGTACTGTAAACAATATTCTCCACAGACAAATGCACTCTACTTACAAGCTTTCGAGGCCTGGGCCAAGGAGTTTCCTAATGTGAAGATTGTCAGTGATGGGACCAGCACAAATGAAGTCTGTCACAATTTAACTCTCATCTAAAATAAAATGTTTTTGTTCTCACTTAGATATGATACAGAAAATTTATTTTTAGTGTTTTTCGTGGACTACAACTTAGGTTGTGGTGAGAGCTTGTCTTACCTGTGGCAATGGCTGTACCTTACGGCTTCTTTCTTTTGGTTTCAGGGGCGACGTGGTGCGGTTGCTTGCCTGCAGCTTACAGTCAAGTATTTCTCAGTTGAGGACCATGTGATAGTTGTTGGAGGGTAAACTTTCTAAAACAGACTTATTGTGTCCAAGAACAAATGCACCATGGATATGCTTACCACATCAGTATTAACCTGGCTATCTAAAGTGTGTGAAATTCTTCCTTCTCATTGCTCAACAGTGACACATTGTTCAAAGAAGACTTCAGTCTTTTGAAGTTTACAGTTAGGTTTTCTGAACTCCAGGCCAAAGATGGTGATTCTAATCTAGTGCTGTCTTACCAGTGCAAAGAGGAGGGTGAGCATTCCGTGAATCTGTGTGAGAATCAATGTTTCACAACCTAAAAGTAACTCCTACTGTGAGACACTATTGCCACCCCACCACCACTTCATCCTTCAAGGTCTGCAAGGATCAGTAACTAAGTATTCTGAACCCAAATGTTGATCATACTGTTTGTGTTCAATTCCTCTGGCAGAGACATCTAATTATGGGATTCTGGAAGTTCATGCGGACATGCGTGTGAGCTGTATGAAAGAGAAGCCTCACCCGTCTGACACGAAGTCCAGGAAGGCAGTAAGATACTTTCATGACGTGTTCAGTTTCAAGTGTAGTCGCATTCACTGAAATCACTTTAGTTCTGTAGAACTTGCTTAAAAATGTATGACCTGGAGTGGCTCCTCTCTTTCAGTGCCCCTGCTTTTACTTGTTCTCTAAAAGCAGTCTTCCACTCTTAGACGTGTTCCTTGATGAGAAAAAGGTAAACTAGCTTCGTTTTCATAACGCTGATCCAACACTGAATGATTGTAATGTTATAATACATCGCAATTTGTGAATGTAATACATATGTGTACATGACAGAATGCACCCATTGAGGAGAGAGATGCCCCAGGGACCTTTCTGTCTTGGCTTATAGTAAGGTATTGTCTCTCTCAGATATCTAACAACAGTATAAGATCTATTCCTTGATAAATAAGAAAAAATATTAATGTAATGTCATTGTTTTTACAGAAAGCCTGTGTATGTCTTTGACATATCTGGGCGATTTGACGTGGGGAACCTTCCATCCTATGTAGAATGTGACCAATATTTTAAAGACAGAATCCAAGATATAAGTGTTTATTTACATTAACATTTCAAAATATGCACATGTAAGATAATGTGAGGACTCGTTCTTTATAAGAATCATTTAACTCCTTTAAAAATATGTCTACTGGGGGGAAATGAAGGCAGATGTGACTTAAAAAAAAAAAAAAAAATTCCACAGAAATTTTGTAATTTTATACAATAAATTCTGAATGAAATTGATCTTTGGTTCTGGTTCATTCTGTGATGAGTCTTTTGCACTTATCCGATGCCTTTTCGCGGCTGTTCTCCATTTTGGCAATCCTGGAGCCGAACTGCATGGCTCTCTTGGGCAAGATGGCTGAAGACCTCAGGCCCAGCTCTATGGCAGCCAGCCGCAACAGCAGCTTCTCTCCGAGGCCCCGAGGCAGAGTTAGGTCAGCCTTCTCCCACACTGGCAGCTGGTTCAGGAAACTCACCACATCTTCGTCCAAGTATGGAAATCTCCCCCCCCCCCAAAAATAGTTAATGTTAAAAGCTTAATGACTGGTTAAGAGATAAATACTAGGCAGGTTTAGAGAACTGTAATGTTAAATTACACAGCTAAGAATGTCTTAAAATGACAGAATAGTGCAAAAACAAAAAAACAGTCAGTTTAAACGACAAATAATTTTAGGGAATTCTGATATAGTTAGATGTTAGTGCCTGGGCACAGTAGTGTAAAAAGATAATTTCGCAATAACTGGTTTTACCTGGCTTCTTTCCCATGGTCCCCAATAATCCGGTCGTCTCTGCCTAGGTTGCGAGATGAAATTCTGCCCAATTCCATAGCCAGCTCCTTGACCAGGCCCTCTAGCTTGTCGTTCTTAAAGCGCACTCTGTGCCTGGAGTAGCCAGCCAGCTGCTCATCTGCCCCAATACCTGTCAGAACCACCTGCCAGGAAACATTTAAATGCTGAGGTCCTTCAGACAAAACAAACCTCAAACTGACTCCATTTCCTCAGACAAGGTCAAAAACACTGTGTGCTCTGTTCTATTTTCCAAGAGTGGTTGGTTGCATTATGCGTATTACCTTTGCAGTAGAGGTATGTGGCTTCTCTTCTGCACCATCCATTGCCATGCCAATCCCCTTGGCAGCAAACCACACTGCGCATCCAATGCTGTCATCCAGAACTGTGTCTAAAGGATGCACCAGGTGGCTGATCCGCTCCTGCCGTGTTCTCTGGAGTTCATCTGGAGTTATGTTGATTTCCACAAAATTCCACCTGCGTTCTGGGTTTAGGTGTTGTAGTTCTAACAGTCCAGCTCTGCCAGTGATTCTATCAGGGACATCAAAGCAGTGAGTCAGGTTATAGTTTCCTTGTTTGGGCTGTTCTTCAGTTGCGCCCTGTTTGGGCTTTTTACCCTTTGTAGTAGACTGTGTTTGCATTTTTGTCTCTCGGAGCTTGAAGGCCACATTTAGAAGGTCAATAGGCTTGCCAGCAGCAACGTGGCGGTCAGCAAGGACAGCCAGAATCATAGAGTCAATGCCTCCAGAGAACAGTATAGCTATGTCAGCTTCATTGTTAGGGTCTGTGTGTTCCATAAATGGTCTTCTACAAGGTAAACTTTGCACCCTTCGCCGGACTGCTTCACTCAGTACCTCTATGAGTTTGTTAACATTTTCTACTTTCCTAGTTTGCTTTAAAAGCTCTTCCAAATCCTTGAGAGAATGTTGAGGGCTCTGGACATCGGCTATCGGTCTCTCAGGTGCTAACATACTCATGTTCATAGGACACACAGGAGCATACAAGAACATACCAGAGAGGTTTGGCACTACAGTGGCGTACACTGGCAGGTCTTCCCACACATAGTTCAGAGTGTGAACAGATGGATGATCGTCAATGTGACCCCATGGGAAAACTTCTATGGTCAGTTCCTTGCTGTGGGAGGCGCACTCTTTCAGATCAAGCCTATAAACACCAGCAGCTGGCACCTCATGCCACGGAGACTGATCAGAGGCAGAGGGGCATGACGCCACCGAGGTGAGTGTCAAAATCACTTCCCGGGGATCAAGGTGCCAGAGGAGACTTCTCCTGCCAAAATAATCCCTTCCAAACCAAATGCAGTGCTTTGCCACCTCATAGTAGACAAAACTCCAAGGTCCACGGATCTGAGACAAAACTTTGCATATACCCATGGAGTCTTCCTGGACTGACAGATGCTGAAGAAGAACTATAGTGTCATTTTCTTCTGGTCCCACTTCAAGGCCACCAAAAATCTCTCCATTCCAAAGGAGCAGGTTACCAGCAGAGTCTTGAAGGGGTTGTGGTGTCAGGCCACCTCGCATTTGAAGGACATGGGCAGAGAAGAGGCATTTGTAGTCTGGATTTGTTTCAGTTTTTGTTACATCTTTGCTGTGGTCGGGGCCCCGATTAGTCAAATGTTTCCGCACTTTGTCCTTCAACAAACAAGTACGAGGGGACAAGCTCACCACACAACAAATTCCACACATTTTTGCTTTAATTTCTGTCTTTTGTTTTACATATCTTGGTACTCTTTCTTCAGGTTATCCAGGTCCTCTGTGAAAAGACAGTCTATTGTTAAGCGCATGACAGAATGGTATAATGAGCAAATAACAGGACTAGACACATAACGACAATGCATACTTTTACAAGTGCTCAGGGTCTGGCTTCTATCAGTCAGGAAGAAGATGCTGCTATTGGGCTGTTGGACATAGACCCGCTGCATAAAAGACAAACAAGTCATTACTTAGACGTTCTTATTATGCATAAATGTCTACCCAGTAAATGTCAAAAAGATAGATACATACCCTGTTTTTCTTCAAATTGGACAGCTCATCGACTAGAATCTTCTGTTCCCTTATCTGCAAAACAAGGTGCGATTCTTGGTAAGTTAACATTTACAACATTGCAAACAGAAAGTACTGTTCAACAAGTCTTACAATTCCACAACTACATTCATTTTTAGTGAGATGAGTGAGAACACTTTAGTTCACAAGAATGCCTAATGTCAACGTTACTTTCAACTAGCACGACATGCTAATATATTTCAAACCTTTTTACTCAATTCCTCCTTCCGCGTGGCCTCTTCTTGCACAATATTAGCTGCCGACAGATTACTTCTGGTTGTCATTGTCAATAAAATTTGAAACAGCACGATATGTTAGAAACACCATCGGCAATTCAACAAAACACCGATGCTAGCTGCTTAACGTGGCTACAGTTGTTGCATGAACGTCGCTAAATGATGACGTAGCATTGAAAATGGGAACGGCACATTCGTCAAAGAACCCTGTCATTAATTCGATCATTTAAATTTAGTGTAGCCTACATCTGTGTTGGTCTGATAATTCCTCCCCTTGTAGACAGAGCAACATTTGTGCCTCGTGTACTTTGAAGATTGGTCTAAGGCTCTGTTTTGTCTTTTACCGTGAAGAATCTTCATTTGTTCTTCAACCTGTTATATGTCAGTGTGTTATGACCCATACCCAGAGTGATTTTTATCCAGGTCAATTACGTTATGATCAGTTTGTCAGATAGCTACTGTATGTGGTATGTGTATATATCATCTGTAATCACATGCTTAATTTTTGTATTGTATATAGATACCCTACTCTGGGTAAGGAAAAAGACACTGTGAAGGCATTGTCCCCTCTCACAGGGGAACATATTCTTCAGTCTATTGTCCATTGTGCCTATACAAAACCTTTCTAGTCTTGTCCATCGTACCTCACAAAACTTTTCTTGTCTTGTCCATGTAACACTTTACATGGTTTAGCCATGCATTCTTCATCGTCATGCAGGCTGCATAACACGAGTGCAGTGGTTCATTTGCCACACTTTAAAGGACTTTGATTCTTGACCTAAGCACATCACTGCTTGCTGGGGTCAACAGTAATCTCACAGCCATTTCAGATCAGGTCTCATGGACAGACATGCAGTGCATTCGCAGCAAATGTCTTCAAATCGCCTGAATGGTTGTGTATTACAATAAACAATAGGCAATAATAGCATATCTGGTTATCAAGTCACATCATGAATTGCACATATTTTGTAAATATGTCTAAGCATTTTTGTTCATATTAAATATGAGCCACTGTCTATATTTGACAGCATTTATACTAAAAGTATAAAAGTATTTAGGCAACTTAACATGACATAACATAACAAACTGAGTCTGCTTTTCATGAAAACTATCCTCTCATAACAGACTAAACCGTAGGTAGGTCACATGACAGCACCAGCAATATGACAAACAGTCCAGTTTGTGAGGTCAGTGGAGTCTTCAGAAAGTGAACTCTGAACCATTTTGTATTGATTAAAAACACCTGTTTAATCAGATGTGTTTGTCACATGTTGATCGCAAACTGAAAGTGTATTGTCTTTTAGGCTCAGTTTTAAGTCTAAAGTTGAAATTGTAATTGAGAAAGGATTCATATGTTTGACTTGTATTGTCTGAATTTGGAATTGTTTGTCTGTAATCTAAAATTATTCTTTGAAAGCAATGTTAAGAGAAATGCCTCATGACAAAATTACTATCAATAGCACAATCATTGTGGGCTTTTCTGTCCATCCAGATATTCATAATCTGTTTTCAAATCAGTATGCTCAACACATGCTCTCTCACAAACCTCATATGACAGTCCTGAATAATGAACGGTCAAGACCAACTAAATCCCTCAACCACACCACACAATGAGTACAATATAACACACTAGCCAGGGTAATGTGTTTTCATGTCCAGTGCTGGATATGTGAGCCCATGTTTACCAACGCCTCTATATATAGAAAGTATTAGAATAGATAAGGGGGTGGCTTTTCTCTGGTGGCAATACAAAGGATGATTGCAGGTAAACAAAATACCAAATAGATACCTGTGCACAATGTTCGCCATGGAGTGTGCCATTTTTTGTGTTGTGTGGATGACCACAAACCTTACTGAGTGAGACATGAAAGACAGACAGACAGACAGACCCACACACACACACCGAAACACTGCTGGGAACTGGACCCCAGCCAAACTGGACCCAGTCTGGTCTGCTTAGATGGTACCTGCTGCAGCTTTATCTCAATTCAATCATTCTACTCCTAACAGAAAAAAGGAAGTGTTCTTCAAACAGAAAAAAATATCATCACAGAAAAATCCATTTCCTTCAGGGAGACACTGGACAGATCTACCAGTGACAGACTGCCAAGTCAGCACAATCTGAGATTACACTAAATAATGACTGGCACTTTTCTCCCTGTTCTCTTGAAGGAAACCTTCCCTCAGTTTGGCAGTATGGCAAACTGTTTCAGTGGATAAAGCATTTTGTAGGTACAAATTCAACTAACCAACAGGCACCATTTCCTGATATAAATTAAGCGGATTCCAGTCTTTAGGTTCCGTTACAAACTATGCCATGAGATTCATATACAAACACATCCAAATCCTGGCATGTGAAACAATGTGCATGTTGTCACTTTGTAATTACAGCTATGCCATACCTTGTTGACAGCTCTTGACAAGGTTCCCATGTGGCCTATAGGCTTAGGACCAGTGTCAGTGAAAATGATCACAACAACAGGCTTGTGGGGTTGGGTTGGCCCTGTGGCACTGTTTCTTACTCATTCAGGTCGTTCTTAGTCATGTTCTCACACAGTTACTTTTGAAGATCATGCCTGTGCAAGAAGTGCATAGTCTTGCATAAAATAAACTCCATTTCATGTTTATGTTTTCAATTTCTTTGCAGATTTGCAGATATCCAAAGCGATGTACACAAATAATAGGCTACATTACAGGCTACAGTACACAAATTGGCTAATAGCACATTTTGCAACACAAAGGCATTTTAAGGCTAATTTATGATATTTTTTTTGTAATAAATATTGGAAGGCTGTTTTTTTTTATTATGTTGTCCTTCAACAATGTGCATTTACAGTGAGGCTGAAATCTGTGAAAGAGACCTACAATGTATTTTAAAACAGTAAAAAAAAAAATTCAGATTGTAATGTCACTCACACTTGTAGGCAGAGATAAACTGAAGTGAATATATCTTATGAACTAAGGGGACAAGGGTCTACTAAAAGTAGAAAACTCCAAAACTCAGACACTACTGACAGGCTCTACTTCACAGAAATCATTATTCATTTATTTATAGATCACAGGGATATTGTTAAACATCCAAAAATGGCTGACAGTTCTACAATTTATCTTGCAGTGAAATGCAGCCAATTTTATTTACACTCCTTGAGCTCTCTGTGACTCTCTGACAGACTCTCTCTCTCATTTATTTCTCCACCATTTTATTTCCCTTTAGTCTGACATGCACACCCTCAATCCAATCTGAGAACAAAATATAAACAACAACTTCCATTTGCTATAAATTGGGTGTTTTAGGCTTGCTTGAATAAACACCTTTAGGTGTGTCTCTCAAGATAAACTATTCCATCGATTACCATTATCCCCATTACTGTAATCCCACCATAAAGAGGGCCGACAACTAATAGGAGTGTTCAGTGCAATGTCGTACATCACCATACCGCGACTAAAAGCACAGTATGTTTTTTTTATGATGTTTAGCAATTAGAGGCAGAGGATTTTTAGCCTATCAAGCCTACACATTTCTCACATAGCCTATAACACTGATCATTTTATTAGGCTAATATTTTATTATTTAAGTGTTTTTGCCTTGATCTCGCCTCTGGGTTGCTGGGCCCCCTGGTTGTGCCCCCCTCCCCTCGAGAAGAAGCAAGGCTACCTATCCATATCTACCCGCATGGACCAGCTTTGTTTACAAACTGGGCGAGAAACTCGATAGGATTGCAGGCAAATTGCCTATGGCGACAAACACATCTCTTGGCTTACCGCAGTTTTCACGAATAATACAAAGCTGAATCTTAGAAAGACATCATTGAAAGAGATGTTTTGCATACAATTACAAAACCCTTAACATTATAGTACATACCTGCTCCTGTTATGCACACAGCTGACAAGTAAAATCACGTGACCTGACGCGGCTCGCAGTCCTGATAAAGGCGCAGTAACCAGCAGCGCTGTCATAAACACAGCAGCAGCTATCGCTGTTGGGTGAAGACGTCTAAAGTGCAGCAGTTTTATTGTTCTGCAGTTACTCTAGATCTCTCTGGATAAATTATTTCTTTCCAACTTCAGCTACAGTGTTAGCTAAGTTTGGAAGGGGGAACCGGGAGAAAGCAAGTTTTGATCGCAAGAAAACAGTAAGGATTACTAAGCAACCACGAAGGGACATCATCTAGCCAACTGGTCAAAACAAGTAATTAGGCTAACGTTACAATGGAAACCAACGGATCGAAGAAACGTTCGGGTGAGTATTGCCTAAGCAAATATCAATTAATATTATTAACAAAACGAAGACCCAATGCCACTCCACAGAATTCAACATTCAACATCAGCTAGCTTACTAAAACCCTCTGTCATTTGCAGCATCTGGTCGCGATTTCTTTACGTCTGCAAAGTTCCTTATTTACCTGGGGCATGCTCTGTCAACATGGGTAAGGACAACAATGAATTAACTCATGCAATTACATGTATCTTGCAACTGTTTGACATGTCTTGCCTACCTAGGCTGTAGCATAGGGGATCGAACGTTATTGTATTGCTTTGATGGCGAATCAGTGTAGCGTATGGGAATCTAATGCAGAACAATTTAAACCCAGCGTGTGGTGTACAAAACCGCGTCATTTAGTTGAACTGGGTGCTTTTTGGAAGACATCTGTTGTTTTAAAAATGGAATTCTAAGATCGTAGCAAAGCCTACTACCAAAGACATCGTTGTCGAAAAAACTTTCTTTCCTTGATAGAATCGAGAGCTGGTGTTAACTAATAAGTCGACTATCCAGCGTAGGCCTTTACATCACCATCATCATCATCATCATCAATATTATTGTTGTTTTTGTATTATTATTATTGTTGTTGTTGTTGTTGTTAATTACGATGTTACTATGGACAATAGGGAGATCGCATGTGGAATTTCGCCGTGGCGGTTTTTCTGGTGGAACTGTACGGCAACAGTTTGCTCCTGACTGCGGTGTATGGACTAGTGGTCGCGGGGTCGGTACTATTGCTCGGAGCCATAATTGGAGACTGGGTGGACAAAAACCCACGACTCAAAGGTAAGAGCAGCAGGCGCCCATACTGTTCATGTTGAAGAACAGGTTTAAACTCAGCATCCAGTCACATAAGAAAAAGTAGAGTTGACCTATCAACTGTAAAATTCTGTAAATTATCACAATGCTTGATATAATGTATGTTTTTTACTAGTGGCCCAAACCTCACTGATTGTCCAGAATTCAGCTGTCATACTCTGTGGCATTCTCCTTATGGTGGTTTTCCAATTCAAAGAGCAACTAACTGAGCTGTACAATGGATGGCTGTTGGTAAGTGATGTTGTATTGCCGTTATAAGAATGGATATGTGCTGTAGTACCATAGATGAATTTACAATGAGCAGTCATATTCTGTGCTGATGAAACAACAAAGCTGAACCTCTGTTACATGACTCAAGTCTCTGATAATACCTGACCTTAAGGTTTTAGTTCAGTGGGCTCCAGATTACCTTTTATTCACATCTGATCCTTACCTAGTGTGACATATGGCTCCTAATTATGACTGATCATCTGTACGAACGGTGCCAAATTGGATGGTGTTCAGACCCCCACAGTGCTATTATGTAGAGTAATTCAAAAGACTATATGCTGTATATTGTTTTGTGTCTGGGAAGACTGACCACAAAAAAAGATGTTAGTTTGAACACACTATGTTTTTTGAGGTTTTATTCCATTAAGCTAAAAAAGAACTAGAAAAGCACTTGGAGAGCGCAGACCACCAAGGCAATATAGGGTCATTGACCCAATATAAAAATTTCAGACAGTGTTACCGATCACCACCAAAATTTAATCATTTATTCCTTGTATTAAAAAGCTGACAAAAACATAACCTCCTAGGTAGAGGTAAATGTAGAAACAAGATGAAATTTAAGTGGGTCAGAAATCATGGGGGGTGGGGGAGGTTATGGAGACCCCCCCTCCCTCTACAGTGTGAGGCCCCTAGCTGTTGAAGCCACATTTCTCTGTTGAAACTTGAGATGCATAGACTTGGCTATGGCTGTTAGGTTAACAGGGCAGCAGACTGTCACGTTAGAAGAAGATACAGAACTAAACATGTATGGTCAAATCTGGTCTCTTGTTTCTATTGCAAAAACAGCTGTATCCAAAAAACAAAAACAGTGGGCTAAGAATTGGCTCACCTACTGCAGGCCAGAAGCAAAGTGAATGATGTGTGGTCCTGCATTTGCTTGTATGTGTTAAAGACACACCTTGGTCAGGATTACAATAACTAAGCTGCATGATAAAAAAAACTGGGCTAGTTCTTTAGTCTCTAAAGAACGGCTGACAGCTGTATCGGAACAAGTAAGTTCCAATAAGTTAAGTTAACCATAAGTTCATGAAGCGTACAAAGACCACGAGGTGATTGTCCTTTGAACATGTGGTGTCTTTTGTGATGGTCTCATAAAGCATTCCTTGAATTGGCTTTTTTTTTTTTAGAAGCCCATGGTATGCTGATGTAATCACTTTGCATTGTATATCATTATGTGTAATCACTGGTAATCACTTTGTGTTTAAAAAAAAAAAGTTAAGTTCACAGCGTTCATTGTTATGTTTCTCATTTTCTTTTCTTTTATTCTTCATCAGACAACCTGCTACATCATGGTCATCAGTATTGCCAACATTGCCAATCTCGCCAGCACTGCCACCTCCATCACTATCCAGAGAGACTGGGTGGTGGTTGTCGCTGGAGAGGACCGCAACAAACTGGCAGGTTAGTTCCCTCTAAGTGTCCCACAGGGAAGCTGCTGATTGGATCATATGAGGAGGTTGTGGGTGCCAACCAGATGGCAGAAAACCCATAAAACCTTGTACGCCTGACTTCCACCTTTGATCTTAGACAGTAATCACTTTTCTTTTCCGTTCACTTTACAACTCTAATCCACTGTCAGTGGAGCTTATGAAGAAGATATGTGGTAGGCTCATTTTCTGTCTTTCTTTTTTTTTTTCTGTTACAAGCATCAGTTCCGCAAATGATTGCCTCCTGTGTGTTTGTTGTTTCTGGCACATCAGTTATTGCCCTGTTTACAGCAATTAAAATACATGTCATTTCCGTAATAAAAGGTGAACATATACATCCCTGACCAGGTGGAAATGATAGGGACAGGGCTATATAATGGTCGTAATTTCCTCTTATCTTTTTTCTGGCATCAGATATGAATGCAACTGTGAGGATAATTGATCAGCTGACCAACATTCTTGCTCCCATGCTGGTCGGACAAATCATGTCGTTCGGCTCTCATTTCATCGACTGCGGCTTCATCTCTGGTTGGAACCTGTTCTCTATGTGTCTGGAATACTGTCTGCTGTGGAAGGTGTACCAGAAGACACCCGCTCTGGCCATCAAGGGCGGGCAGAAAGAGGCCGATCAGGAGATGAGACAGCTCAACATCCAGAAAGGTCTGCTGCTCAGTACAGCATTCATTCAATACAGACAACTCTGTAAATGGCCCAGGCCCATTGTTATGTTATTGACATTTACATTACATTTATGCATTTACCAGACACCTTTATTCAAAGCGACTTACAAAAGAGGATAACATTCAAGCTACAACACAATGAAAGAAACTAACAAACAGTGCATATTGCTAACATAAAAACTGCACTATTTTAAGTTGAAAGTGCAATAGTTGCAATTGGAAGAGCTGGGTCTTCAAGAGTTTCTTGAAGGTGGAGAGGGTATCAGTTGATCTGGTAGCACTTGGAAGGTCATTCCACCAGCATGGAACAAAACATGAGAAGAGTCTGGATTGACCTGCGCAAGGTGTTGGCCGTGCTAGATAACGTTCCTTAGAGGAGCGAAGTGGTCGGCGGGTGACGTAGGGCTATGCCTTTGACTTTGAAGAAATAGTGAGTGTGAAGAACATTTGGGTAATTGCAGTGTGGAAACTTGCATTAATTACGTTTCCTTATCGGGGTCCAATCAGATAATTACGTTCCCTTATCCAAGTAAAAATAGTTCCTGTAGAAAATGCTTTGTCATGGTGACTGAAAATTTTGACAGCAGTGTTTTCATATCTGCTTTGCAGAAGTGGAGAGTGGAGAGACCCCAGCTGAAGGGTCTCAGCTGATGAACGAGGCCATGGTGGCGGTGCCGAAGAAGGACACAGAGAAACCGGCTGGCTGCTGCTACCAGATGACTGAGCCCCTGCGCACCTTCCGTGATGGATGGGTGGCCTACTATAACCAGTCTATCTTCTTCGCCGGCATGGGCCTTGCCTTCCTCTACATGACAGTGCTGGGCTTTGACTGTATCACCACTGGTTATGCTTACACACAGGGCCTCAACGGCTTCATCCTCAGCCTCCTCATGGGTGCTTCCGCCATCTCTGGCATCTTTGGCACAGTGGCCTTCACCTGGGTCCGCAAGAAGTGCGGCCTGATCCGCACAGGCTTCCTGTCTGGTGCGGCACAGCTCACCTGCCTCATGATGTGCGTTACCTCCGTCTTTGTGCCCGGCAGTCCCTCGACCTGACCGTGTCACCGTTCAAGGACATCCTCAGCCACCTGTTTGGCGACAGCGGGTCCCTTCCGGAAGGTCCAACCCCCAGCATCTTCCCTGTGACTGACGCATCCAACAGCTCCACGATGGTATTCGAGGAGTCGCCCCAAGTTGAATCTTACTGGTCTGTCAGTCTCCTCTTTGCAGGAGTCATTGCTGCTAGAGTTGGTACGTTCATAATTTTGGTCATTTTTTTTTTTTACCTGTAAAGCTGTTGCAACATGGCTTCTTATCTTCATTAGTCATTACACTTGTTTGTCAGATACTAATATCATTCAAGATCTTTATAGCCAACCTTTGGCTCTAGTGCTTATAGCTGCTTTTGCAATTAAGGTGATATGGATGACATCTTAATCATTTAAACGTGGTAATAAATATGCCTCTCTGTAAGTCAAGATGACACCAGCTCCCATTACATGTGTCTAGGTTTGTGGTCATTCGACTTGACCATCACCCAACTCATCCAAGAGAATGTGATTGAGTCTGAGCGGGGAATCATCAACGGCGTCCAGAACTCCATGAACTATCTCCTGGACCTCCTGCACTTCATCATGGTGATCCTGGCGCCCAACCGGAGGCATTCGGTCTCCTGGTCATCATCTCCGTCTCCTTCGTAGCCATGGGACACATGATGTACTTCAGGTTTGCCTACAAGAGCCTTGGAAGCCGCCTCTTCCTCTGCTGTTCACCCGAACAGAAAGAGGAAGTTGACAGCCCCTCACTTCCCACCACTGTGTAACTGATTAAAGAGACCCTATCCCTAGCCAGAGTGTAACCTGCTTTGCGTACAAACCCATGGTTCCCCCACTCTGAAAGTCTATTGGGGACCAATTCTAGTCTTTAGCTAACATAACTTGCTTTTTGTAGCAGTAGCTGATGCCTGTTGTATATCTACGAGTATTTTAACCCCTGGAGCAATGCCCTGTCTATAGTGCAGATAGCAGTGGCTGTAGGTATCAGTAGTCATTATTAGCTGAGATAGCAGAGCAGAGAACGTCAGAGTGGCCCGGGACGCATTGGTCCAACAATCGAGCCACTTTGAAGAAGGCTAGCCTTGAACTGAAGACGACCAACTGCACTCTACTCTCCTTTCAGCCGAGCCAGTGCCGTTGCGTAACCGGGAGAAGGGAGAAAAAAAGAAACATCTAAGAGAATGAGGGAGAAGACTACTAGGCTGTGCGACGCAGTGCTGAGTAGTTGTAGTGCTCTCATATTTAGTGTGCTCAGGTTGAAGGAAGATTTTTCCTAGTCGTCAGCTCCACATCAGTACAGGGAATTTTCATTTGTTCGGCTTTTCGTTTGAGCTGTATGGGTGCTGTTGTAGCTACTGGTGTTATTTCCTTTGTTCAGTTACTATAGCATGTTAAGTTATATACTATCTACACTTGACTTGATTTTGTCCCATGTTGCTTAAGTCAGGCCAGGGATAAAGTCTCTTTAATCTGTGGTTATAAGGGTTATGCAAAATATATTCATTCAGGAGAATAAACCTGTATGTTTGAATATAGTATATATATTCTATCAGTATTCTTCATCTTTGCCTGGGTGGTGCTAAGATGTTAGCCATTGCTATGCATTCTCTGTAAATTATATTGTTGTCATATTACCAAAGCAAATATTTGGTGGCAGTGAGGGAATCACATTGCTGTTGTATGTCAGTGCATTCCAAATGTCTTTTGTGATGGTTGTGATCATGGCATCGATTCGTTCATGTAGGCTCAAGTACATCAAGTACGTCTCTAAGTACATCAGTCTCCAAGTCTCCAGTGGCTGTTTTTTTTTTTTTTTTTTTTTTTTTTAAAATTGACAACTTCTGCAGTCTGTCAGCACTGTAAGATTGCTGTTTTTTTCTTACAAAATTTGATTTCCAAGTTGATTTTTTTGTGTAATTTTCTTTTAAAAGAAAATCAACACATTGATTGTGATTGTTACACAGGCACTTTATACAATTCCTCAGTGGATAAACCATGAAGCAGAAACCCCCAATGAGGCACATTTTAGGCATTTTCTACAAGACAACATGTTTGCACAAGGGCTGAGACACTGATTATTTCTTTTTCTTTTCCTTTATCACTCATTTTCTTTCACCTCTCTCTCTCTCTAAATCTTTCTTTTATGTTTCTTTCTCTTTATATCTCTTATGTTTTTCTTTCTCTTTGTATAATTTCACACATTTCCTGAAATCTTGTTTTCTAAGGTGGTTCTCCACCCGCACGCCACCTGGCCAACACTTATCGATAACTGCAGCAGCCTTCTATTTAACAGGCACGTCATCACCCAATCCCTGACACGCACAAATCAGCAAAAATTCAAACTCAAAAGAAGCAAATGCCTGTGTACAGAATCTGGCCCTCTGAACCTTGTTGATTTTATGTTGAGTTCCTTTTTTTCCCTCCCTTCCCTCTTTCATGGTATACCTCAAACCCTCAGCCTTAAACACCAGTGCCTCTGTTCTGCTTTACCATAGTGTGCTACTCTCATCAGGGGGGCCGTCAGCTTTACCCCTGCGTTAACCAGCCGGGTACAGCTTTGCTTTTGCGCTGGATGGCTGGTATACTCACCAAGTGGAAGCCATCTGCTCATTAAAAAAAACAATATGAAGTCAGACTTCGTATTCATACCAGGAATAATATTAAGGTTGGCTTAAGAGTGAACGGCCATGGCCGTACAAATAGAACAGAGATGCTATTGTGAAGGGGGCTTGCAGGAGAGAGCCGGCAGGATCAGGTGGGATGGTCCACCGGTGGTGGTTTGTTGATTTTTTTCATTTTTTTCCCCCTGTTGAAACGCATCTGGTGCGGCTGCTGGCCTCCACTTTTGCAAAAAAGCACATGCCAGAACTGCCAGTGTTTATGTTAGCCATTGGTTGACTTCAAATGTTGAGTAAGCACATTTGCAAGAACAGGGCACTGAATACTTGAGCTCTTTTTTTTGTGTGTGTATGTTTTGGAGTGGATTTGACTTTTTCCCCCAGACAAACTAACAGTCCATCAATACTACTTCGCTAACTAATATTTTTGTACTTTCGCTGTCAGATCATGCTATCATGTTGCTGTTTTAAATGTTTGAAACGTTTTGTACTTTAAAATGTTTTGTACACTAGTGTTAACAGTTCATTGTACAATTAAGTATGTACTTTTCTGAATCATTTTTTTCTTTTTGTTTTAAATCATGTGAACGTACCTGTAATTCATCATGCTGTTGGAACATGGTCGAATGGAGGAGAATAGATTGTAACGGACAAAGAGTGAGTTACAGACAAAGCAAAAAAAAAAAGTCTGTACATTGAATCGTTTTGTAATCGTTTGCAGTGCTGCATTTGCCCCACCTCTCCAAGACCACGGGATGTCAGCACAGCTGCCACCCCATACAGAGGAAGAAACTATGGCCAAAAATTGGACTGCATGTGCATTTTCATATATTTAGTAAGGAAACAAACAAACAAAAAGGACTTTGTTCTAATTGCATGTTAACATGTAGGTGGTGATAATCACAATGATGACAAGTTGTTCAAATAAAAAGAAACAAAAGAATTGTGTGTGTGTGAGGTGGGTGTGGGTGAAAAAAATTGAGGCTGTGTTCGCACAGGCCAAGTAGTCTGAAAAGCGGCTCTGGTTTTGGCGCCGGCCCAGCAGCCATTGTAAGGGGTCACATTCCACAGCAGGGTTAGTGGGTAATTTTCTCAGAGTCCCCCTTTCAAGCAGGCCCTGTTTAATGGACTGACTTTAAGCCGAGTTGGATGATCAGGACGCAGCCTGGTAGTGCTGCACAAAGAGTGACCTGGTTTGACAACCAAAAAGAAAAAAAAAAGTCCTTGGTCTGTATGCGTGGGACAGTCAAATGCTCAGATTTATGTGCAGCTCTTAATTTCCGGACAGGTTTCTCCTGTCTGAATTGCAGCAGATGTAGTCTGGGTTAATATAAAAAAAATATAGAAAAGAAATGCCTGGACTTAGCCAAGTCTGATTATACAAGTCTGTCTTTAAAGAACTAGAGACACGTGAGAAGAGGGTGTTTGGTGTGAAAAGTCCAATGTCGACTAAAACTGGGACTTGTGATAAAGAACTTGGGTTGTATGATAAGAAAGTTTCACATTTCTTTCAGATATGAAAAGGCTTGTAAATAAATGAAGTCCTAAACTAAAATGGGAAACACGAGCATTTATGTAACTATGAAAAATGCTAAATAAAATTCTAATAATGACCAGACTCATGATCAAACACATAAAACCTATGCGCTGAATTTACTTTTATCTCATTGAGGATGTTAGATTGAATCACTGGCCTGACTCTTTAAGGCAGGCCAAACATATAAGTCTGACTTTATAAACAGGTTTATACATGTGTATTGGGGCCAGGAAGTTTACATCGATTCTATGGCTCTTCTTATCTGAGTTGATATTAGGACAAGCCAAAACAAAGCAATTCATTATGAAGGGGTGCAGAGAAAGGTGCAAATGACCTAGTTTCCACTCCTTAGTATTCACTCGAGGTCACTGTTGGTTACAGATGAACCTGGTGCCACAGGTATGCCAGTGTGGCCAATAGAAACGCATGTTTCATACACTTGGCATGTTGTAAAAAAAAGAACCCTTGAACCTTCAGTGTAGCGTGCAAAGACAAGAAATGCCGACAACAGAAAAAGGCACAGGTTCTTGACAGAAAGCAAATAGACCAAACGTTGCTGTACAGTGTTGTATTTTATGAAAGAATGACCTCTTACAGTCTTTACAGTTTCAAGTCGTGCAAGCCCGCACTGATATGAACTCATTTCAAAACTTTTTACATATATATAAAAAATGAAAAAATTACTAATAAAGTCCTGATGGACGAATGTTGTATGCCTGGGCTTTTCACATAGCTCTTTTTTGTCTGTTGGCTTAGCGTGCCCTAGGCAAAGAAACAGATGTTTGTTTAAAGTCACTTTTCAGGTTTTTTTTCAGGACACCTTTGGAGCACACTTGTATTTTGCATTATGCATCTCCACACAGTCTCTAGTATCACACCTGTTACATGACCCGAACGGAAAATCTGCTTAATCGTTCCCAAGCGTGTGGGAGACCAATGAATGTGACCAACAACAACAAAAAAAAAAGTAACGAGAACAGAGTCTAGTCTGCTGAGTCATGGTTGATGTGGGGCCTAGGCGTCCACTATGCTGCTGACCCAGCGGTAGTCTGTTTTCCTGACCCGCCGCAGTTCCCTCTCCTGGGCCTTGGAGAGTCTAGGCACACTCTCTGCAACGGCACTGTGGTCGGCCTGAACATCATGAGACCCAGGCCCCCCTTCCTCCCCATCTGAATCATCTTCCTCCTTCTCACTCTCCATTTCCTCATCTGGGGGCATGTTTGCCAAGTTTCTGTGGGGAGGGATGAGGGGGGGAGGGAGAGAGAGAGGTGAGGGGATCAAGTTGGCGAGAGAGACAGGGTGGGTGTGCATTATGGTCCAACAAGGACTCAGCAAATTCTGGCAAACGACAGAAACTTGGAGAGGGGAAGATATGACTTATGACAATGCATAAGATGTCCAGAACAAAACAAAGAACTCTTGTTCAATCAACTCATGATTACGGAGGGGAAAAAAACAAGCAAGTCAACAGTCAACAATTGTTACTGCAGGTGTACTTACTAATAGCAGTTTAGTGAGAAACAGACCTTTATGGTCAATGACTATTTTCATTGGAGATTTAATTTAGTCTAAAATCAAAATTTATCCATGAGAAACAAGCCCTTGGAGTCCTCCCACAAAAACAGTGAGCCAATGAGCTCATCTTACTTGCTGTCTGGCGTGGATACAAGCAAAGAGCTGATGAACATGGAGCACAGGAATGAGGCTGAGGGCAACACATGCGCCGGTGTGTGCAACAGCTAAGAGTGAGAGAAACACATACACACACACACACACACACACACACACACACACACACACACACACACACACACCACACACACAACACACAAACACAAACACAGACACACACAGACACAATTGGTTAGATCAACTCACAAACAGCAATAACTTGCAAGCCTGACATACCACATTACAATAAATAAATAAATAAAAACTCAAACAGCTTTCTGAAAAACGATGGGAAGAATTAACCAGAACACAGAATGTGAGCCGTAATATCATGTTTTAGTCTTAATATCATGTTATCAAGTAAGTTTCTGTCAGTATGCCTATTAAATTCATGACCTTCCTGGTGTGTGTGTGTGTGTGTGTGTGTGTGTGTGTGTGTGTACATAAAGCAAACAGTAAAACAAGGTACACACACACACACAAGAGTGGGGACTCAGTTAAGAGTCATTAAGCAACCATAGTAAACAACACCAGAGAACCGGACCCCGGCCAATGGAAAAAAAAGTTGAAAACCTGAAACCCAGCCCCACACCACCACCACATTCCATCTGTCTGAGGTGGTATGTGTATGTATGTATGTATGTGTGTTTGTGTGTGTGTGTGTGTGTGTGTGTGTGTGTTTGTGTTTGTGGGTGACACAAGCAGTGTGGAATGCCAAACCTCTTTGATGGCCACCGAGCCCTGTGGCTGCGAGGTCCTCTCAGGTTGTTTGTTGTGGGGGGAGTCATCCAGGTTCTGCTGCTGTTGCCTGTGCTTGCCTAATAACAGGTAGAAGGGCGTCACGGCAACACTCTTGTCGACGACAAGCTGAAATGCAAGCACAGATCAGAAGGTCATTCAGTGCCCAAACAGAGACAGGGTTATCAGAGGCAGATATAAATATGCAGGACTCTGGAGACTGTTCGCTTCTTGTTGATAAAGAAACACAAACCTGTTTACTTAAAGCGGTCATCCTCTCTTCCTCTGTTCTGGTGCTAAGTGTCAATAAATCCTGTGTTCAAAAGGAGAGAGAGATTGGAGGAGAGGAGATTGGAAAGTCTGAAGACAAGACTGCAGTAGGACCTGTAGGGTCACACCCTACACCCCGTTAGCAATGTTGATAGAGAAGGGCAAGGTCATTTGAATGGAGAAATTATTTCTAAAGTAAATATGTCAAACTAAAAGTAAATATGAGACCATGCAACAGTGTAAACTGAGAAGATTGGTTCTAGGTTCTAGATTGGTTAGTGAATTACAGTTTTAGTGAGCATGTGCAGTGTGCACATGTACACACACAGGTGTGTGTGTGTGTGTGTGTGTGTGTGTGTGTGTGTGTGTGTGTGTGTACCATGCTCTCTGTGAGGACGTAGAGCTGGGAACGATTGAGCCACTGGGAGCTCTCCTCGCAGCTGTCCAGAGGCTCGTTCCGCGGCACAAAGATGGCACGGCTCACAGCCCCTGCGCACACAGCCTTCTGGGTAAAGAGGGGCCGTGGCTCGCTGGGCTTGAAGACAAACACTGTGTGGGAGAGACAGCAGAAAATGTGGCAATCAGGAGTGATTGCAAAACATACCAAATAAATAATCAATAAAAAAAAAAAAAAACACCACATGATTTTCATTTCCTGGGGCCAACCAGGCAGATGGTTCACATCAGCTCAAAGCAGCACAGAGTTTCTCAAGTTGCAAATATGCTAGCTTCACGCACACCTTCAAACCCAAAGTCCTGTTCTGGAGGGCTGGACATGAGACTGACACCATACTGTTAACTGTGTTGAACCACTGATCGACACCATGCTGGAGATGCATCTAACATGTGTGGGTACATCCGGCTTGAAAATCAACAAAAGCAGGTGTTCTCAGTATGGTGGCAACGGCTGCTGGTCTGCAAATATCTCGGCAGCCTTTCCCTGATGTGCAGGCACAACTCTTGATGAAAAAGCTACCCTGCTATCTCTTTTTCAATGGGGCTTCTCTTTCCTGCTGCTGCTGTTGTATATACACCAATACACCAAAAAGCTATTCAATAGAGTTGGTAACTAACACAGAACCAAGAAATAGTCCATTAAATTAACTCATTTTCATGTTGAGGTTTTTTTTAAAGAGTTATGTAGTATATTTTTGGTCTATGCCAACAATTCTGGTACAATTTTGAATGCATAATAATGTGTATTTATGATGATATATTCTGCCATGTCAAACTTTAACAAACAAATCTAAAAAAGGACAAAAGAAAAAGCTGTGGACCAAGCGTGCTACTGCATTTCTACTCACAGTCTGTGCATCCATCTTGTTTGGAGAAGACAGCCACATTTTCTGAAAGCGGGTCAGTCTTGAGCAACACCACATCCATGGACGTGCTCCACTCCACTGAGAATACAAGGAACACACAGATCCACGTCATGATTTCAGTCCCACAAGTACAAACATTTTTTCCCCTTCTCTCTCACACTCTCTCTCACACACACACACACACACACACACACACACACACACACCATTCATACTTTCTGAGAACCAATCATACTAAATTAAGCACAGATGATGTCTGCCATAACCATGCCAGTTAGAAAACATTAAAAGCCCCTCCCTTCCATCATTACTTCAGTCTGTGTGCTGGAAAGCAGGTCTGTGCTCACAGACACACTCACTCTCTCAGACAACCAGACAGACAGATGCATACACAAACATGCATATGGATATGCATACACACAAACAAACACTCTTACAATTAAACACTCTCACAAGCATGCATCAACACACGCACACGGTCTAGAATGCACATGTGCACAGCCACAGCCACATACACACGTGCACATATACACATTGACAGACACACAAGCACACACAGACACACAGTGGCACACAGACACAGACAGACACACACACTCACTCATGCATGCATGTGTGCACACATATACACATACACACACACAGGCACACATGTACTGCGGTCCACCTACATGAACAGGTGAGAAGGTTCCAGCAACAGAGCATGTTCTTGGTGGTGGTGCTAAGCAGGTACTTAGAGCAGCTCTGGTTCCCAAAGCACATGTCCCTGCAGGAGGAGGAAGAGGTAGATGAAGAGGACAAAAATCACAGTCATCCTCCTCGCATACACTTTCACCCATTCATACACTAGAGCAGATTAGCACCACAGCTATAGTCCACTGCCAAACTGTTTATTTATTAATATCCCTCAGAGGCAGTACTAACAGACGTGCCAGTCAGAGTAAACAAAAGAGGAATTATTCCAAGGAGTGGAGAGTAATCTGTGGATATCCACTGAGAAAGCTGAGGTGCCTTTCAAAAAGTCAAAGTTTCATGAAAGACTTAATGTCATTTTTTCTGCATTGCAAATTCTCTACTATGGATTGGATGGTATGGAATATGATTTTTGATTAAATGTCTGGGTGATACAACTGGAAATTCATAGGTGCATGAATTGCAAGAACAGAAATACAAATTGTTCTCTATGTGTGATTTTAACATAGCCAGCTCCCGCTGCAGAACCAACAGGATGAATAAATACACAACATGTTTATTAAAATGCAGCATAATATATATCGCAGTAGCACGCATAAACCAAAGTCATCAACTCTTCTGCTTTGAAAGCATATCCTCTGAAGTCCACTAGAACCATTTGCCGAATGAATCATCTTTAATGCACTTAAGTTAGCATAGCTATCTGAGGGGTCAGGATTGGTTATGTGGTGACAAGCTGGAGCCATGCCAGGCTTCTCAGATGCAGAGATGGATTGGAGCCCTGATATAAGAAGGCACTTAATCCAGTTTAAGAGGAATCTATTATTCAAACTCTGAGGAAACTTCCCAAAACTACAAATCATATCTTATGATTCACAGGTGTGTGGCCACAGATAATAAAAGAGTCACATTTTTGATGACCTTTTCATTCCAATTTCATATGGCCTTGGTATAATGCTATTTCCTATTAATACAGCATCACAATAGAACATCTCAACACGTGGCATTCTTTAGTGTGTGTCTTAAGAGTGTTGAAAAACCAAAAGAAGGAAAATGTTGTAATTAGGCCAGCAAAGACCCATTGACCCATAATCACCATGTGCCAATCTATTCTGATCTTGCTGGTTTCACCACTAAACCTCCACCTCTCTCTCTCTCTCTTTCCCTCTCACCACACACACACACACACGCGGCGTAGTGCCCGCACAGAAAGATCTCTTATTAGCCTCTCATAGACTGTTAGTGTAGCACAGCAGGGTTAGCGTAGTATAATTAGCTTCTGAATCGTTGGCTTCGTTGTTCAACCCCTCCTCTCCTTCCCTGTGCACTGTCCGTCTCACCTGATGTCCCCTGGGGGAAGACAGAGGGTGGACAGAAGCTCCCAGGTCTCGGGGCTCCACAGCGTAATGACCTCGCCGAAGCTGATGGCCAGCAGGGAGCCGTCCGCCGAGAAGCTGCAGCGCGTAGGCTGCAGACCGTGGTAGTTGCTCACAAAGTCACATGACCAGGAGGCCGAGTCGCCATCTTCTGCGGGGAGAAGAAACAGACCAGGAAAAAAAAGGACCAGGGAAGGGAGTCAGGACAGAAGAGAAACAAAACTAATATTCCCCCCAATCATCTTACATTAATGGCATTTTATAATTTTAAAAATCTGAAGATTGCAAAAACCAAGACTAATGTGATCAGCAAAGAACCAGCTACAGCACTCCACTCTTCAGGAGGTACTAACTGGGATACATATATATGTCTTGAGTAACCTGCTGACACTTAGTTTTTACACATAATTTTTTAAAAGGGTTTCAACAAGAGAAAAGGACACATTACAGTCGGTACAGTAGAAAAACTAGCTACTGTAGCAGAGCATTTTCTAATGGGAGACTTCTGGTGGCGCGGGGGGATTTGTGGGCTGCGTGGTGACGAGTGTTGGAGAGCTGGACTTACTCTCCGTGTCTATGTCTGTGTCGGCCCCGAGCAGCCAGGCTTTGAAGTGTCCGTCCTTGGAGGTGGTCACCAGCATGGTGGTCTCGTTACTGGGGCAAAAACACATGGATCTAATCCGGTCGTCGTGGGCGGCAGCCACGGTGGTGTTCAGGGAAAAGCTGCAAGAGGGTGAGGGGTGGGGTGGGGTCGAGGGGGAGGGATTAGAGGAAGGGGAAGAGATGGTCACGTATCACGAGGTGTAAAACTGCACGTGTATGCGCCTTATCTTTATGGGGGAAGTTGGTCATACATATAACGTTAGCCGAGGGCAAGGAGAAGTTTCCATATGGTGCTTCTAGTCTCATGTAAATCCACTGAGGTACAGGGTGACATATATAACTGGGATAAGCAGTTCCTTAAAGCGTTCCCCGGAAACTGCCTTTTTACGTGCCATTCTATGACCCAATTGAGACCAGTATCATCATCAGTACAGCACCATCTAAACACCATTGAAAGACACCAACCAAAATAAATTGGAAGTCTTGAAGAAACACTGTAGAGTTTTTAGTGAGCAGTAAAGGATGCTGGAGAGTTTGACTAAAGGTACAGGGAAATACAGCTTTATTTTGTGTGTAAAAATAAATTCAAAAGCTGTGATCTCCAAAGGCTGTGATCTTGCCACATGGTGTGCTTTTTGGACTGTGAGGCCACCATACCTCTGTGTTTTCCTATCGTATGCCCAGAGTTTGAGGCTGAACTCTGGAGTGCTGAGTTTGCGGCCGCGCTCCTCCACTGTGGCTAGCCAGGAGCCTGTGCTGTCGAACGCTGCCATCACCACTTCATACTGGTCCAGGCCCTCCTCATAGATGTACTCCTGCTGCACGATGTCCAACTACACACACACACACACACACACACACACACACACACACACACACACACACACCACACACACACACACACACACACACACACACAATGAGAGAGGGCTCAGGATCAAACAAACCTGTCAAGCTTTAACAATGACTTTTAAAGTAACTAGAATCACAAGACAAGTACATGTTGTTAAAAACAACACTGAGTTTGGTTTGGGTGATGACTTCTCTTTTCAATTCATTTCAGAAAGTCACACGTACCAACGAACTGTCAGCCTATAACTAGAGTACATGAACTTGGTGAGCTCGTAACAGTTTATAGTTTACAAGGTCAACCTTAAGATCATAGGTTTATGTTTTACAGTGCTGCCCACGGCCTTACATTGAAGAGCTGGCGGTCACGTTTGAGATTGTAGAACTGCAGGTGACCCGGCTTTCCGTTCAGGACCAGGGCCTTGGTACGGGGGTCGATGAGCAGGTCGGTGCATACTGCGTCACCTGAGAGGAAAAAAAAAAATCTAATTCAGTGCAATTCAACTCCCAATCCATTTGTTTAAATTGAATTACAATCAACTTATAAATTATCTTCAATAAGGAATATCAGCTCTAAAGCTAATACCTGATAAAACACATAGCACAGTAAGTTTTATCAAAGAATTAATATAAGAGAGTTGTACTGATAGTTCCCTCTTTAGATGGAAAGGAAGCTTGCGCTGAGAAAGGACTAGAGCTCAGATTCAGAGTTGTTTCATGGTGAGAGATCAAGTCCATACTGTATGTCTCCATTATAGAGAGCTCATATGTCTACAGTGCGAATAGGGATTCATCTTTCTTCTCTCACTGCCTCGTCACATAATATGTTGACATGCTGTTTCCAATCTCTAGTTCAAACAAATGCAATCAGGTGCCACCCAAGGGCACTCAAATCAACAGCGACATCCTGGGTTAGAGATTGAGAGGAATCAATCTCAATCATCTTAATCTCTTGTGACAGTACATTTCCATGAAACTGATCATTTACAGTTTGAAGGACAGTTCTGAGCAAGACAAATGCCATGACTTTAAGCTTCATTTGTGTCCTTAGAGGTGTAAGTCTGCAATGTCACTCCCAATACATCTACAGTGCTATTAGGGATTGGACTTTATTCTCTGGAATATGTGCCTCTTGTCACATAATGTGTTGACATGCTGATTCCAATCTCTAGTTCAAGCATGTGCAGTTAAGTGTAAGGGCACTCAAATCATTCAGCCACATACTGGGCCGGAAATTGAGAGGAATTTCATGTGACTCAAATTAACAGCAATATACTAGGTTGGAAATAGAGAGGCACCTCATGTGATCATATACTTCAGTGAAACCGATCATTGACATTTTGAAGGACACCTCTGGACAAATCCTTCATAGTCAAGCTTCATTTTAACACTTAGAGGTGTAAGTCTGCAATGCCACCTGTGGGCTTCAAACACTTCTACCTTTATGTCCTGAGCATGCTCAGGATCCCATTAGGAAGGACTGTGATTGGCTGTTGACCTCACATACCGTTAACTTTTCTTCAGCAAGACAAGAAATCATTAAATGTGCCTTCACATCATTAAATCATTAAATGTGCCTTTTGTCACAGAATTTTCATGACTTTTATACAACTTAAACTGAATTCCCTGCCTTTTCCCAGCTTGGAATATGGGCTTTTAAAATTCCATGACTTTTTCCAGGCATTCCGTGCCCGTGTGAACCCTGCACTGATAACAGTGCACAGTGAAAGAGAGACCTAATGCATCATCAGTTTTCCTTCAGAATCACTGACTGAATCTTCATGCTGATAATGCACTGCACATTCTGTGTGACAAATGTTTCACAGTTTGTCCTTTGTCCTTATTCAACTTAAATGGCTCAGTAGAGGAGCTGAAGCATGTGAGCTCCTGAAGTTACTCACCTTTGACCAGGCCCTGAATGATGCCACACACCTTGATGCTGCTCTGAATGAGCGTTATCTCTGATGGTTCAGATAGGGAGAGGGAGTAACGGATTGTCAGAGAAAGCAATTGAAGAAAAAGAGAAAGGGAAAAAAGAAAGGATCTGCATGAAAACATGAATGAGATTTTTATACAGATGTTGAAAGTTACTGCATGAATATGTCATAGACAAAGACTAGAACAACGGTCTACAACATTCAACATATTCAAAGCAAATCAATGGAACAGCTTAATGGGCCAAAGCCATGGAGACTAAATGTGTGTAAACAAGGCAATACAGGGCAAGGCAGGGCAGTTTATTTGCATAGCCCATTTCATACAGAAGATAAACATAAGATAAAAAAAAATAAAAAAACAAAAAAAAAAAATATCAGAAGACAAACCAATAAGATAAAATAAAGTAGAACATGAAATGTGCTAATGTAACCTGATGAGATATAGCATCATATAGTGAAAGTCATACAGCTAAACACTCACTGTGTGTAAGCATTCTAATTTTTGTATTTTCCTGAACCTGCTGGGATCCATTAAAAACCTTTTACTTTGGGCCAATTATTTTTAATATGGTGGAGAGAAAATAGCTGAACAGTAGAGCATATTTTACATGGAGGACAAGACAAAGATTTTTTTGAAAGAACAAGGGGTTTCTATAACAAAATAGACCTGAATTGACACTGAGAGAATAAAGCGAATGCAATCAAAAAAAGAGACTAAAACACTAATATTTATGTGACACATTAGGGCAAAACATTTTTTGGCCCATATTTAGACCATGCAACCTAGAATATGGTGGGCCGCCATAGTTTAGAAAATGGGTGGGAAACACTGCTAGAACACAGAGAGATCTGTGTGGTGAATATATAACATGGGGCCCTTACTGTTGTCCGAATGGCAAGTGCAGTAGAGAGTCCCATCTGGGGAGACAGAGATGTGCGTAATGGCGCCCCCTAGGCGAGGCAGCATGGCCTTCCTGTTGTCCCCATACTGCCACTGGATCAGTACAGACTCTATCCCACCGCTCAGCAGATTGGTGCCTGCAGCCCACCAAGGGCCACGAGGGGTCAGGGAAAAGAAGTGAGAAAGGGAAGTGGAGAAAGGAAGGAAAAATGAGGGGTGGGAGTGGGGGGGGGGCAATCCAAAAGAGAGAAATACAGAGAATGAGCCAAATAACACAAACAAGTTAATTCATTTAAACCATCAGTTTAAGAAAGGGAACAACTGCAAGATGCAAACTTTCCTGAAATGCACTACAGAATTAGTGAAATACACACAGCACACAGTGAACACACAGTGAGGTGAAGCACACACTAAACCGACGCAGTGGGCTTTCTGCTGCAGCGGCGCCCAGGGAGCAGGGAAGGGTTAGGTGACTTACTCAAGTACACTTAAGCCATGGTCTACGATTAGATCGATTGATTCGATCGATTTTAAATCTGGAGCCCTAACCAGTAGGCCACGGCTGCCCCACAATATGTTGACAACTTATTTTTCACAAGAAACGAGATTACCTTCTGGGGTGAAACAGAGAGTGTTAACGATGTTGTGATGCCAGTGAATGGTTGTGTATGTGTACTCCTTCTTGTGGTTGAAGTTTCTCCTGCAAGATTTTGGAACACTTTAGAAATCTGGAACTGGAATTGACAGTTAAGTCACAAATACAAAAAAACCAAGAGATGGGTTTTGTGTCTGTCCAGACCTCTGAGGCATGATTTTTTACACAGGGTGAAACTCTGATCAACCTCAGCCCAGAAAGCCATTAAGGCTATTTCTGTAACTGTCAAATAACACCACGAACTATTAAGACCACAACCCTCAGCAGAGAGAAAAAAAATGTAAACACGTGGATCAATTTGTTCTGTTTTGTGTTTCCATGTGATGCGAACAGCATAGTTTCGGAAACTAGACTGCCCCCCCCCCCCCAACACACACATACAAAATGTCACTTATATTTGAATTCCAATCATTAAAGCATTTTCTCAACATTGCAAAACAATTTATATTTGAGGACCAAAATGGACACCAAATACAAATTGTTTTGCAATGTCGAGAATCATTTAATACAAAAGCATTTGTATTAAATGATTAATGTCCAAGAGAAGATACTGTGATGTTGATGATGAGGTCATAACAGAACTGCTCACCACAGGCGGATCTTGCCATCCTCGTGCCCCGTGGCAATGCAGTCCTCTTTAGGATGGCAGGCCACACAGGAAAACCCATTCTTGGCTCCCTTCTTATCCGAGGCCTTCAGAAAAAACCTGTATGGGAAATTATCCAAGGACACATGGTTTTAGTTTAAACAATGATCCCACAAGTCCTGCTCCAAAAAACAAAAGATTCTCCTGATAAGTATTTGAAAGCTGGACAAAGATCAATTTAAAAGGCTGCACAGCCTGGGCATGTTCCAGCATGTCAAGCACATCAGGAAACAACTCCTCTGTTACTATGGACAATGAATGTAGGTGCAGATATGTTATTCAAGGGACAGAAGCATTGAGTTCAAAGTCAAAGTTAAATCCAATTTAAAACAGTATTCTACAATATAAATGGGGATGTACCAGCTCATAGGATTTGCATGCCTTGCAACACAATAATAAGACAACAACTTGCAATGGATGCAGGAAAAAAAGAGAAGTGTAAACTTTGAATACTAGAAAGTGTGTGTGCGCGTGGGCGTGTGTATGTTTGTTATGTAAAAACCAACCTGTATGCTTTCTGCTTTCTAAAGAAGTATACGTTCAGCTGCAGCCCCTTTGCTGAAGCCAGGTATTCCGCCTAAAATTAGAGCATTTGTCAGCAAACACGGTGCCATCTACAGACAGGCAAAAGGAAAATCTACACGTCAGAAATACCACTGACTCATGCGGCATGCATTAACCAACATGGAGTGTGCCTTTATACAAACACTCTGAAGCTGACACTAGTGAAATCCAATCCAGAAATCAACAAGACAATTAATCAACTAATTAATTGAAAAATACAAATGTCCTTTATTATCATATTATATATATATATTTATTACTATTGTTGTTGTTGACAGTGTAATATGAACTTTATGTTATGTTGGCTGTCCCTTCCCAGGTAGATTGAGGCGTACCTCTTTGCCAAAGGCTGTGGCACGGGGGTTGGAGCTGACGTCTGTGAGGACTGCGCTGAGCTGGGGGGCGTCCACTTCTGCCTCCATGGCTCGGGGCAGATGCACCGCCACCAGCTGGAAAGACTCTAAAAGAGGGAGAGAACACACCAGGCTTGAGGTCATCCGGTCTGTTTAGGAATATTTGTCAGTATGTGTGTGGAAGAGTCAGAGGGAGAGAGGGAGAGAGGGAGAGAGAGAGAAGGAGGGAGGGAGGGAGAGAGAGAGAGAGGGAAGGAGAGAGGGATTGTGTGTGTGTCCTAAGCTAACTGAAAGAAGATGAATGTGTTTGTTCTTCATCAAGTAAAAGGGACAGGATAGTACATTCATCTAAGGGCAAACTGCTCAACTGTATTGTATATTCTAATTGGCCAATGAACACTCTCTAGTCACTGTCCACATCCCAGGTATGAGAACATAAGCTACTGATACAATGGCAATTACATTTTCTTTATTCATAAACAATAATTAAAACTGAAGACACATAACACTTTCAAAACTGTGTACATATAAAGGTGACAAAAACAAAGCAGATGTGTAAAGTAACGGCAAACCAGTAGATGAAGCGATCTAAAGTACACTCAGCACATTTAAGGACAATTAAGATATTTCTATGTATGCAGAAATAATGTATATATTTTTAAAAACCTCAAACACACATACCAGTCTCTTTCCCAGTAGCCATGGGGATTACAGCGAAAATAACCCCTTGGTGTTTCGGGGAGACGTACAGGGAACATATTGGGTAACTGACCACGAATGTCTGAGAAACATACAAATACACACACACACACACACACACACACACACACAAAAAGAGGGAGGCAATATTTAGTTGTTTACAGCACTTTTCAACAGTGTTCATGTAACCTCAAATCCCCAATACCTTAATCAGAATCCCATCCATGAAGTCCCACAGCATTATAGTGCCATCTGCTGAACAGGAATAGACCTGCAAGTAAAAAGTATGCAATAATTGAGACTGTGTGGGAGGTAATGATTTGTTACATGACAAGGAAACAAGATATAATTTCTACATGGAAACAATGGCTTGAGAACATGTAAAATGATTTCCTTACAGATTCATCCCAGTGGAGCCCTAAGACACACAGTGATACAAACACGAATGCATGCATGTGCACATGCGAGTGCACGCACACACACACACACACACGCACACTTCCGTAAACTTTGTGACCATTCCACCCTGGAATCATTTCTTAGCACATTATATGTTATCTTTATCATTTTATTTTTTAATTAATTAACACACAATGAATTGATGTTCCATGTAAACACAAACATATTTCACACACAGAGATGTTCATCAGGGAGGCAATGTGAAATAACCCTTCAGTATCTTAACAGATGGACTACATGTCTATTGCAAACACGTGAAAACTGAAAGACATTTGCAAAACCAAAGCAACAACAGTCTAGATCATCATCCACTGGGTGTGCTAGAATTTGGCTACAGGCTTAACCTGCTGGCTTAAATGCATTTTGGACTTGAAACCAGGCATCATAGTCATAGTAGTTTTGCCCAATGCAAAAGTTCCATTAACTCCAGCATGATTTGCAATCAGCAAGCCTGCTCAAATGCACCCAGTGTTAGACCAATGACATCTTTTCAGGACTTGAGAGCTTAGACCCATCAGTTATCGCTTGTGTTGCATCTGTGTCTGGCCGGAGTGGCCTTTCTGACTAATAGAATGAAAAACATGTCAGAGCCAAACAGGACTGAACTCTCACAGAGCAGTTCATTTACACACATCAGACAGAAACACACATACAAACATGCACACACAACTGTACAGACCTGGAGATGGTTGGTTGGATTGAGGGCGATCCCCGTCACCTGGTTTGCGTGACCCTCTAAAACTCGCACTAGTTCCTCTGTTTTGGTGCTGTACACTTTCACTAAGTCCCCCGACACACATAGTAAAAACCTGTGACAAAATAGGTCATACAAGCATTCAGAGAAGACGCAGAGCTACACGCTGTACGCCAATAACTCCATGTTTTAGGCAACTCAGTCAGTATGGTTAGAGATTCTAATAAGTAATAACGTATGACAGTAGCACACTCTTTTCCTCAATCTTACACACATGCAGTCACCACAAACACAATTTAAGAAGCAGAACTGTGAGGAGAAATGATAAACAACTTGGCTGAAACGGTCAACCAAAACCTAAGACATGGGACAAGCAGTAAGAATCAGAAGATTAAGGTACAACTTGTAAAGCAACTTCTTACAACAACCACATCCTTACATACAGTGATACATACGATCATGATAAATGAGACAAAGAACATAAGTTTCTCAACTAACGATAGGTTGTAATATATTGTTAAGAGTTGGCTAGCAGCCCTCTCCCCAATTCTTGGTGGTTACGGCTAACATTAGCGGCTAACTGGAATGGTAAACAACGTTGCTTTCCTAACTACAACATAAAAGAAACCGTTTCCACTGTACACAAAACACAGATCAACTTGGACGTAGACGTTACCTTGAATCAACAGTAATTATCGGTGGTCTCGTGTTTATTTTGCTTCCACCACAGCGAACCACGCGGATCTCGCCTTCCACCATCTTTCCGTCGACCCCATGAACTACGCACTCTGACCCCGCAACACACGTGTTTGCTTAACGTAGCTCTTTGATGCCCTCTAGCAATCATATGAGGTACCTCCCTCGTATGGTAAAAAGTATGCTATGTGTTGACAAATTTGACTAACAATTTTACTCTTCGCACCGATTTAAATGCCATGTCGGTTAATGACTGTTTTCTTAAATTAGACTTACTTGAACACGATACTTATGGCAGCCAAGTTAAGTTAATTTGGTGTAAGCCTATAACTTTGACAATTACCCCTTATAAAGTCCTAGCCTAAAGCATAGTGAGAAAGCAGTGAGAATATCAAATAAATGGCATGTTTTAACAAAATATCTTACTGTCGGTATTTACAAACAAAAGTTTTATAATTTATAAAACTACAAAAGTAATAGGAAAAGAACTCGAAGATGAATCGTCGGCCTACTGTTAACAGATAAAGTAAAGTTAAAAAAAAAAAATGTATATATATATATATATATATATATGCAATGTGACACTTCACAAAAGCATTATAAATAGGCTAGGTCTTTAAGAAAACTGCAAGTGGAGCAAATGTCATTTTACAAGGGGATTTCAGCAGCGATCTACTTGGAAGTCACAAATGCCATGCTTTATCAGCCAACTTATCAAACTTAGACATGAAGGTCTGTAAGTGCCTAAAGCCTTATCAGCGTATCGTTCACAAGGCACACACACACACACACACACACACACACACACACACACAGGTATTACCCCGTCTTAGACATTTCCTTATTCCTTGAGTCCCATCCTATCCCATCCTTCAAGATTAATGGGCCGCAACAGAAATTTTATTTGTTCTTCTGAGGGTCCTAAAACTTGCAGGTTTAGAAATGGATAAGGAAACATTATGAATGGCAGAGTCTTTATGAAAACTGTAAGTGGGGTTTAAGAGCAAATTTCATTTGATAAGGGGATTTCAGCAGCAGTATACTTGGATGTCACAAATGCGATGCATCAGCTGCCAAAACTTTGTCTTTGGGATGACTTGAGGCCCTTGCAAACATATAACAAACTCATTGAGGTGTTTTTACTCTTGCAGTTTGAGCTCTCCATTTCATCATGTCTGTTATCATTAAACAAGCTTTCAAATTGCACTTTTAACTTAAATTAGTGCAGTTTTTATGTTAGCAATATGCACTCTTTGTTAGTTTCTTTCATTGTGTTGTAGCTTGAATGTTATCCTCTTTTGTAAGTCACTTTGGATAAAAGTGTCTGCTAAATACTTAAATGTAAATGTAAATGCTGCCCATTTTACAGAATATATGCCATCGATTATATTACTAATGTCACGATATATATATAATCACGATACAGAATTTTTTTCCTATTTTTCATGATATTCTTTACATGAATTCTAACAGCATGTCAGTCACATGTCAGAATGGCTCATTCTTACTGATGAGGAACTGTGCGTTCACACCAAAAACAATTAAAGCTGTAAAATCACTGTAAGTAAAACACTTTCTGTGGACAAGATTGATAAACGATTTTCATAAGTAGTTATGGGTTCATGTAACTGTACTTAGAGGATGCATTGAGCACATGTAACCTATCATTATTTGGCATGAGAAATTGAACATATAAAAGGACAATTAACACAGAAGTTGTAGAGGCTTATAAGTTAAAATGCTTTATGAGTACAGTCATGGGAATGTACAAATAGTTATGAATTGCCTACTATCATTACTTATGAGCTTTATAAATGCATTATAACCCTTTGTGAATGTCTGTATAATGCTTTATGAGTTAGCTACTGGGTTCATGCAGTAGAAGGTGGTACCCCAAAATGTTTTGGATTTCTATTGTCTTTCTATGGTAAGCCACTTTTGTTGAAGTATAGTGTCCATAAAATAGAAATCTAGCCATTATTTCACACACACACACACACACACACACACACACACACACACACACACGCACATGCACACATACACACGCATGCACACACACACTCACACACACACACACACACACACACACACCTCAACACATTGTCTTACAGCATGCAGTATGGACTAGTGCTCATTTCCAGGTGTTGGATGAGGTAATAGGGACTCTACTCCTATTTTCCTCTCAGGTGTTTCCTTGTTCTTGTAAATCAGCCTCAGTTTTTGTGTGTGGGCGTATGAACATGCCAGGGCAGATGGAGACATGCCTAGAGTTAAGCAGTTGCCATGAATGAATTCAAACCGGGTTCATTCTACGACTGATCCCTGTTAGCTGTGGGGGGCATTATCATATATTATTATCATATGAACATTCAATGTTCAGGCTATTTAATCTGGGCTGAGAATTTTATTGATAAACTTGTCCATTCGTCTCAGAATACTGAACATCAAACACAAGTAGGCTATATCTGAGGTACATCACATTCACTTTGCTACAGCCTGGCTTTTTCCTTATTAATTTTCAAACACAATTTTATTGTGTGAGTGTCAGTATATTAGGCTACCTGTCAAGCCTGAATATAACGACCCCGCCTACCTGAACCGACCAGCTTGAACTTTTTCTTTTCGTGCACCAGCAGAAAGCACGTCAAAACACACTGGGAGGAGCCAGTCATTGATGTAGATAAACTGTCTGGTAACTGTGTGTCATTTTAGGCCGAAGGCACATCAGAGGCGAAAGAAGAGGAAGAACTCTGAACGCATGTGGAGTTACATTGGTGAAGTTGCAGGTAGGTTCACTGTACGCCTTTGCTTCCTGTAGCCTACACGTGATAAAGAAAATAGAACGATTACTCGAATCAGTGTAATGGGCTCGTTAAACCAATTTATATCGTTAAAATACTTGTGGTAGACTCAGTTTCACAGTAAAAGTTATGACTGTAATACTAGAACTAATGTTATTGTCACCTTGATTGTGTGGAAAGCAACTCTGAGTCCGGTTAACAGGTGGGTTAGGTTTACCCCAAAATGCGTAAATCTAGTCCTCATAAACCTACCAGAAACCTGTTGTATAGGCTACGCACATTTATCGGTGTACGTAATTGTAATTTGTTACCTAGTTTTGCCTGCACACAACAGCAAGCTTTAGCAGGGTTGTGTATTATACCATCTTCCACTACCTGACAATGGCCATGTTGTCATCCCCTAGTCGTAGCCTGTTCAGAACATTCCCATGGGTTATTTAAAAAAAAACATCAAATAGTTGTTTCTAAACATGAATAATATAGGGTACAGTATTTGCAGATATTATACGGCAAAGTGATTTAAAACAATATGCTATTTTAACCCTTTTGTTGTCTCGGTAGGTGGCATGATCTTGTACTAGCCTGTAACAAACTTCACAAGTGCTCTATTATATTTCTCATGTACAAGTAATACATGTGTTACCGATCCTGCAGAATGAGTCAATGGAAACAAATTCAGCAGTTAGACATCAAGTTCCTGGAGCAGGTGGATTACTTCTATGATGACACTTTCCCAATGGAGGCTCGACAGGTGTTGGCTAACTGGATCGAGGGGCAAGACTGGTATGTTGTCCACCAGAATATTAACAATGTATCAACTGTAGAAAGCTTGAGTTTAACTGCTCAACATTTTAAAGTTTTTGTAGTTTTAGTAACTGATGAATGCATCAAAACAAGGCATGCTTTTGGAATGTGGAAAAATTGCCAATGTTTCGCAAATGTGCAATACAGTCTCTGCGTCCGTGACAATGCTCTGTTCTCGCAGTTGTTCTGTTGTGGTCTGTAGTGGACTGTGAAGTGAAATATTCCCATCAAATTTAAGTAGTTAGAAATTATAAAACAAGAACTAGAATTTTTTTGAAATTGATTAATTGATTTAAAGGCCTAACATAGAGAATGCTAATGCGGTTACAATGTGGGAACAGTTTCGACAGAGATGATGTACAAAAAAAAATAGTTTCAAATACTGTAGGAAAGCTAGCAATTTGCTTTACAAGTAGTCTTCTCCAATCTCCAGGGAAGCAGCCGCCAATCATGAATCAATGGCCACTGTCCTGTTCAACAACCTCCTGGTCCAGCTTGACCGACAGTGTTCCCAGGAACCCAACTTCCTGCTCCGACACAACCTAAAAAGGATCACCCAGCAGCTTCAGGTCAGTGACCAACCGTGCCGTGGACCCCTGAAGCACACCAGTTTATCTTCATCATGCCATAGGTCTTAACATTGTAGGTAATACATCTATTTTTATCAAGTGGACGGTTATAGCACATCAGGAAGTGTGCTGCTGTTATGCACAGTCTATAAAATTCAACTTCCCTTGATAAGGAGTAGTTCTCACTCGCTTGTCATTATTTCAGAGTGGAGACTACAGTTCACCCTCACTGTTTCTAGAGAACTGAGAGATGACACAGGAAAGCACGTTTATGCCTCTGCACTAGCCCTGGGGTCTGATGGGTTATGTGACATTTTTCAACAATTGTTTCACTATCAAAGAGGCCAGTCAGTGCACATATGTAGGCTCATCTTGCTATTGTTTTCCATTGAGTTACAGCAGGTTATTTAGCAAACACTTTCTTTTGATGCCATGTACCTGCTCCAAGGGGGACCAATGACCTTGGTTAAGTTAGAGCTACTGGCTGTATGGCTGAATCCTAGTATTCCCCTCAAAGCCCTAAGTCCTCAACCCTCAAAGACTTAAATAACATCATTTTCCTTGAAGACCCAAGTTTTAGGGCGGATTATAGGACTGAGCCTATATGCCGTGACCCACACCTAGGGATTGAGTAAGGGGGGCAATGGGTTGTTTGCAAGACGCATGAATGTAGCTTACTCTCCCACCTGCTGTTCTGTGTGAAGTACCCTTGTCTGGGCCCCTCAGTAACCCTAAGAGGAGAGCATGTTAGCATTAGCGGCAGTGTCGCTGTTGTCATGCTCTTGCTGCATTTAAGGTGACTTCCGTAGAAACACACCTCAGCAGAAAAAGAGAGGCTTGTGGTCAGAGTCTCCGGTGTTGTTTAAGGGTACAATGCAAAGCGAATGCAAAGACGCAGTTTGGTTAGCAGGAAAGCCACCTGTGTTATATGTGACGTGTTAAATTCACGAGTTCCTTCTAGAAATAAAAAAGGCATTGTGACATAAGGTGCAGTGACACTGTCAAATTAGACATGTACTTTCCACACAGTCAAGTACAGAGACAAAGAAAACAAGTTTAATTTCAAAACCAAGATTTTGTTTTTCCCCCTCTTAGTCTGTTTTATTTCTACTAAGCAAGCATTATGTAGCAGGGAGTAGGTGTGAGTCGTTTTTGAGTTAGTCAAACATGGATGAGCAACAAACAACCGCAGAGTCTAAAATTCCCTTGCAGAGTGGGAACCGGGGATGAGGAGTCTGCCTAAAACCATCTGCTCAAAGAAGCAAAAACAGCTCAAAGAAGCAAAACAGCACACACAAATACACATACATACACACACACAGTATGTGTATATGTATGTATGTGTGCGTGTGTATGTTTTGGTGTGTGCATGTGTGTGTTTGTGTGTATGCATGTGTGTGTGTATCTGTTTGTGTCTATGTGTTTGTGTATATGCGCTCTGTGTGTGTGTGTGCATGTGCATGTGTGAGTCATCATGATTATAATCAGGGCTTTTTCGTCTGTGTGTGGTTGTGTGTAGGCAGGGGTATTTCTCCCTTTAGAAACTCTTAGGGCACTGATAGACAGACAAAGGCAGACAGTAGGATGGACAAATGTCGGGGTTTTTGGTTGATGGCTGATGTTATGGAATTTACACAGGGCATCAGACAAAAAGGCTGTAAGCCTGGAAGAGGCCTGTTGAGTGCAGTTGAGTAACACAGCTTCGCTGGGTAAACACAGAGATAAATTGATATGTTTCACGTGTAGCTGTTTTCCTTTGAAATTTGTGGAGTGGAAGTTTGTTTGCAACGTGTTCTACTTTCACTTTGAGTCAAGCCATCGAAGATATTCAGTTACTCCTTCAATATGGTATTTTGTTGACTGAGTTTACAATAAAAGTATTATTTTCTTGACCATATGTAATTTTTTAAAAAGAATGTATTTACAATGTAAGTACAGTGTTTATAACATTTTTTACAGTAACCAGTTTTAGTCTAATTTTCATCCTCTTTTCTGTATGTTTTTTTATCTCTTATTTTTTCATACTTTGACAAAAAAAGAAAGAAACAAAATAAATATCACTGTCAATTGTTGAAGTATTACACTTTTATAGCAGTTCACAGTATACAGAGTATCTGTGTGCATCTTATCTGTATTCAGTCCCCCGCTCCCCGTATAACCACACACTCACACATTTCTAGTAAGTCAGGCATACTGTAGCCGCACCTAAAGCTGAGGCCTCTGCTTTCTCTGTCCTGTAGATGAAATATAAGACCAACCCTGTCCAAGTGGCTACCATCATATCCAGCTGTCTGAGAGAGGAGAGGAGGATCATCTCCCTAGCCAGCATCCAGGAGCAGGTGAACATAACCCCCCCCCCCCCATAAAGCTCACACCTGACTGTGGCTTTCAAGGCACAAAAAGCTGTCAGTCAGAGGGTCATGGCTACTAGATCAGTGAGAATTATTACATGGGTAAAAGTTGGTCTTGGCCTCTTTACCAGGGACACACTAGTACAACAGCTGACCAGACTATGGAGGAGGAAAAGGTTAAGCTATATTTGGGCTCATATAAGGACTTTGGCACTGCCATATGGACACATCACACATATTTAATGTTATGTACTGCTTTTAATCTAAACTTAGGCTCTTAGGCTTTTTTCTGCTTTCTTTCCGACTGTCTCAGTTGGTTTAATGTTTTTAGTATAAAAAGCATCTAAGGCAGGTGCGCTGGCCCCTCTCTTCCACTGAACACAAATCATAACTCATAAATCCCTCACTAGTTTGTGGCAGCCATTGCTTTCTAGACATCATGAAAGTGGAGAAAAGAAATGAGTTTTTTTGTGCATCAGGTTAGCAAGACGGAAAGTCTGTTTTCTTTCTGTTATTTCCTGTTGCCTGCTCATAGCAGGCTGGAAACCAACGCCTTTGGCGTCACATAGAGATACCAGTTACAAGACGCAGACCTGTGGGACTCGTGACTTAACCTTTCACAGTTGACCTTTGACCTTTATCACAGCACGTTTGATTATGATATACACTCAGTGTTAAATATTAGTGTGGATTTAGGATACAGGATGTAAAATTTCACATATTCAGTTGTACATTTTCTTACACTTTGAAAAACTGAAGCAATTTTTTCAGAATAGCCCCGCAGCTCTGGTGAGGTCATGAGTGTAGTTGAGTTTAGTCAACAGTTTGGTTCACATTTCTTCATTTTTCTCCTGGCAACAATAGGGGCCCTTGGAAAAGTCAATGCAGAATTCTGAAGCCTTTGAAAGACAGAAGAACCTGGAAAATCGTGTAGCTGTGATTCGGAGCAGTGTACAGGTACTGTCCTCTCTCCCTGTGTAAATCCACAGTTCCACAAGGTGGACATGCAAATTGCTTCCAGGGGATCATATGTTTTCCTCTTTCCTTTCCTCTTCACAAACAGATGATGGACCAGGCAGTGAAGTACTTGGAGGACATGCAAGATGACTTTGATTTCCGCTATAAAACTCTCCAGTCACGGGGTGGGTAGATTATTTCACAACTCTCAAAAGCATCTAGTCAAACAAAACATATTCCTATCTTGATAGCTTAGATAAAGTCTATAGTGGTATATCATGAACATGGTTTAGTGCCACACTAGTTTGTCCGCTAGATTACTTGATATTGAGCACAATTAGCTCATTTGGCTTGGTAGCTGGCTGTGCTCCTGGGATGTTCATGGATTGGGAGTTTGTGTTTGAGTCACCAACACATGATGGTTAAGGGGTAATATGGGCCTGAAGCTACTAGAAGTGAAGGAGGGAGGCTTAACAGCTCAAAAGCATGTTTGATGAAGTGGGCACGTCAGGAGGGTGTAAATGTCTCATAGATGGAAGCAACAGGAGTTATGGAAGTTACTCAACCGTATGGACTCTATCCAAACTTAGTTTTGAAAACACAATCAATTTCGCTAAGAGAAAATTGTAAATTTTCTAATAGAGGTACCTCATGACATCATTCCCCATGCCAAGCAGACAAGGACACTTACAGTAAAGGGATATTCTAGGGCATTTTAACTCATAGCATTGTTGTTTGAGGTTAATGAGTGCTGTGTGTAGGAAAAAGAACTTGAAAATTTTGGCACAACATAGAGTGAATAGTGAATGCTTACGCTAACTGATAGGGGTATGAAAACTGAGTTTCAGTTTTAATTTCCTTGCCCCTATTTGACTGTCCATTGCCTCTGACTGTCAATTAGCACTGGACTTTTACACACACAGAACAGCAACTGGAGGACCATTAGGAGCATAATGTGTTTTTGATGAAAAGGTTTAGGTGGTTACATTTACAACTGAAGGAGGAAAATGAAAATGCCCTGTTATATGGTTCTTAAAGAAAGAAATAAAGTAGCAAAAGTGTTAGATAATATGAGAAGTCGTGGTGGTTGGGTAGAGGCTGTGAATGTCTCCACAGATCCGGCAGAGAGGAACTCACAGTGCATGACACAGGAAGTGGCCCTGCTCCAGGAGATCCTCAATCGCCTGGACTTCAAACGCAAGGCAAGTGCTCTTCTCGCTCCAACTGATGCTTACCTGTGCATACCTCTCTCTCTCTCTCTCTCACCTCTCTTCTCTCACGCTGCTCAATGGGGGCCTCAAACCACAGCAGGTTACAGTGTTCCTCCTAGTAATCTACTTTCGCCTATTTGTGTGTCACAGATAGCATTTTCCAAGGGTTAGCCAATTATATAATGGTTCCTAGACAAAGATTTTATTTATTTTTAATGACAGCGGAAGGTAAATTTATATTTTTGGTATGGACAAGGTAATGTCATGTTTTAGGGCTCTACCAAGAATTATTGAAAACTTCAGTTCTGCAGTACTTAGAACATTCCTTAACCGTGTAGTTTCATGTGTCATTTCAATAAATAATTGCTTCTGACATTTATTTAATTGATAACACATAGGTAGGTGGTGGAAAAAAAGTCAGAATGGATCTTATCTTTATGCATGACTCGTGATAAATCAGCCACAGCATCTTGCCTTTAAGAACTAACAAATGACTACATGGTCTGCTGTGAGTCTGTGGCTGTGATATTCTAACCATTTAGCAGTTATCTCAATCTTCAACTGTGTTGAAGCTTTATCTTCACTCTGACCACCACCCCATTTACACATTTAGAGTACTATGTAACTCTAAATTTTGTATTCCATTATATGTGTGTAATGGTGGAGAGTTTTGTGACTTTTACTTTGAAAGTTGGTGTTTTTGGAGTATTGTATTCAGGTAGAATATAATAGTCTTTTTTCTAATAGTTTTTGTTGCATCTGTATTAAAGCGCTATATGCAGTTTTGTTTTTTGTCACTATTGAGCTCCCCCTACAGCTGCCTGGCATAGGGAGCGTTTCAATTCTTCATTCTTGGATGAAACAAATGAGGTTTCTCTTGTTTTGTTGCCCTTGAAATTGTGGTCTGTAGCTTTAAACATTCAGTGAGACATTAAAATCTACTCTAAAGGAGGAAGAGATAAGGTACCTAAGATTAGAACTGGGAATAGCTGACCTTTCTAGGATTCTCTGTGCAGGAAATCCTGTCTAAAATGGCCGATGTCATCAAGGAAATCAACGACATGATGAGCACGCAGTTGAACTTGGAGCTCATGGACTGGAAGCGACGGCAGCAGATCGCCTGTATTGGAGGCCCAGTTCTCACCGGCATGGATCAACTACAGAACTGGTATAGCTGGATCTCCATAGTGATGCACAAAATAATAATAATGTGACTGATGTGACAACCATTTGCATTACACTGACTCACCACACACAATTCAAGGTCACACATATTGAGAACAGAAGTGCAAACCACATTTGCAGAAGTACTGTCTATACTGTCCTTTTGCACACGTTACTACACAGTCTGTTGACTATTTTGTTTGACATGTACAGAGCATGCATAGCCACAAAAACTCTTAGGGCTCTATTTACATAGTCAAAAGCACTTTCTCACCTGCGTGGGGCGTAGGTTGGCGGAAAAAATGATGTATGCAACATCCAAAAGGGGTTAGACTTACGTTACTTAATTAATCATAGATGTGTTCTGGGTGTAACAACGAATTAATCAATTAGAGAATCATCTCCAATTGCCTTTAAGAGCCAGTAGTGCACAAACCTTAGCTGGTTGGGAGTTTACCAACAGGCTTCCTACCAATTGAATTGAATTGCACCTTGTAGATGTGGATGCACTTAAGTAATTAAATTTGAAGAATCCTACACCCATGGTGACAAAGGAGAATGGTTAAAGCCTACACAATAAAAAGATGAAGTTGATTTTGGTCTTTTTTTCAGCAATGAAAACGAAAAATAAATATCAGCTATCCTCTGTTTGTCAGCAGTGAAATACAAAGAAGGAAAAATACAGTTGCTTTTTAAATAGCCTATGTTGTCAAAGGGGATTCTTAAGGGATCGGAAGAAGGCAGTAAGGGGATGTCTGGTTTGGTGGCGGCTCAGTATGTTGGTGCCTTTCAGTTTTTGCCTTCTGTGGACACAGTCTTTGAAAAAGCTGAATGTGAAAATCTTGCTGAATAAACACTGAAGAGAATGTCACTACATAAGGCTGAACAATAAGAATAGCTTACTAAGGCCTTTTAGACTGAATACAAAGGCAAATACATAGTTTGTCTTAAAGAGATATTCCCCCAGACAACAATTTTTGGTTCTGGGAATGTTGCGGGAAGGTTATCTGTTGGGTAAGGGAACATCCCATGAAAGTAATTGTGGTTCTTTGAAGGGGTTCTAGGAAAGTTGGGCAATTGTTAGTCACTTATGTTACCCCTACTCCATCAGCACCATGAAATGCATGAAGTAGGCCTACAAATGAGACAAACGTATAAGGGGCCCAAGTATACCCAACAGGAGAGTGGGCTGATTTATTGCTCTCTCATTTTTTCTCTTTTGACAGGTTCACCCTCACAGCACAGAGCTTATTTCAGATTAAACGACAGCTGGACAAGCTGGGTGAGCTCATCCACAAAGTCACCTATGAGAGTGACCCCATCCCTTTACAAAAGCCACAGATGGAGGAGCAGGTCAAATTTCTCATCTATCACCTCATCAAAAGGTAGAGTGGAACTTTTTTTTTAAAAAAAAGGTCACTCAACCCATAGCCCTGTTGTTTGAGGTTGCTGACTGCTGTCGGCAGGTACAAGAACAACATTTAGTACAACACAGATCGCATTCGCGCACCAGCAAATTATTTGGGGCACAGATAGGCAAAACTGAAACAAAGTTTCATTGCCCTCATCAGTTAGCGCTGGCTGGTGTTTCGCTGTCTTTGTCGGACCAAATATTCTCGTTCTTATTTCTGCCGACAGCTATGGGTTAAATAACTGTGGACTAATGATTTAGGAAGGAAGGAAATTCTATGTATTACACAGACCTAGGGACGAAGAGGTGCAGAATGCAGAATTTGACATTTCAGCTCTTCAGTTTGGCAATAATACATGCAATCAGCCTCATCAAACCCAAAATTGTAAGGGGTGGGGGGTAGGGGGTTACTGTTGTGCAACTGGAGAGTGCCATCACCCGAAATGGGCAGGTGCCCACAGGGGCCCAGGTTTGAATCTGACCCGTGGTCATATCCCGATCCTCCCCACTATCTCTCTCTCTCTCTTACGTCTGTCCTATCACAATGAAGAAATATATATATATATATATATATATATATGTATAGTTAAGAATGGTTGAGGGGGAATGGCAATTTGACAGATACAATACAAAAATTTCCCCTCTGTGGTGGTGTAAATGTGCTGATCACTCAAAGCACTGACAGCTTTGTCTGGGTATTTCTGTTGGATTTTCTGCTCTGTCATGCCATATGCTTTTCCCAGTTTTCCCCATGTTAATTCTCAGTGGGCAAAAAGAACGCGTTTGATTTTGTACATCTGTCATCCGCGTGGTTTTATTTTATGGCGTTAAGAGTACTGCTTATACAGGCTTGAACCACCTCAAGTTGTGGAGGTGAAACTGAATGTTCTGGAAGTTCCCCCTGTCTGTATTGTGTCTTTATCCATGGCACACTAACACACCCACACTCTCTGAAAGTTGTTTTGGATTGACTTTGATTCCACAGGCCTGTCTTGGCCCATGTCTGACTTGCAAAAATGCACCACTATCTATGCACCATAGTGTGGGTGATGACAGAGTAAAGGTTATGTGCCCAAACATGAATAAATTCAGAAGCCGGAGTCTGTCTATTTTTGGGTGCCGGCTTCTCAGGTTGACCCAGTTGGCTTTTACTGGCATTCCAGTGGTGTTTAGCGGAAAAGTAAGACACTAGGGTGGGGCTCTGTTTCTTCTCTCAGGGGAAAGAACCACCTTTGTGTTTTTTTTTTTTTTTTTCAAACCCAAAGAGAGAGAGAAAGAGAGAACGAGTGCAGGCTTTTGCTTTGTTTTTGTTTTTTTTGTTGATCAGCTCTTCAATTTGACTTCAAGATAGAGCACTGACAGAATTGCAAACTTGTATGGAGAAAAGCAAAACTCACTTAGCAATGGTGGTCTTGTCTGTTCTGTTAACCCTGCAGTTCTTTCGTGGTGGAAAAGCAACCTTGTATGCCCACTCACCCACAGAAACCACTTATAATCAAAACACAAGTGCAATTCACCACCAAGGTCAGGTACGCGATGTCCCACTTCACTTCTTGCATTGCTCAACATCACTTTAAATATGGCCACTTATCTTTCTGCATCACTTCTGTGAGATTTTTCCAAGCATATGCCATTGGCAGGTGGTAATATTTTCTTTTGCCTGACACCTGCGGTGTAGATTACTGGTGAAGTTGCCAGAGGTGGACTACCAGCTCAAAGTGAAGACGACATTTGATAAGTGAGTGCCCACGCCGCTCGTTGTGTATTAAATTACTCAAGTCACGCAAGTCACATGACATAATCATATAACCCATAGTAATTTACCACAGTGTGTAACAACATGTGAGAGAACAGTTTTGCCACAAGATTCAGTCAACGCTGTTAATGGTGATGCTTTTGTTTTTGTTTTCTCATGCGTGCGCAGAGATCCACCGCCAGGCAAAGTGTAAGTGTCATGGCTTCCTGTTTTCTTCCAGTCCAGTTTCACATAGCAGGTTATACAGGGCCACTGTAAACAACAGAGGCCAAATACTTATGTAACACTCCTCTAGCTGCCTGCTGTTAGCCCTGAACTTCTGTGTGATTTAGCTAACATGTCTCAAGAGCCTCTGTGAATATGCATTTTATCTTATCATTTGGCCAGTGTTGTACATTTTGTGTTTTTTTTTTCTTGTTCATTTCAGGAATAGGCAGTTTTTCATTCTGACCCAGAACACAAAAGTGATGGATGTGGAGGAGTCCTCAAATGGTTGCCTTTCAGTGGAGTTTAGACACCTGGTAATCTTCACCTGCCTCGATTAGTCACTGTATTTACACAGTATATGAGGCCTTGTTTACACTATACATTTCTAGACTTTTTTTTTACCAATATTTTTTAACACATATCCACAGAATCCATAGTTTTCAAATTTCTCCACTTAGATAATAGTAATGATAATAAATTTTATTCATAAAGCACTTTTGTATACAAACTACAGCTCAAAGTGCAGTACACAGGAAGATAACACGGGTTTAAGACTAAGACAAAGGCCACTAGACAAAGCCATAGTAGTCCCCCACCTCCACCAACCAACCCACTCATATGCATGCACACTCATGCACACTCACATTAAATACTCATGTTCCACTGTGGAGGAACACATGTTTAAAACATATCAGTTTAAGGTGGCTAAAACTTAAGGCCCAAACGGTAAGAAAAAAAAACTCTTTATAAAAATATTTAGATAGGTGTATATGGGGCCTAAATCTCATCATGTACTGTGTGTGAATATGAATGTGTTATTAAAAGGAAAAGAATATATTTTTAAAAAAAAACTTTTTCTGTCTATACAGCAACTGAAGGAAAAGAAGTTTAGTGGCACTAAGGGAAATGAGGTAAGACATTCAGTTCATTTTTGCCATACTTTAGTTGGAGATTGGTACATCTGATGATGGTTCAGATTATATAAGGATACATTTCACTGCATGATTATATGAATTTCTTAGCATTTGTGAAATTACCTTCCAGAAATCTGTATCGTCTATTCACTTCTCTTTAATCCTTCTCTTTTCCTTCACTTCTGTTCTTGATATTTACCCGACTACTGTGCATGTGAGCACTTAACAGAAGAGGGCGATGTTACACAGTTGGCCAAAACAAAACCACTCTCATAGCTTAAGGAGATAAGCATCCTGTTTTTTTCCTCAGATGACTCTTGTAGAGTCACTTCTTCACAATACACAAGGAAAGAAACATGATAACCTCAGGGGTTTTCCATCACCTAATGTAAAGGGAGTAAGGAAGGTGACCCTGCTCAGTCCCAGGTCCTCTGAATCCTCTGTGCTTTGCATTTCTAATATCTCATGATACAATCCCCAATCCTCTTTACTCTCACACATTTTAATGCGTGTTGAGAGAGCCATAGTATAGCGGTTCATAATTAACAATAAAGGAGCTGAAGAACAGTTTCATACAGTCCTGTTTGAAAGTAGGTGAAAACTTTGGAACAACCTGTGATCTCTTTATCTAAATCACTAGTAGACTGAAGGCAGATGTGCTGAAGGCACATTCCTAGTGCTGGTGGCCAAAGTAAGTTAATCAGAGATGACTGTAATCACTTGTTGAACCTCCTTTGGCAGGAATTTGGCAGCAATGTTCATTTGTGTCTCTCATACTTTCTCTTGCTCTGTGCGTGTGTGCATGTGTGTGTGTGTGTGTGTGTGTGTGTGTGTGTGTTTATTTTACAGGGGCCCCTCACTGTGACTGAGGAGCTTCACTCTCTTAGCTTTGAAGCCCAGTTCTGTTTGCAGGGAATGACCATCGACCTGGCGGTCAGTCCCCTCACATCACCACATATCGTCCTACTGCTTTGCCTATTCCACTCTTTTCTTTTTTCATTGGCTTCAGTGATCTAACCACTTTCAACTCACTAATTACAAGGCACAAGATGTACAAACGTTTTTTTTTTATGTTGTTGCAGATTTATGATGAAGTACATGATAGATGTAACTGAACAACTAAAGTAGTTGCATCTCAACACTCATCTTAGTTGGTTTCCTCTAGCATGGATGCCATTGCATAATGTGACTCCTTATGATTACATTTAAACATATACTGATGCTTGACAATTCCCCTTTTGTAATATTACTGAAACACATTGTTTAGAGATTAGATCTCATCTAGAATTCAAATTGAATTTAAATGAATGAAGACGCTTTCTCTCTCTCTCTCTCTCTCTTTCTCTCTCTCTCTCTCTCTCTCTCTTTCCTCAGACATGCTCCCTACCCTTGGTGGTGATCTCCAATGTGAGCCAACTCCCAGCTGGCTGGGCCTCAGTCATGTGGTATAACTTGTTGACTGATGAGCCCGAGGTAATAATCAGACTCATGTACTTCAGAAATCACACACAAGCACACACACACACACACACAATGACCCAAGGCCATATTGAGATCATATTGAAATAGCTTGTTATCTAAATATCAATATCCGTTTTATTGTACAAACATGTAGGTTTTGCTAGACAAGGGAGACAGGTGTTGGTATGTGTTATATGTCAATATGAAGTACTAGCAAACTAGAATGTTGAGACACAACGTACACACACACGCACACACGCACACACACACAGATGTACTGATATAAAATTACCCAAAAGAGCACACAACTTGCAAAGAGTTCACAGGTGACAGATTCAACACACTGATGCTGATGCTAGTCGTGTTTCTCCCTTCTCTGGTGCCCTGCTCCTTCAGAACCTCAGTTTCTTCAGTAACCCCCCAAGGGCCACCTGGAGTCAGCTCTCCGAGGTGCTCAGCTGGCAGTTCTCATCATTTGCCGGACGCGGACTCAACAAAGAGCAGCTGAGCATGCTGGGAGAAAAACTTCTGGGTGAGCCACACCTCTGCTCTGTATTTTGTACTGTACTTGAACAGTGTGTCTGTTGTTTTTATGTTGTCTGGCAGACAGCAGTCATCACCTCTCATCCCCTCCCTGTATCATGTAGTTAGTGAAACTCAGAACTGAATGATGTCATTCACAGACGCAGTTAGAATAAGCTTGACAACATCATTAAAAGATATCATGAAATTATATTGTACATGATAACAAGAAACCATCAAATGAAGAGCAGTAATTTGCAGTACTTCAGTAGTACACATAATGGTATAAAAGTAGAAGTTGCTTTGAATATGGTTCAAAAAGACATAGATAAGATTGAAGAAGGAATGTATACATGTATATGTATATATATATATATATATATAGAGAGAGAGAGAGAGAGAGAGAGAGAGAGACCCTAGGGTTACCCTACCTATTTCCAAAAGTGTCTGATACACCTGAAGACTGAAACTTATGTGGCTGCTAAAGAGTGATTATAATGTACAAAGTGTGTTTTATGCTTGTATCTCTAGGCCAGCAACCAGCACACAATGACTGCCAGGTGTCCTGGTCCAAGTTCTGTAAGGTGAGCTCTCCACTACTACTGACGGTGGTGATGTGGTCAGCTGTATGTTATAGTCACTGTTACATACTGTGGACCTCATTGTGTTCTTCACATCGAACATAATAGCATTTTTGAGGAGCTTGAAATGAGGTTGTCTCTGTCGTGAGCGCACAGGTGAATACATGCTATGTTAACTCATGACACTGGTAGGGGTAAGGAGAGCACTTTGGTGGGATCAGTCCTTCAGTCTTTCTGTTTCTCTGGCCATCATCAGTCTGTTCGTCCGTGTGTGTATGTGCATAAAATTTGTACTGGTCTGATGAACTTGTTATGAGAATTGCCATGACAGGCACAAAGTCTCTACACTGTTCCTCGCTCCTTCCATGTGGTCGGCTACAAAATGCAAATGCTGTAATTTGGTTTGGCTTTGGCTGGTGCTGCATGTCAGGAACAAGAGTCTGCAGAGGCCTGTCTCCTCAGGTTTCAATATTGACTGGGCGGTGGTAGCGTAGTGGTTAAGGAACCTGGCTAGCGTGCAAGTAGCCTGAAAAAAAAAAAGTTGTGCGTTCGACACCGTTGTGCCCTTGAGCAAGGCACTTAACCCCAAGTTGCTCTAGGGGAGACTGTCCCTGAACAATTGATAGTTGACAAGTTGTAAGTCGCTTTGGATAAAAGCGTCTGCTAAATGCATAAATGTAAATGTAAATGACTAACTATGATACCTTCCTAGACCTTAACTATTAATAATTACAATCCTTGTTCCATTAACATTTCTTAATTGGTTCTGCTGCATTGATGTTATTGTTTGGCTGATTTTATAAATCTCTAGCCTGACCAGACTTTTTTATTTTGTACAAAGAGACTGGATACTTTTGATAGGCTTATGTTTTGCTTTGCATTAGGTGGGCAGTTTGTTTTCATTTTCAACTTAAATGTTGTACTGTAGTAAAATACAATATTGAGGAGAGGTACTACAGCGACACTAGCCTGGCTAATAAATCTCACCTTAGTTAGGTGAAGCACTTACTGTATATTTGGTAGGCTCTTATTTTGATATAGTTGGTATGCTCTTATCTTGAAGGGAGTCCTCATTGTCAAATGATGGTAATTGTGTTTTCTTGTTCAGGAAAATATCCCTGGGAAGCCTTTTAGTTTCTGGATTTGGCTGGATTCCATTCTAGACCTCATTAAAAAGCACTTGCTTCCTGTGTGGATTGATGGGTGAGAGCCACAATTAAGTAGATGAAAAACACACTCTCACACACACGCATGACATACACTCTCCAGATAGCAAAATGCTGGTGGTCTGTCAGCAGTCTGTTTTTGCTTGTCGGTTCTCTGGCAGTCTGCTGCCAGGCTGGCATATGCCACCATATATGGCAAAATAGCGCCAGCCCGAAGGTGGATCGCTGGAGAGCTGATGAGCAAACAGCAATAGATTGCCAGCGTCTTGCTATCTAGGTCTCACCTGTTAGTGACAGAGAATATTGCTATCTTTCAGCTTTGCTTGGTGCTTTGCTCATTGGCTTTGTAAAATGAATCTCCCTTGTTGCATGATGGAAATTCTTGTCTCTGGTTACCACAGCAACATAATGGGCTTTGTGAGCAAGGAAATGGAACGCGCCCTTCTGAGGGAGAGAGACTCCGGAACGTTCTTGCTGCGCTTCAGCGAGAGCCACTTGGGCGGAATCACATTCACTTGGGTTGAGCAGGCCGACAACGGTGAGCAAATGCTGAGTCAAAGAGTATGAGTGTCCTCAGCCTCAAGGGGACAGCACCAGACACTAGACGTTCAAGATAGAATGTAACCATGGTAACAACAAACTGTGTAATCAGAGAGGGGATATTCAATGATCTTTGCTGTAATTGTGGTTATGTGGCCACTTTCTTTAACCGTGGAGACAACATTTGTACATAAGCCTTACATGAAGTAGAGAGAAGCAACAGTAACAGTCTACACTACATCCCTTGGGTAAAGCTCACAATTACCAGTCACTCTGAATTGCAGACAGCACACACTATTCTGTTACCTGGACTGCATGGGTTTGTTTTCCAAAACCATAGTTTGCCAGACCTAGCAGTTTTGGCAGTTGGGAGTGGAACGTTACAACCACCCAAGTCGTTGATTAAGTTAGCAACTTAACCTCAGGTCATGGGTGCGGTAGACTATTAGAAGAATGGAAACATAGTAGCGCACTAGCAGAGGTAAATAGTATTTTAGCCCTAGTAAAAAGCTCAGTGAATATCCAGTTTATATCAGTCAGGCCCGTGTCCAGCACTCATTCTGTGTGGCTGGGTTTAAAAAGTGGCTAGTGGCTAGTTCTCTTGGTAGAAAGGGGTGTGAAATGATAGGCTCAGATGAGTGTATGTCTCTATATAAGACATGATGTGACTGCTTCTCTAGAAAGAGAACAAAGCAAGGAGGAGCCTGCTGGAGGGGAATACCCAGCAGGCTGGTGTCCCACATTCCAGCAGCTCACACACTATATTTACCAGAGCTGCTCACCATAGAAAAAACTCTGTTGCTCCTAGCTGTGATCCTGGTTAAAAGGGAGATGCAGTAGGTCAAGTCTCACAGATTCAAAGGATCAAAGGATGAAATTGGGTCTCCCCCCCAATATAAGTTTTAATTTTGAGAGTTTTAAGAATATTTTCATATCATTTATAGATATATATTAGTAGATCATTTGGCATTGTTGCTTGGTAAGCCAGATGAAAGTGAGATTTCGGCATCATTTCTAGCCATACATGTATCCCCTTTAGACCTAACCCTTATTTGTTGTTTTTTGTTGTTGTTCCTTCTTTCTTTTGTAATAGTTGTTGCCATGGGAATTAACCAGATTTCTATGTGGTTCCTTTTGGTTATCCCGCAGGGGAGCCCAAGTTCATCTCAGTGGAACCTTACACCAAGAACCGTCTCTCCGCTCTCCCATTTCCTGACATCATCCGGGACTACAAGGTTATCGCAGATGGCATTGTACCTGAGAACCCTCTAAAGTTCCTGTATCCTGATATACCCAAAGACGAGGCCTTTGGGAAGTATTATAACAGCCAGCAGAGCAAAGGCATGAACCATTTCAGACATTTCATTTTATAAGTGTTTAGTTATTTACAGACTCAACAAATTCATTTCTGAACTATTACCAACACGGTTAGTTTCCTCTTTGAGACATTCTCCTTGAACGTATTGATAGATTTGGTCACATACAGCTTTTTGACAGGTTTAATGGTTTTATTCATCTTCCAACAGTTTTTCCCTACTTCCCCATGTCCCTGATTCCAATCTCCACTCTAAACTCAATGTGAGTACACCCGGTTATGTTTCTCTGAGAGAGAGAGAGAATGAGAGAGCAATGTGGGATGACTTGGAGGTCCAAAGTAAAACCTGTAATATACTGATCCACTACAGTTAAACACCAAACATCAGCAGATGTCACGGTGCAGAGCGCATACATATTGTAACCCACTGTCACACTAACTCATTTATAGTTCTCATACGTTATTGTTCACACTCTAACCTCTTTGTTTGTGTTTGTGTGCTTTACTGGTCTACCGCTGTGTACAGACCCAACGTGACACCACCGACATGTTCCTCGCCAGAGCCTCCGATGAGCCCTGGCATGTTTGATGTCCTCAGTCAGCACCTGAGCCCATTTGAGATGGCTGCTGTAAGTTCTCCATCAGCCAACCCTGAGCTTACTGTACGATATCAAGGCAGAGGGATTAAAGGTTAAAGGATGGTCTTATAAAACAATCTGAAACATATTCATGACAATAAAACTAAAATAAATTGGTACTAACATCCTGACTTAGAATAGTGAAATCCTCTTTGGAGGAATCCATGATACCCTCCTAGATCATTCTAGAAAAAGCTGTATTCCTCTACTGGAGACTTTTTCTAAAGATGATTTCAAAAAGCTTACCCTAAGTCCTGTTTCTCTCAAATCTTTACCTGGCCCAAGTCTCATTGGGTTTTACTTACTGGGTGTAGGAGTAGCTCAGCACCTCTGTGTTCTTTGTAAATCTCCCTTTGTCTCCGTATGAATTATTCTACTTTGATAGTTAGATTTCTCATCCTTTGTGTACATTTCAAATTATTGCATTGTAAAGATTTTTCGCCCTGGCAAAAGTTTTGTGTCCACTAGGAAAATTCTTTGACACATGTTTCTGATTCTGTTGGTTTTTTTTTAATGTTACCATCTCTTTGATTTTGTTTCAGATCAGTTCACCATAGTCCACTTAAAGGAGTAATACTGAGAAATGTTGTGTAGAGATCTTTCCCACAACTGTGTACTCTGATGAATGGGCTGAAGACATGCGTGACAGATGTTTCTCTTTTCTTGTTCTTTTGCCGTAGGCTTTTTTTTCATGCAAACTGGTATCTCCAGTATATCAGTTTGTGACCATTTTGTTTTAAATGGCTTTGAATGTAACTGTAAGAAGTGGAGTGTGACAGTAAAACGATTTTAAATTCCAAAAGAAAACAACTAAGAATTAAGAAGAATGTTACAGTTATTGACCCAGACTAGATAGTTATGTTGGTGCTTACAAACTGGTCTCACAAGCAAAAACAATTATGTGGTTTCTTCTATTCATTTTACGTAGGCTATGATGAACTATTCTTTGCATTATACAGATCTTACAACCCTTTTCTCTATAAATACAGTAATCATTTACAGAATGCTGGTATCATTTGGTAATCTTTTTATATTTGGAATGGCTACATTCATGTTCTCATATTGACTTGGGTACTTTGTACCTATTTACAAAAAAAGTGTTAATTTTTCTATCTACTGCCTCTTTTATTTGCTTAAGTTAAGTAATTAAACAATTTCTGTCTGTTTAAATTTTTTGACTGCTATGAAAGCTCTTTTTTATCCTACCTCTGATGTACTACATGGCAACCATACAGTTAACAAAGCAAGTTATCTGTCATTTTTTTCAATAAAAATTATGAAAACCTCAAATGTCAATATTGGCCATGGATCCTCCTTGCAAGTTGTTTGCAGACAGCTATGGCAACAATGGCAGATCTTTGTGTCGCTGGTCAGACTGCTGGATTATTATACTAGGGTTATTTGGTTTGCAGTGAAGAAGCCATCATCTGACCAGATGCCCATTTATGACATCCAACATTATTGACACCCAACCCAAATCTCTACTACTATGCAGGGGGTTAAACTGAAACTGCTAAACTGAAATAAGATGGTTAACACACATTAGATTGCTGAGTAAAAATGCATTCAGTAAATAGTAAAACAGGAGATGTAATGTGTTATTATTTGTGTTGGTTTTTGATGCATGCCTACAGGATCTACAGTGTGACCACCTATCCCTCTTTACAGTCTACAGCAGTTTGAGCTTTTGTCCCATGGCTCACATATTGCTGTAAATGTCCCACTTTTTCATGTCATAAAAACACTGATACGAGCCATTTAATCTAACCATTTTGATATCTATTATGACAAGATTTTTTTTTCGAAAGGCTATGAATAAGTTTGAACATGCACAAGGTCAAAACAGGCTTATTGGTCAAAAGAAAATTCACTTGTATGGGCAAGACAGAATGACGTGTTCGTCGTTTTGTTTGACAGGATTAAATCAACAAATTATGTTACTGCGTCTGTCTCACTCTGTCACATGAAAACGTGCTTTCTGTTCCACGTTTTGCACATTGGGAAATAGTCACTCTAACAATATCTCATTCGGTCATTAGAGACAAAATGGTCCATTAAAGCAAAATTAAGTATTCAAAACATAACACGTCACAGAAATAAGCTAATAAATATTTTCACACTTAAAATGTGATAATCAAATGCAGGCTAAACAAAACAATTGATTTATTCTCAAAACATATCCTGGAGTATAACTGTAAGCATGACAAAATAAGCCTTTAATAAAATCCCTAGAATATAATTGATTAATTTCACTTAATGCAAAATGTTACTGTTGGCAAAGTGATCTGTCAGATAAGCTCGGAGCTCAGAGCTGGATCACGATGTCTGGGACGAAGCCAACTTTCGTTTCTCTGTTTCCTACAATTGCAGGGTATACTTTCGCTTTCTCGGAAACCGCGTGACTTTCTCGTTGTCATTTGCCATGCCGCGCTGTTCTCCTTCTCACCACAGCGCGGTGTGGAGAGCACAAAAAGAATGAATGCTGGGGTAGACGGATTCCCTACCTAATCCGCCTCTGCTAGCCTACCTAATGCGAAGAAAGTAGTAGGCTATAATAATTTAAGTTTGTGTGTGTTGGAATTCTCTCCACAGAAACTTGTCAACGCTATCTAGATGAGCTCTGTACAGCTGATGAGGTACGCTACTTATACACATAACATTGGGTTACAACTCAGATGTTGGGGAGGTCATTCATTCAAATTTTCAATGTCCAAAAATGAAACTGTACGATTAGTTTCTATTCTCCGTCAGAAACGGTTTCCCACAGCTCGAGGGGCGGGATGATCATGCTAGTTTTGGATGAAAGGGCAGGGCTTATTGAGCGCATTATCCGTTGATTGGGTAAACGGAAAAGGCGTTGTTTTAATTGGGTTGTTTTCATGCAAGACTCAGCTGTCTGTAAGTGAAGGAAGGCTGTATTCACTGTGTACACTTAGATCCATGCGAATCGAACACAAATGTCAAGCTTCACCTACATTTGACGAGTTGGATTAAAGCGTCACAGAATTTTGGTGTCATCGACAAAAGTCTTCAAGGTAGGTTAGCTGCGTTTTTAAAAAGCCTATTTCCTCCGTTAATTCAAGTAAATATAGGCCATCTTTATGACTCTAGCTGTTTTTCATGAGATTGTTTACTCATTTATAGCACATACTCCTGAAGGTCTGCTAAGGCGTCCTAAAAAGGTGCTAAATCTTAATCTTTATTCATTTGCTGAGGAAAATGCTGTGGAAAATGCAAGCCTGTCTCTTTGGGCACGAGAAGACCAAATTAAATCATCATGCTCAGGGTTGTGTTAAATTTTAGAGTGCATGCTTAGGCTGCAGCTGTTTTGTGTAATAGCCAGCTGTGCACAGTGTTACTACATGCTATTCCACAAGTTAAACAGGAGATGAGGAAAACCGCAATACCCTATTCAATGCGAAAGATTGAAAAATAAAAAATGCTTGAATGTATGTAAGTTATTGTAACTCCTGTGAAGACTATAGTCTATTCCGTCAAAAGGCTTCATACTATGAAACAGTAATCTACATTTCTCCAATGCAGACATGTCACAGTGGAGCATGCTACAGCAGCTGGAATCCAGGTATCTGGAACAGGTGGACCAGCTTTATGATGATACCTTTCCCATGGAGATCCGACAGTACTTAAGCCAATGGATCGAGAGCCATGACTGGTAAGACTCTTGTGTTTTTTTTTTTGAGGACTGGCAGCCGCTTTGCTGACCAAACTTCCAGAAACCTCACCAGAGCCACAGTCTTAACATTCTGCATATGTGTTGCTTTGAGAGCAGCAACAGTGAACTCAGTCACACTGTGCTTGAACGACCAGCAAGAGACACAGCCAGCATCGTTTTTGTGTTTTTTATTAATATTTTGTCCTTTACTCCTTCTTTCTGCTCCTGCTTTTTTTTTGGAGAACAAGGGTGGCATAAATCTGTTGGCTAGAAAGAAAAGTGAAAGTAAACTTGAATGGATATACAGTGTGTGCGGCATACTTCTTTACAGCAAGGTCTTTCAAAACATTCGAATTCCCAGACTTACTGTGTGACTGCAATGATTTCTTTTTTTCCTATTTAAAATTTCTCAATGTCCATTGCAACAAAAAGAATGTAGGCGGCTCTAGAGAGATTGCAGCCGTGCAAGTACTTGCAGTCTTATTAATGTGTTTAAATATGAATTCTACAAACTGAACAGGGTAGAGATAGCAACTTAAAGGTGAGTTAAATGAATTTAGACAAAATCACATCAGACCTGTGAAAGACTAATGAGTTCCAGCTGGGACAAAGCTCACTCCCAATAGCTTATTCTGGCATGTATTACCCGAGGGTGAGTTTTCTATTCAAATTCTCATCAGAGCCATCCTGCATTATCACAGGGAGTCTGTTGCCACCAGTGACTCTCTGGCAACGGTGCGATTCCACGATCTTCTCGCTCAGCTGGATGACCAGTACAGCCGCTTCGCCCTGGAGAACAATTTTCTCCTGCAGCACAACATTCGAAAGATCAAACGCAATCTGCAGGTACAAGCATGGGCTAGAAACACAGGGCAGATATCCATAATACTTTTATTCCATAATGTAATGTAATAAAAGTGTAAACAATAGATAATGTAATGTAATAAAAGTGTAAACAACAGATTGGATATATGCCAGTCAGAGCAGTTTTGCTCATAGATTTATAACCCAATCGCCTATGTTTCCAGCTTCCATTTTTATACTATCTGATTGTTTTACTTGATATCTATCTTATATGGAAGCTCTGTTCTTAATTTTTACAAATTCCTGGTTTGTGTGACTATTGGTGAATGAAATCATTCCTATTGTTAGTCTTATAATGTTTCAAGAATTGGTCTTCCTCGCAAACTGGTGAGGTCTACAATCTGGACGCAATCAGAAAACTCAAGCTGACGATTGAAGAAAACAACTGATTATACTTTTCAGTCTAGAAATGCCACAAGCTCTAATGCATGCAGTGTTGGAAAAACGTCTTTCTTGGCAGGAGCACTACCAGGAGTATCCAGTGACTATGGCCATGCTTATCTGCAATGCACTAAAAGAAGAGAAGAAGATCCTCAATATGGCCATTAAAACAGAGGTATGAACACAGCGCTGTCTGATCAGTGACACAGTATTACTTTTTCCTTTACCCGATGCTAGGAAACTTCTGTGGGGTGCAATTTCATTCTTGGGTTTTGTTGAGTTTCCATTTACATTATCCCACTAGGAGAATGCAGGCTCAACACAGAACAACAGCATGGGGGGAAAGCATAGAGAGCTGGACAACAAAGTGAGCAAGCTGAAGAAGATGGTCCAGGTATTTATTCATTTAGTTTTTTTAATCGTTCTGTTTTATTGTATCTTATTGCTTTTATTTCTTGTAATTAGTGTTAGTGATATGTCATAGCTAAATAGAACAACCTAGTAGTAGACGTAATGATAAAAGGTTTGTTTTGCTTAGGATACAGAAATAGATATAAAATCAGTGGAGGACCTGCAAGATGAACATGATTTCAAGAAAAAAACTCTTCAAAACCAAGGTAATTGTGACTGATCTGTTTTCAAATGTATTTTATTGATTTTACTAAGATTTGATCTAATCTTTTACCTAATTCTTTCTTTCTTTTTTTTCTTTCCTTTCATCATGGTTGGTTTGTAATGTACTCTTGCCATGTGTTTCCAGACCAGGAGCCGAACGGGGTGAAGACCATAGAGAGCAAACGAGAGGAAATGCAAATCAAGGATATGTTCCTTAGACTCAACATGAAGAGAGAGGTATGCTAACTCTCAGATGTTACTGGACTATTTGTGTGTGACTAGGTGCTTGTGTGAGTGATGTGTGTGTGTACTGTGTGTGTCAGTGCATGCATAACACTTTGTTAACTGGAAGCGCTGTACGATTTGGGAATTATTATTGTTGGGGGATAAATGTTATATTGGGTGTTGTGGGTGGCAGTTTTCCTGTGTGTGTGCGTCTTTAAGCTGGTGAGGAACGCTACCTTTTGTATGCTTGTGCATTTCTGTGTAAGCTTGTGAGTGTGTGTGCATGTGTGTGTGTATACTAGTGTACCATGTTACCTTATCCTCTGTTCCTGCATGTTGCACTGCAAAAATGTCAGTGATCATTACATGGTTATTACATGACTTGATGTTCTCATATAATGTCCCACTATAAAAAGTAATACATGTAAATAGATCTACAATACAGTGAATAGGGCAGATATGTTAATTGAGTTGAATGTTGATTGATTATATTGTATTTTATTTCTTCAAGGTTTTGACTTCACAGTTAACTGTTTTGATAAGAGATAAGAGTATCTAAATATCTACAAAACCTACTGTAGTTGTAGTTGTAGAGTTGAACATCGACTAGAAGTATCCATGAATTTCAGATGAGGTTGTGATTGAAAGCATTTTGTCTTAAAGCAATGCAAAAAAGAACACTATTTGGGTCCCATCGTCTATGGTTGTTGTAAAAGTGATAAGAAAGTAGACTTGTCTAATGAAAGTAGAATTGCCTTGAAACAAGTTTGAAAATGATTCACAAAAACTCATGCAGTTTCGTTTCAGGTATTGTATGAAGCATTAATGTGTGTGTGTGCATGTATGGCAGAGATGACTGTATGGCTCTGTGTAGAGCGGTGTTATACACTTATTGTAGTCTCATTTCAGTCATTGTATGCAGCATTAAGATACTGTGCACTGCAGACTATATGTTTGTGGTATGTTTATGTGTGTGTGCATGTGTGTGCGTGTGTGTGCGTGTGTGTGCGTGTGTGTGTGTCTGTGTGTGTGTGTGTGTGTGTGTGTCTGTGTGTGAGTGAGCGTGTGTGTGGTATGTGTGTGCGTGTGTGTGGTATGTGCGTGTGTGTGTGTTTCTGTGGTGTGTGTGCCTCTGTCGGTTAGAGTGTGTGTGTACATGCATTATAGTATTATTACTATCATGCTTGTGGAAGATCTGAAGAACTGTGGTTTAGAGTCATACAGTAGCTCTCTTGGCAAGTTATGTGAGCATACTTCTTTGTGTGCGTGTGTGTGTGTGTGTGTGTGTGTGTGCGTGCATGTGTGTGGGTCCACACATATGGCGTGGCACAGACTGCGGTTTTATTTCAGTTATTGCATGTAACTTTATGGTTTATGCAAATGATGGGCTTGTGTTGGGGAAGATTCATAAGGTTGAGCTGTGGTTTAGAGTCAATGCACAGTAGCTCTCTTGGCGAGTTATGTGAGCAGTTATTTGTGTGTGTGTGTGTCTGTGTGTGTGTGTGTGTGTGTGTGAATGTGTGTGTGTGTGTGTGTGTGTGTGTGTGTGTGTGTGCGCACTCTTACTGATCTGTTTCCCCGTCCCCCTTGCGCTCCTACAGCTGGTCATCCGCGAGGTAGCTGAGGCCCTGACCATGACTGACCACATCCAGTTCAGTTTGATCACAGAGGAGCTGCCCGAGTGGAAGAGCCGTCAGCAGGTTGCCTGCATCGGTGGTCCCCCCAATGCCTGCCTCGACCAGCTGCAATCATGGTGAGGTCCAACATATTACCCTACTCTTATTACCCTACCTTAAGCCTACGTTACACCCTTTTCATTTAGCTTCAAGAGCAGATTTCTGAAGGAGAGCAAAAAGAACATATATATATATGTATATATTTTTTTTTTTTTTTTCATAGATCTATGGTTACTTCACGTTTGAAATGGGTATACATACACAGCCCATATAATTTTCAGAATGGCTTACAGAAACGATTTATTAGAGTATATTATGGTGATAAATTGTCAGAAGTGGATAAACAAATTTAAATGAGTCTCTTGGGTAAATGAGTACTCTGTTGGCCCCTGTAGCTGTGACAGGAATGATAGAAATAGATATTTGTTGGTCATAGTGAAACTTCAGGAAGTGAACACAAAAATTAACCCCACCCCATGTAATAGTAGCTGTCATCATATCATGTTCAAGGTGGAGAGTGAAACCAGTAAGCAGTAAGCTGTTTACCTGAAAGGTCAGAAGAAGTAGAAAAACCTTCCCACATCCTAAACCACATTTCAGGTTGTATTCAGATGTGAGGTACTTTATATGTTGATGCTCAGAGACACGCTGAAACAGAGATTCATCTCGCATTGACTAATACTGTTGCCTAATACAAATGTCGGCAGGTTCAAGGACCAGCCTAGGAATGTGAAATGTCATGGTCCTTATGATAAACAAAAAAAACCATTTATTCACTGAGAAATAGCAACAGAATGTAAAAAACAAACAACTATTTTGATTCTGCTTAAAAAAAATCTTGTTGCCCAGACATCTACTAAACTGTTTGATGTCTGTGCAACATTACTAAACTGGTTGGATGTAACTCAAGTAAACTAAAGTTCACCAGTTAGTAATTATTCCCTAGGGTACCATGTTCTACATTACACCATTAGTGGCTACTCTACTAAATGCAATGTAAGTAAATACAAGGGTTCCATGTAGCTGTGTTCAAAGCAACTCAAATGTTACAGACCATTTCAACAATGAAAACAAAAATAACACATTTCGTTCCCAAGCTATTTTTACTATGATAAGATCACGTATAGAATGTTTAAATGTAAAGCCTGTGAGAAAAGCTCTTATGCTAATAATCAAACTCTCTTAAACATTCTATAGAATTCCATGCAGCTCTTTTATAGGGCCAGTGATTCCAGTTTTATTGCAGAGAATCTCTTGGGCAATATTACCATTAGTACTATGTAGGGGTCAGGGGTCAGGCTGAAATTTAGGTTATGATGTATGAAGTCTGAGATGGTGGTTCAGTGTGGTTACCCTTTGACCTCTGCAGGATGACGTCAGTTGCAGAGAGCCTGAAACAGGTACGTCAGCAGCTGAGGAAGCTGCAGGAATTAGTGCAGAAGTACACATATGAAAACGACCCCATTGCCCTGGGCGTTAACAGACTTGAGGAACGCGCCATGCTGCTTCTCAAGAACCTTATAGTCAGGTGACACATCAACACATACACATACACATACACATGCTTACACTATCTTCTACTATCTACTATCTTCTATCACTGACACACACACACACACGTAACCGATGTCACCTTGCTAAGTCCAGTACGGAGCTCGACCCCGCGACCTCACAACAACCTTGGATCTGGAGCCGAGCACGCTAGCCAGTCGACCGAAAAGCCCAGTCTCCCAGTCGACTGACTAGGAAGCTATTGAGATGTGGGGAGGGAGGCTTACTAACATTCCACACACAGCTAGGCTAGCTGGCATCTGTCTCACACGTATCTGCACAAAGTGCAATAAGTCCATCCTACATACAGACAGACATGCATACCTACAGCCTCTGATGAGTCAAACCGTTAGGGAAAAACGTTTGATTACTCTTTTTCTATTTCAGTCATACAGTATCAGACCACTGGCTCCAGGATGGATGTGTTTCTTATCCTCAGTCACAAAGCCACCTATCTTACCCACCGATAACTGCAGCAGGAGAGAACTGAAAAACTAAAAACACAGAGCACCTTGTCATTTTATTGTTTGGTTTTGCCAGTTTGGTAGGGTGCCCTTAGCAGCTTCACCATGGTGAGCACCAGTTCAACCACTCTCACGCCCACATCGGGAGTTGTAGAAACCTGGCGACTTTTTTTTTTGGCGAATGGTGTCAAAAAAACCACACAGTCATCAGTGTGTCACAAATACCACAATAATTTACGGATTGTGTTATTGGGTTATTTCCAATATGACAGATTTCACAATGCGAAATGAAATAGCCTGTATGCACATGCACATACACACAAACATACGTTCACACACACTTGCACACGCACACACACACACACACACACACTCAGGTTTTGACTCTCCAAGTGTGTTTTGTGTTATAGCTCCCTGGTGGTAGAGAGACAGCCCTGTATGCCCACTCACCCACAGAGACCCCTGGTCATCAAGACAGGGGTGCAGTTCACTGTCAAACTCAGGTAGAGTACACAGTCATCAGTGCCATGCTGGTTAACACTACCCTTTTGGGCGACAGAGAAAGCATACAATATGTTTGTTCAGAAAGCTTATTGCAACTCCTTTATTGGTATTGCTGTAATGTATATCTATTAAGCAAACACATTTTTGACATTTGAGGAAAAAGTAAAAGCGGTCTAATGAAACAAGCACAAACATGTTGCTATACTAAACTGGGTCACAGTTGTGTGCAGGTGTCAGATGAGTAATGGCCCATCAAACTCTGAGTCAGGCATTGTCTTACACTTCAGTGGTAACTGTGTTTGTTTTCCTGTATACATATATGTATATGATTAAGAATTATTTATCATCCCTTATCTGTGTGTCTTTGTGTTATCTAGCTACTTGACATTACTCAGCTCGTCATGTTTGTCTGTTAATTCTCAGATTGCTGGTGAGACTCCAAGAGCTGAACTGCCAGTTGAAAGTCAAAGCTCTATTTGACAAGTAAGTCAGATGTGAAGCCAATGAAGGGAAACTTCAGAAACGAACAGTATCACACTCATGCACTGCATGCAAGAAGCTTTGGAAATTTAAACAGGAAACCGCTGTTATGTGCTATGGCTTATGTCAACAGGAATGATTTTATTTTTCTTTTTTTTCAGGGATGTAGTGGAACGCAATACTGTGAGAGGGTTAGTATTATGCCCCCACCCCCATCACCCACAGATACTTTTTTCTTAAAGCAGTAGTTCGGAGCACTCCCAAGCATAGTCCTGCTGTGCGACCTTGCTAAGTATTATAGGTAGGAAGGAGAACTAGAGAATTTTGTACAACATAGACCAAATAGCAAACGTGCATCTTACGCTAACTGAATGACATCATAAGCTCACTTTCACCTTGGTTACCCATGGTACCATTCAGCTCATGTTAGCTGCCGGTTTGCTATTTGGTCTTTCATGTTCCAACTTCTCTCATTCTACTTCCTACTGACAGCACTCTGGCAAGCTTGTAAAACGGGGCTATGATTTCAATTATTACGAACTATTGCTTTAAAGGAGAAATCTGATGTGAATCAATCAACAGACCTGTTGTTCGAGGTCACTGTGTGCTGTCTGTAGGAAAAAGAACCAGAAAATTTTATACAACATAGACAGAATAAAAAACTAGCAGCTAATGCTAACTGAGTAGGATATAGTTTCTGTGCCCTATTCAATTAATGTTAGGTGCCAATTCACTATTCGGTGAATGTACCAAATTTTCTCGTTCTTGGATTGATTCACATTGGATTTCTCCTTTAAACATTTCCTGTAGCTGACTAAAAGATGTGATAATGTGTATAGACACCCTTGCATTGTTTTTCTCTAGATTTCGCAAATTCAACATACTAGGGACAAACACTAAGGTCATGAATATGGAAGAGTCCAATGGGAGCTTGGCTGCTGAGTTCCGCCACCTGGTACGGACCCTTCACCCATGCACAGCAGTCAATTCCCAGTTAACACTCTGAACAATAGGCCTCATTTTAAATGGGACGTTGAGAGCAAAATTAAGAAAAATCTTAGGGAGCTGTTGGTGAAAGGTTGTCTCTAATAAGTCCATCTGACAATGTTTTTTTTTTCAATGACATTCCTTTTTTCACCCAACAGCAACTGCGGGAGTTAAGATCGACGGGCAACCGAACAAATGAGGTGAGTGGTAGTTCCACCCATGTAGGCATCAGATAAATGGAAATGTGAGACCCTGAAGCTTTGAACATCTAAAATAGGTCAGAACGGAAAAGGATCACGCAAGCTGCAGGTTTATTATCTGACAACTGAAACTACTGTGACTGAGTGACTGAGCTCCGACAAACAACAAACTAACTCAGCAAAGAAGCCACTGTGAGATCTGGATGACTGTACATGACTGACACAGTTGGCTTTGTCAGGGACTTCAGATCAGGCCTGCCTTGTATGCACACCAAATCAGTAGGGTTGAGAACTATTGGTATTTAAAACAACATTATGTAACTTTTTGCCACCATTTTAGGCTTCCTTTTTTATCAGAACTTTGTTTTGGTACCACCTTCAAATTAATTTGGATGGCATATGGACATGTGAAGGGTGGGTAAACACAACTGTTATTCCCACCAGCTATCCTGGACATGTTTGGTAGAGTATGAAAGTACAACAAAACACAGCATGACATTGTTGACTGTATTGCCATCAAACACCAATTAGCATCTAATAGTGTCAGTGAGGTTCTGGAAATACTTGGAAGGTTCTGTGTTTATGTTAGCTAATTTTACTCCGAAAAAGTCATAGTGTTGCTATAAACCTTACAGGTGTCCGATGTGGATGTATGATGTGACTGGGTGGATGTGCTACTGAACTGAAATGTGTATGGATTTGAAATGTAATGTGAATGTGTATCGATTTGACATGCTGTAAGTGCTAACAGTCTGCTTTCTCCTCAGGGCCCTCTCATTGTGACAGAAGAGCTGCACACCATCTGCTTTGAGACACAGCTCAACTTGCCCGGACAAAGCCCCATTGATCTAGCGGTGAGAGCCATGTTGTCTGTCTGTCTCTGTCGTCAGGCATGTGTGTATTTCAGCACACATTTGGCCGTTCCCTTAGCCTGTAAACTTTATCTTAATATAGTCTGCGAGCCAGAGTGACTGACTCATCATCAACCATGAATGGCTCTTTGTAGAGGGTATTAGCTTCTGAGATACAGCCATGGTCACATACATTGTGTACCTTTGTTTCATTTTTTATGGGAATAGAAGTGCATTCCTGTTGACACGTATAGTGTATCTCAGAAAGCAGCTATCTCTTCCGGAGACTTGATCCAGATCAGAACACTGAACATTTTTCGTTCCAACACCAACAAGAGATCTGTGTATTCTAGATGATGCACAGTACTGTACATTCTTCTAGCCAAAGTCTTTATTTAGAGACGGTTGATAAACCTAAACAATCTTTTCTTTTATTCATTATGAAGCCATTGTGCATTTACTCGGTTTAAAAGTGTCTGTACACGTCTCTGTTCTGCCCCATTTGCAGACCACGTCTCTGCCCATCGTGGTGATCTCCAACGTGTCCCAGATGCCCTGTGCCTGGGCCTCGGTGCTGTGGTACAACATGTTGACCAGTGAGCCCAAGGTAAAACCCTCTGTGCAGCTATGGGGCTGGAAGCAGACCCATATTCATGCCCCTATGCCACTTTAATTAACTGCTAATTAATTATTTTCTTCTGTTGATCTTAGCATTGGTAGAAATCAATGTGAATATTGCTTTTGATGCCTGACTAAGTTGTCCTGCATAAAAACTCTGCCTGTCTGTCTGTGTGTCTGTCCCTTGCTCTTCTCTATCTCATTTCCTCACTCTCCCATTTTACTTTCACTTTTATTCTTTCATATGTCTACCACAGACATATTTGTTTGTCAACTTACTTTCACTCTCTCTATCTCACCCCATCATGTACCCACACCACAGTTTTTTTTGTGTGTATGTGCGTGTGTGCTTACGTGTGTTTTAACGCTTTTGCCTTTTGTTATCCACCTCCCACATACTCCTCCTCCTCACTTCCTCTTTTCTCTTTTTCCACTTATTCTTTGCCACATTTAATCTCCTCCTTCACCTCAGTCTTGTACTAAAGAGTGTACGAAATGGGAACTCAAGTGCATGGAATTACTTTAGTTCAATAAATTCAGTTATATTTGTACAGCGCCAAATTACAATAAGATTGTCTCGTGGCACTTTACAGTCATTAACAAGGAGCACCCAAGAGCAACAGAGGCAAATAAAAATTCCCTTGGGCAGATCCATGGCTAAATAGATATTTAAATGGTTTAACATGTCTAAATGTCAGCAACTTATAGATATTAAATTTAAAAAAAGGAAAATAGAGGAAAAAGGAAGACAAAAGAAAACAAATAAGAATTCTTATTATGAAAACAAAACAAAACAAAAACAATAAGCAACCATAAGAAGCTAAAGAAGGAAGATTATTTGCACATGGGCTACATTCTTACGAGTGTATTACTAAGACAAGAAACACCCTTTTGTAAGATTGTGCAGATAAACATTAAACCCATATACTGTCTATTTATAGTGGACAAATGTCCCTGTGGTCCATCTGCAAAGTTCAGCATATACAGTTTCTGTTGAATGCTTGTCCCATGTAGTGTATGTGGTCAAAAAATGCTACGCAGGCAAATAGGTGAATCACTGTAGTCTTTATTCACGACGCTGAGGACAAGTTACCTACACAAATTGTGCCAAGCTACAAGTCATCCTGTATACATCCTACATACATATGTTGAATCCGTCAAAGCAGCACTTCAAGAACATGTTGATGTCATTTTTTGAAAATAAAAAAAAAATGCATCATTTCATCATTCCAAATTAATAACTCTAGATTTCATACATGACCATGCACGCTACAACGGGAAGCGCAATCACTCATTAGAGGTTTGTGTTATAGACAAATGACAAAACTAACAACATTCTCCCTGCATTTTAATCGTGCTTCTCTCATGTTTAACAATCAGGAACTGAGTACCCTGCCCTTTGGTGGGACTACGATGGTCTCTCTGTCCATACAAATTACAAAAAAGCTGAAAATTTACCAAAAGGACAAAAACAATGTTTTTTAATTGCCGGTGGCAGTTCTGTTCATGTAGCCTACATTCTTACGAGAAATACAACAAAACTTTCAAAATACAACAAGCACACAGCAATTCTACCCATAGTACCCAAACAGGATATGCTTGAATCTCTGAACCACCAGAGTTAACTGCTACTCAAACTGATGAACAATCTTTGGCACAACTGCTGCGCTGGAATTCGTCTTGTGGAAAAACGTTTAAAGCCCATTGGGTGCATTACCGTCTGTCACCCTACAAAAGATGCACACTACAACAGCCAATCACTGTTCAACATCAGATGACTACTGTGCACCATTGCCGATGTGGCAGTGAGATTCCCTCTGTGTGCCAACTATGGCACGTATGCCAGGGGTTGCGACCCTTGATTTAGTATGTAGAAACTGTTTGCCCAAAAAAAAACACAAAAATTATCCCACATGTAATTCTGCATACTGAGTGGACTCAATACAGAGCAATGGGCTGTATTAAATTTTCAAATAATTTGCAGCAGATTGTGATTGGTGTATTCACACTATAAAATCTCTATCTTTCTGCAGAACCTGTCGTTTTTCCTCAGCCCCCCACCGGCTACCTGGGGCCAGCTCTCTGAAGTGCTCAGCTGGCAGTTCTCCTCTATCACCAAGCGCGGCCTCAACAAAGAGCAGCTAAGCATGCTGGGAGACAAGCTCCTGGGTGAGTCAGCAGACGCCCTCTCTATGCTGCCAGTAGGCCCAAGTGTTGGCAATGTCAGGGCCATTTATTCACATTGGCCAACAGGGAAGAAATCTTTCTACATTGGACTGAAAGACTGAAAGTCACTTTTTAATGACTGGCAGTTTAGTGATTATAAATTTTAACAAGCCTCACCTATAATAAAACAGATGAAAATCAAATTCAAATATAAAATGTAAATGTAAAAACTATCATGACCACTGTCAATTGCAACAGGTGCTTCAGGCCCTTTTTACACGTGTATAGATATTTTTATAAATGGATGTTTTTCTATCTGTTTATTTTTTCTTTTATTGCGTTTACACGTATCTGGATCTGAATCCAGAAAATACAGCATTTTGAAAAATCTGAACTTTGTGGGCGATTTAAAAAAAATTATCTGTTTGGATAAATGGATAAAAAAATATTTGCTCATAAAAATATCTACATACATGTAAACAGGGCCTCATATTGACACAATTCTGTGACTAGAGACAAATCAATTATTACAAAAGAACATCATGAAAAAGGAAAGTAGAAGTAGCTTAGCTTTATTCTAAAGAATGTTTGTTTCAAGTTAAAGTTCTGCTTTGTTGCAAACTATTGGTTTATCACTAGGAACCACAAAACGGTAACAAATTCAAAATTACTCACATTTGACTTCTCGTTTTGGCAAGTAGCCGTGTAAAAAGCAGAATAATGTATCGTTATCATGTTTGCCCTTATTATTGTAAACAATACATTATCTTTTAGAATGGAATAGAATAGAATAGAATAAAATAAGCCTCTGAACAGTGTTTTATGAAAAAAAAAATTGTGTGTTGACAGCAACCATGTACTAATTGCATCCCTGACAGTTCTCCCAAGAGATAATAAATCAGTTGAGAGATTGCATATCAGTTCTAATGTTTTAATAGGCATACATTTCCTCCACATGTGGCTAACCCAATTAACAAATCAGCTAAATGGTACCAGTTACAGTAAATGGAGAGTCCCTTTGCCCTGTACTTTCATGAGGTATGCTAATGTGAAAGTGTAGAAAAATATGTGTGGCTAATTGAAGGCTTGCTGACAACAGTTTTCCACCACTACTGAATTGTTGCTCCACTGGAAAAAAAAATGTATGCGGTCATTAAGATAAATAACCTACCAATCGTTGGGTATTGACATGATGACTCATATTTCATTCTGTGGGCAATTAAATCAAGATAGTAGAGACCTAAAGTACCATAACAGCCATTAAAATGCATAAAAAAAACATCCTGGAGATAAGAGGCAAATCATGAGACATTTTGAGTAATATACTAAACCATTCTGCATTTGACAAGTTATAGCTAATTATTAATTAATTTAATGAATAATGGATGATTTTGCCCTAGTTCATTGAGGTTAAAGATTTTGTAGTATTTGACATTGTGAAGTGTTTTGGGCATGGCAGACAGTGAATTCCAATCATGTGAAACCTTTATCTGATCGCAGAAACACACACACACACACACACACACACATACTCCACACCTTTTCCAATTTACATGGCTCAGTGACAGTACTGGGAAGTAACATATTACTGAGTAAAAACGAAAAAAATTAGTTTGCATTTCTTGTAATTGACTATGTAGTCAGGGTCAGGGGATGACTGGCATCCCAGGGCCATGGACAGCTTCTGAGCCAAATATGCTTATTCTCAGCTTTCTAACGGGCAAACTAGTGAATGCTGAGTAGTTCCACAGGTGACATCGACCCTCAGCAGGCTACTAACCAGACCAGGTATGTCTAAACCAACAGGTCGGGAAGCAGGTGGCATCCCTGAGGGCCTGGTTCCATGGACAAAGTTCTGTAAGGTGGGTAGTGACTCGCACTCAGGTTTGCAACACTGGCAGCAGGTCAGGTTCTGCTTTTATTGGCTACAGATGACTAGCGGCTTTCACTTCTGTCCTAGGCAAGGAATGTGAAACTCAGTGAAGAAGGGAAGGAACACAATACTGGCAGAACAATACGCTCTTGTATAGAGTCTAATGCCATACTTAGGAAAATGAGGAAGCTTTCTGTGTGTGTTTGTGTATCTTTGCATATAAGTATGTTTATTCTTAACAATGTTTGCTGTGAATGTTTGTCTTTCCACCCCACCGCACCACACACACATATACAGTACTGAGAGCATTAACAAACAAGTTCTACTTTTGTCCTCACTGTGTCTGTAACAAACCCCTGTGTTTACTTTCTCCATAGCTTATTGACCATAGAAATTGCAGTAGGGATGAAGGAACCCTAAAAGATATGTTTCTTTTTGCCATGTGTGCTCTATAGAACCACCCTGATGGAAGCAACTCAAACTCAGGGTAGAGGGGGTGGGTTTCATCATCTAAAATGCCCATTGCTTTCTTATATACAGTAACATTACAGAGGCCATCTAATGTTTTTTTGTGGTTGGTCTATAATCCTCTTTGCTGTCTTGGTAATTCTAGTCTGCTTGTTGCTGTTGCACGAGGTCAAGTATCGATACCAGACAGAGATATTATAGACTAAAATGCTCTCCATGAGGCTGGTGTATACTTTCTCAAGAGTGTCATGCCTAAATCCAAATCCCTTCAGTTTCCTAATAAAAAACAGTTTAATTAAAGCTCAGTTTGTCATCTATAAGTGTCCCCAAGTGCTTAAAACAAGTAACACTTTCCACTTCTTCATTGCTCAATAGCAATATACAAGAACACCTGACTATGGCATGGCACAAAAAGTGAATGTATATTTTTATATAAATAAGTGTTTTGTAATCTGTCTGTTTGTCTATCCAGTCAGGTGACAGAGGATTTTCTTTTTGGGTGTGGATGGACTCCATTTTGGAACTGATAAAGAAGCACTTGCTCAACCTGTGGAATGATGGGTAAGGACATCTCTGGCTCTGTGACACACACACACACACACACACACACACACACACACACACACACACACAACTAAATCAGAGACAAAACCTAAAGTAAATGTACCATAGTAAAAGCAGAACTCAAAGATATCAGGCTTCCAATTTCAGCCCAATTGATGTGTGTCATAGAGATATGAATCAATACATTCTTATATGGATGCTGTGTTGCTCATTATCCCTTAGCTATGTGTATCAGAATGTTTCTCCATGTGAGCTGCTTGGCACTGCAGCTAGAAGCTATAAAAATGATAGGTGAAATCTTGGTAAATGCCATCCCTTGTGTATCTGTGTGTGTGTGTGTGTGTGTGTGTGTGTGTGTTTTGGGTGTGTCCTTGACCCAGGTGCATCATGGGATTTGTGAGTAAGGAGCGTGAGAAGTCGCTGCTGAAAGACAAGCAACCAGGAACCTTCCTGCTGCGCTTCAGTGAGAGCAGCAAAGATGGAGCCATTACTTTTACTTGGGTGGAGCACACAATCTCTGGTGAGGGAGTGTGTGTGTGTGTGTGTGTGTGTGCGTGTGTGTGTTTGTGTGTGTGTGTGCGAGAGAGAGAGAAGAAAGATTACGTTATCTGTAAGAGTATGTCTCTAAACTTAAACTCTGTGTGTGTGTGTGTCTGTCTGTCTGTCTGTCTGTCTGTCTGTGTTGTTTGCACAGACGGGCCAAAGGTCCATGCAGTGGAGCCTTACACAAAGAAAGAGCTGGCAGCCATTGCTTTTCCAGACATCCTGCGGAACTATAAAGTTATGGCTGCCAACAACCTACCAATCAACCCTTTAATGTTTCTCTATCCTGAGACCCCCAAGGACAGCGCCTTTGGACGCTACTACAGTCGACCCATAGAGGGTAGGGGATTTACGGAAATATGCACACACAAACACCCTTCCAGTGTTGACACACATACACACAGACTTTAATAAAACATGTAGCATTAACACACTACATTCCATATTATCGCAGAGGAACGCTCAGAGCCAATGGACGTTGAGGATTCACCGTTGCCAAGTCCATACATACGCAAAGAACTTATCTCAGTGACTGTGTAAGTATGCTGTGTGTGTGAGTGTATGTATGTTTTGGGCTTCCTCACAATGTCACCCTGACTGGTCAGACGTACACTTAGTTTGCCGATATTCAGTGCAGTACAATGCATGGGGTGTAGAGGCCCAAAGTATGTAGAAAGGTGGGATATGTCTTGTGGGTGAAGGAGGAATTCTTCCTGTTATTTCAGGTGTGGAAGGCATGGAGATTTTAGAAATTTATAGTTTAGGGGGTTAAATGGGTTTAATAGTAAAGGCCAAAAAATGTAGAGCTCTCATGAAGACCTATGCTTAATTTTTGTACATGATACAGGACTTGGTATTGGTCAAATTGGGCTCACTGTATTTCTTTGAATTTTGATGAATGGGTTTCACGGTCCAAAATGTTAATTATGAAACTGAAAACCTATGAGAAAGACAGTTATATACATATATACCGTAATATATTATGAATATGTATACACAAATTTATATAATTACAATTTGTGGGACATGTTCAGGTAGTTTAGTTAGTGATGATTTTTGCCTCATTCCTTGGATTAAATGAGCTGTATGGACCTGTAGATGAGGCGTAATCAAACTATATGACAGCAACTATAAATTACTCTTGTTACCCTAAGATGTTGTGAGAAATGAGTTTTCCCAGTTCTAACTCTCTCCTCTGCTCCTCTCATAGAGAGGAACCTAGACTGCAGGGGTCTATCAGTTTACCTGTAAGCCCGGCAGAGTATCATGAATACTCTAATATGCTCTCAGAAGACATCGACAATTTGGTAGGTACCACTGACTTTGTACTGTCTGAAAATTAGTTTTATAGCACAAGGAGCACAGGTAACTGAATGTGTTCATTTGATAGACACAGAACTCTGACAAGTAAGGATTACCTGAGAAAAGCATCTGAATAATGATTCCATTGACATCTGGCAATGAATCTGATTAGATAGATCTCAAAGGTTTTGCATGTTACATTGGACCGTCTGAATACTGTATACCTGGTATCTGATGTTTTATGATGGACAGATTTATGCAATATCTGCACATATCCCTTTCAGTCGGGTCCACTGAAAAAGACTCTTTATTCAGTTTATTCTCACTATCTCTGGCAGTAAAACCAAAGGTCAATGACTACTGACCCAGATAGAGCAACATAATACGTTACAATAGGAGCAAACGTGAATAGTTACAGTCTGCATAAGTGGGAGTTGCCACATGGTGTCATAATATAAACTTTCCAATGATCTTCTCTATCAGTGTATGAGGGCTCGACTCTGGTCTGCATAAAGGGGGATTTTCCCACCTCCCCCTTGTGAAATAGAACATGGAACTTAACAGATGTTGTGTCTTTCGCTCGGCTTTGACCTTCTCGGGTATAACTGTTCTGGGACCACCCTCCTCTTCGATGTACATAAATAGGAAAGCCTGACTAAATAACTCCGCTTACTTTACCAAATATTGAGATTCCATGTAGTCACAGATACTTTTTATCATTCATTTGCAAACAATAGGCTTTATCCTCTTCCCTTAAGGGGAGAGTCATAAAGATTTGATACTATATCTTAACCAGTTTGTAACCCTGTCTTCAAGAGATGGATCAACGGCTTGGCAAATGGTCAAGACTTTGAAATAAATGGGGGGAGTTCCACTGTGTTGAATAAAAATAGACTAATTTCTCAGTTCTCATTTTATTAAAAACATATATTCGTACTCTTGGAAAAACTCTCTATTCTCTCTTCTCTAAACAAACGGAGACACATTTCCTCTAGATTTCCTTTAAAATCCCATGTGGGAGTTTCTTTTGAGTCAACCACATGACCTTTCTTTGGTTTCTATCAGTCATGTACTAATAACTGGTCTAACAACTGGAGAATCTTCTCACTCAGTGGACTGCTTTGCTCTGCTCTAGAGGAGTCAATTTCATGTTATTACACTGTACTCTTTACCCTTTTAAGCGTGACAAGAAACAGACATATACAAAATTATTATTTTTAAAAAGTATTATATGCAATAGTAAACTGTTAGTAATGACTGCCATACTGCACCATCTATGCTTGAGGATGACCATATCTGTGGTATGTCTGTGATCTGTTCTTTTTTTCTTTCAGATCAGTGATGTATTGTACCACTAACACATTGAGCCTGGGCAGTCTGTCCAGCCGAGCATCTATACCACACTCTACTCAGTCTGTCTCTTTGAGAATCTGGTTCAAGTGGACAACCTACAATGGTACAACAATGGAAATGTATATAAACCACTCATCATAAGAATCATCCGTCTCGATGTGAAAGTGCTTTAACTGGCTTAGGAAAAACCAAGGAATTTTAATGTGACTGTTGCGTTGTGTAATATTATAGCAAGTGCTACAATACTTATTTTTGCACTGCATTTGCATATCAACCCCCTCCAACACACACATACTAAAAAACACACACACACACACATTTGTCAGTTGTATTTGAAGAGTTTTGGTTTATTTAACATTTTTTCTTTGTGTCATTAAAATAAATACTGTATGTTATACTGCATATTTATGCTTGTAATAATTGCTGAGCTCCAAACACCTCTACAACCTCATACACAGAAAAGGACACCATTATCCCCGCCACCTATAAGACACATTTTACATTCAGGACTGTTTGAAGACTATAGGCTAGGTAGCACCTACGCGCACAAACACAAGTGGTGAAAGACAGACATGCCTGTTGCTCTTGATGGTGCATCATGTTTGACAATGCTTAAAGGCAGAGTCCACAATTTGGTTTGTGTTTAACTTAAAGTTTTTGATATTTGAGTACAACAGCCAATCATACTACAGCCCTGTCTTCCATGCTTTTAAAGCATTGGGTTGATGATAGACCGGAAACATTGATGACTCTGCCTGAGCCCCCACTGTGTGCAAACACCTGGGCCAACTGCTCTGCCTATAGCTTAGCCACTTTAAGCTTTAAGTTTAGCTAGTCAACACATTTACAGTAAAACCATGTTAAAGCCAGTACAAAAAGTGGTGGGCTAGTGACAGTAATCAGCCCCAGAATTTTTTGTTGTTGTTGAGTGCAAACACAGAAGGGATATCAAGAGGACAGTGATAAGCTTTTAGTTTATGTGATGAGACTCAGGGACTGTGCTTTTAAATTAGCCAAATGAAACCCCTCATCATTTGCGTACTTTATTACTCATCAGTCTTAGTTTATTTACGCAAAAGCTTCTCATCTTCTCAGTAAAACTGCTCACACTTATGCCCTACACTTTGATGCACTTCCAGCTAACTATAGTTTTGTTACCCGGGTAGGATGTATTAACAGAAGTGGTAACTGGTATCGGCCAAGTTGTAGTTGTAGGATGGCTATATCCTCATTTCTCAGAAATGAAGTCAAAAACAATGACATCATTTGCTTGTAGTGGCTTGCTAGACCAGCTACGCCCCAGAGCGTTGCATCACATGACATGACATGACATCACAGCACACACGATCACAACAAGCACACAGTTGACAACACAGGGCTTTAGATGCAGCCACAGCAGAGAACCTTGAGAAATTAACCTGAACTTCGCATCATTATGCCACCAAATGTCTCACATCACCACACTAACTGTGGGCTGAGCTTTGGTGGGAAATTGGGATAAACTATGGGGATTAACAGAATTAGTATTAGCATGTTTTCATTCGGCTTTTCAAAGTAGCAATAGAGTAGAAGCTTTCATTACCACAGTGTACTCTGTAGGTGCCACTGAAGGTGAGTTGAAAATGTCTGAGGGAGGTGCTTAAGTTTGGGGTCAGTCTTGAAATGAAAACCTTGTTGGTGAAGTCATCAGTGGTGGTTTCTGACACCCACCAAGCCAAAAGTTTTACTGAGGGCCTCCAGACAGTGAGCAGTGCTTTAGAGCCACTGGGTTTTGTGAGACAACTGTGGACCCTTGGACCTAGTGTTCTAGCTCTCATGGTGATCTAAGGCCTGGTCCTGGTGTTCTGACTATCATGGTGTTCTAAGGAATGGTCCTGGTGGTCTAACTGTTCTGGTGATCTAACCGCTGGTCCGGGGGGTCTAACTATACTAATGATCCAATGCTTGATCCAACCCCTGATAGCCTTTCCAAAAAAGCTTCAGATGCATTACTTATGATGGGAAATTATGAATTATTCCCCTGTTTGGTTTAATCCTTAAAACACAGAATATGCAGCTTACATCATACTGTAGGTTTACAAAATAAGCAGTACAAAAATACTTGTCAAATACTTAACACACATTGCTTTTAAGACCCAAAGAGTTCTTAATGCTAACTCTGTTCAGGCCAAAGCTATGCTTACAGTATACGAAACAACGAAAGCGAATATCAAGAGTTTTAGTAAATACATATGTGCAGATTACTCTATGCCCAAGTGGTTTATGGGAATTATTTATTTCTTCATTTCCTGTACACAATTCTTCCTGTTCACCCCCATGAACTACAAGAGAAAAAATAAAACAGATTGTACTGCATATTTCCTTTCAGAGAGTAACAAGTTGGGCCCTGTCCTAGTGTTTAATAGTGAGAACTGGGTGTACTCAGGTCAAACACAAGCCTGTTTCCACTACTTGGGAAATATAGACTTAGTTACTTAAGTTAAAATAGACTTAGTATGTCTCAAAATATTGACTTAGTATAAAAAAGTGACTTGGTGTTTAACCATTTATTTCTAAGTGCAGGAAGAGGCTTAAAATACTTTTGCCCCCGTAAGGGAACTGTTACCGTTCTGTGTGCATGTGTTTCCATTTTGGTTTTTTATTTTTAAGATGTTGTGACTTGCTATGACAATACACACTCACTAGTGGAAACTGACGAGCACACAGAGACAAGTTGGAGAATACCGAAAGAGAAAGCACCACGAGTGCACAGAGAAAAAGAGAAGATGTCAAAGTGACAAGACACCCTCAAGCAACACTTTCACACCAAGCTCACATCACCTCAACGATACTTCAGACAGAAAACAAAAGCGACTGAACGCCTTGATAGATATTGGGTTGTTTGAAAAAAAAAACAAGCTTCCCAGACTATTAAAGACTGATTTACAGTATTACAGCAGGCCGTCCAGGTTGTTCTCGTGTGTATCCTTTGAGGGCTCCTTGCTCTGGGGGCTGTATTTGTTTTGATGCTCTTGCAGAAGTGTCACCACATCATGGTGGCCAAAGTGGGCTGCCTCGTCCAGGGGAGTGTTGCCCCATCTGCACCACAGAACATCACACAGGAGTTCAGAATAAGTGCGCACACACACACACAAACACACACACACACACACAAACAGGAGTTAATACAGATCAGAATAAACACACACACACATACACACAAAGGAGTTAGTACACATCAAAATAAGCATACACACACACACACACACACACACACACACACACACACACACACACACACACACACACACACACACACACACACAGTGATGAGGTATTACCTGTCCTTGGGCACAGGGTTCACCTTGCATGCCTCCAGAAGAAAGCGCACCACTTCAAGGTGTCCTGACGCAGCAAAAAAATTACAAACTAGTTCAGTCAAACAGGAACTGAAGGAGGAACAAACACACACACACACACACACACACACACACACACACACACACACACACACACACACACACACACAGTTTCGGTCCCATAAACACCAATAGCCACAAATACATGAAGGGACACGCAAGATCTAGTCTGCATGAGCTCAATGATTCATTCAGGTAATGGCATATAAAATCAGCAATGCTGCAAAGACCACAACACAAGCCCTGTGGTAGGTTGCGGACTTGGCAGAGTCAGTCAGTGAGGAAAAACACCAGTTCCTGTTATGCTGTGCAGTTGGCACAGTGCTTCTGTTTGATGTCAACATCCACATGCAGTCACACACACACACACGCACACATGCAATGGACATAGCGCCCGCAAAGACCAAACATGGTCCTGTCTCTCCATAGTAACGTATTGTATCTCACCGTGTTAGGAAAAGCAAAACTAATGGCATGCCAGTGTTCCGTGAGATGTCAGATCCACTCCAAACTTTGGTGGGTTGTTCAATAGCCCAAAAGCACTGAGTTTTGTGACAATCAGGCCACTTGTTTTTGCGTAATGTATTTACAAACTAATCAAGAAATGGACAAAGTGTTTTATTGGGTGGTGATTAGACACACACACACACTGCAGAACACACACACAAACACACACACACACACACACACACAAGCACTCATGTTCCTTATCTTCCAAACATTCACTCCTATCTTTGTTTCATGGGAACACTAAAAGTCACAAACAGGCAGACAAACAAGCCGATCTTTACATGCTCTGTATGGTTTTATTTTAAAAAAAGAAATAATTCAATCTGTGGACTGTGTTTCTGTCATACCAAATCAGAATTTGTACTGTAACCAAAAAAAATCATTTTTTAAACTTTGTTAAATATTTTTCACCAGTTTGCTGACATGCGTACTGTATTCTCAGCAATCACATAGTGTCACATTACATTGTAAATCCAATGTCAATCACAAGAGGACGCTATGAACTACAGTGGCTGTAGCAACTCTAAAACAGAAGTGCAGCGTCAAACCAAAAGTCCTTCCTCCTATTGCAGTAAAATATCTCTGATCAAACTGCTTAGAGGACGTTGAGCTGTTCAACTGGTTTAGTCGTTTTCTGAAAAACATTCCATTTACCTGAACCGTAGGTAAATCAACTAACTGAAGTGTGCCGTTTGTTAGTGACTATACAAACACAGACAAATGCACAGGCAAATCAGATGGCAAATCAAACTGGTTGGTTGTGTGTGTGTGTGTGTGTGTGTGTGTGTGTGTGTGAGAGAATGATGGTGACTGTGTGTGTGTGTGTGTGTGTGTGTGAGCGTGTGTGTGCGCATGTGTGTATGTATATGAGTGTGTACATGAGTGAGCATGTGTGCATGTGTGAGTGTGCCTGGCCATGTCTCTGTGTGAGTGTGCGTGTGTGCATGCGTGTGTGTGTGAGTGTGTTTTCCGGAGTCTGAGTGGATTCTCACGATGGCCCACTGATCCGGCTCACCTTCTGCTGCAGCCACATGCAGAGCTGTCCGAGAGTCATAGTCCCTCTGCTCCATGTCCATAGAGGACAATGCAAACCTGCACACACACACACAAACACACACACATACACATACACACAAGCACGCAGGCACACACACACACACGCACACACACACATATTTGATACACTTATTCAGTATTCAGCAAGCATGCACACTTGCACCCATGTGTACACACACACACCTATGCACAGACTATATATTGCTCTTTTCCTCAAGTGTGTGGTGGACAATTATCTAACAGGGGATTCTATATATAAGCCCAGGACACTCTATATAAGCTCAGGATGCTTTTATTTAAACAAAGTTATTAGGATGTTCTCAGTTCTTTTTTTAAAATGTATTTAAAGCAAAATTGATGCAAAAATGTCCCATGCGAGCAAGCCTACCGCCTGAGTGCCGACACGTCCCCAGTGTAGGCAGCGAAGAGGAGGTTGATAACAGACTTCACCTGTAGACAAATAGAGAGAGAGAGTGTTTGGGTAGAGGTGTGTTCTCCATGTGAATGAATACTCATTGGTAGACTGTGCCTCCTTTCAAAGATCCTCACACTGTATGGTGTGAGAGAAAGAAATTATCCCATATGTCTAAACTGACACATCTGAAGTGACAGAAATTTGGGCTAGTTAGTGTAAGTTTTTCTCTCACACATCTCATAAATTCAAAATTTCTATCTGAGGATGCCTGATACACTCACGTTAATAACTCACATCTATATGTTTATCTGGGATTGAGCTAGACATTAATAACTCTGGGATTGAGCTGGACCTGTGAAATGCTCTCATTAGCTAAATCCGTGGTGTTGGAGCAGCCAATAGGAAGGGAGAAACTAAGAGCCAGACGGCTCAAGCGGAGTTGATTCGGTTAATTATGGGGAGAGAAGAAAAACACAGAGTGAGTCATAGCAGGGTGGCTGGGGGCAGGATTAAAAAAACAACATCTAGACACACAAGTTCACAGGCAACCTGTTCAAACGGTGCCATCTATCTACTACCTGATCAATACGCCTTCCTTCCCGAGGCCTGACAGTTGGGCTTTTGAAGGACTACTGTATTGACTTCCAAGGCCACAGTAGTGAGCACTGGGTCGATGTGTGGAGGGGTTCTGGAATATCTTATGAGGACAGTGGGAACTATCCTAGAACTACCAGCTTATATCTACTGACTTCTCTCTCCATGTTACTTACAGTGCTAATAACTATTGGATTAGGTTAATAAATTATATATATATAATTTTTGCATTAGGTGATTAAATTACATATCTTGGATAAGTAATCTCATTTAAAAACCTATTTTATGTTAGCTTTAAGTCAAACAGACAGAATCACTTAGAGTCAGTGCTGCTCTCTACGCACTACCCAAAAACCACCACAAGAGGGAGTCGACCTCATTAAATAACCGGCATCACATATAAATTAAAGGTTTACACACTTGTGTACAGTATATCTACACATCGTCTCCCTGTACTCAGGCATCTTGTCTATGATAACACAATGTAGAAAAAAACTGTCCATTTTCATACTTAAGTTTCTAGTTTCATTACTGCATTATCAGGTCACATTCCGTGTTGGGCTGATTCATATAAAATGATTGCTAATCTTGTATTTCAGAAGTTAATAAAGTAAGGAGGTCAGATGAGACAAGACGAAAAGTAAATGATTATAATGTATGAAGACCAGCAAGTGTCAGTGCATATCAGCATAATTCAGTGCAAACATTTCTTTGTAAATCTCAAGCGGACAAACCTTACGAGGGAAGACTGAACAGGGACTTCTAATGGTTAGACCTGAAACAGCTCACAGGTAGGGATCATCACAGATTCAAACGGGCAAGGCGCAAATTGCTGTCTCATGCAAGGCCACAATATTACACACACACACACACACACACACACACACACACACACACACACACACACACACACACACAAACGCCTAGCGCACAATGGGCTCAGTCAGTTAGTGCACAAGCTGAGAGCGCGAGTTTCAAAAGGGCAGGAGTGGCAAGAAGAGATGTAGGATGTAGACTAGATAGGGCACCACATGGCAGAGCAGAGCAGAGAAGTTTGCCAAAAAAAGGACAATTCTACGGAAAATGAACTTTTGTCACTTTCATAACGCCAATAAAATGCAACAGTATGGTATGATGTAAATGACTCCATGGAATTTGAGCATTTGCTATTGTTGGCTGTGTGACTTGCATGAAAAAAAAATGTACAAAGTATTTCATGTAATCATTGACATCATACAAATTCCAAGGCATTTTATTGACGTTATGGACGTGACAATAAGTCAATTGCCCAAATAATCAAGTCACCAGAAAACAAAGAGAAACACATAGCCTCTGTAGACTTAGCCAAACATAGCCAAAGTAGACTTAAAGTTAATGATGGTACAAGGGGAGTGTTTTATACACCTGGAGTTAATAGAGTAACCCAGAGTTAATGGCAGTATGCGCGATAGAGAGCGATAGGCAACACTTTTTAGACACTGGTAAGTAACCAGGGGTCTGTTTCCCAAAACCATAATTGCTAACTAAGTTAGCTATTTTGTTAGTTGAAATGCAATTGGCCATTGCAAACTAACTACTGTAAGTTGCTAACTGATTAGCTATTTTGCTAAGTAATGTAAGTTGCTAACTCATTAGCAAGGTTTTGGGATTTGGACACCAGGACTTAAACTGGGCGATTTTAGTTCCTTCCATGTTATTGGTGTGCATAGGGTTAGTTTACACTCTGAATATCACATGTAGAAACACTGTTACAGCAAAGTCATAATTTACAAGACAAATGCCCACTTAATCTAAATAAAACACCATCTGCACTTGGTACACAACAATTATGTCTGTGGGAAGAGAAGGAGCACTTTGTTGGAAAAAAGAGACAAAAACATTAAAAATAAAAATATACATAATGAGATATAAAAGTATAACAACGGGCTACCAATAAGTCACCGTGAAATGTTGTTTCTGACCACTACATGCTTCCTATCTCATAAGAATAATGGACTGCAACAAGCACACACACACATACAGAATTAGACAGACAAATGGAGTGAGAAAATAGAAATATATTGAAATAGAGAAACAGAGAATACAAATAGAAGAGTGAGAAGACATTCAGCACTAAGACAGAAAGCAGGAAAGAGAGAGAGCGAGAGGTGAAACATCTGTACCAGGAGAAAGAGTTCAGCAGCAAACATAATGAGTCAGTGACAGCTCAGACACACACACACACACACATAATAAACAAAACAATAGCAGCCTTCTGAACCCACAGACACGTATTGAGGTCTATAGACACATGGGGTTGAGGACAAAGCCGTCTGGGAACGGGATGTCAACACAGACAGCATGTGATCGGTGAGAATAGCACACACACACACACACACACACTGGGCGTGTGTTTTCACAGAGCCAGCTACTGGGATGCACACTGTGGCGAAGTGTCAAAAGTGAAAATGCATTATAAAACAGTTATGACAAACATACCCCAAACCCATCCTCCCTCACACACAAACACAGCCGTTTATGATCATCCCACCTCACTCAGCCCTCCACTACAGGAAAAGTAAAGAAACAAAAACTTACATCGGACAAGCACAACTTGTCAAGGTTATATAACCCTGTGACAATTGAAAATTTTTTTTTTATTATTGTGGTTATTTATCTAAAAATATTTTCAAGTACAAAAACTGAAAATCATGTCCAGATGGTCTAATAGACAATAGTAATAATAGTAATAATAATCTATTAGTAAAACGCACAAATCCTAGTGGGTTAAACCTTGACAAGCGGTAGAGTGGAAAAACAACAAGCAACAAAATGAGCAGTGAGATGAACACAAGCAGATGTAATCAGAGCTTGCATCCATCACATGGTTTACAGTCGCAAGCACAGGCCCCTCATCACCATGGAGGTCCTTGATACACCGCATGACAAAGCAAGCTCTACTCACCCACTGTAAGTCACCACAACAATGAGAAGAAAAGAAGTTTGAAAATAAACAAAAAGATGAGGACAACTGGACATATGATGTTTTTGTTGTTGCTGTTGTTTTTCATAAAGCTCTGACTCTTTAGCACAATAATGGCTCTGAGATAAGACTAAAAGAAACATCACATCACCAACAAGACACATGACTGTTATGAGGGAAAATGGCTAAACATATAGTATAGGACCATTTTCTTCCATTTTTGTTTTCCATGATGCTCAAAGAACTATGTGCTACGGCAAGGCATTTCCAATTGAATTTAAACCAGGCATCTTATTAATTTGATAAACATGTGCTTGCAAGAAAGCTCAAGCTTAGCAGAAACAGCATGATAACAAGTGTTTTTAAGCAATGACAGCCTTATGAGGTTGTATAAAACATACATCTCTCTACTGGATTGTAAAATGTGCTTGTTATTTCCTAAATATGATATTGTTTTCGTTGGTTAGTAACCATCTTTAAATTTCACATCGAAGTCGCTTTGAATGTGTTTGAATTTTTGAATGTGTTTTTCTCTTTTAGATTCAAGTGCTCTCCCGTCTATGCAAAGACAACAGAGCCTTAGATTATGAAAGACAGGCATACTGAGGCACAATGGAGACATACAGAAACACAAGAAATAATCCTTATAATAAACAAAGTAGTGGGATTAAAATAAATTTATTAACTGATACAAAAAGTAGCATACCAGAGGGACAGCAAAAGGTAAAATTGAGAGAAATGCATACACAGAAAACATAAAACAGTCATCAGAATGTTTGGAAACCAATACATTAAACCCATCAGAGAAAACATCTCTAAAAGTGCCGCATTCAAAAACCACCTCTATCAACCTGAATTGGGCAGCAGTCACATTTCTGGGAGAAGGAAGCAAGGATGGGCAAAAGTTTTAAGCTCTGCATTTAAGTATTTTTTCTCAATGCTTTTCACACTTTTCACTCCCATTTACGCACTTTCTCTGAGTGTCTATGCTTTTCTAACCTGAGTCCATGAGACCAATTTTTCAAAAACCATTTAATCTGGATCGAAGTGGATTTGGATTTGGGGATGGAAATCCCATGTTTCGCTACCTGTGATCAGGGCTCAGTTGTTCAAATGTAATCTTGATTACACAGCAAAATATGGGATCTCACTTCGGATCCAGTCTTAACTGCTTTTAAAAACTGGGCTTTGGAGACTAGCTAGTAACTGTGCTGCTGTAACTGTTGTAGGACCTAAGCTACGGGTCCATTCACCTGGGGCATATTAAAGCATATTAAAGCTTCCAGTTCCAGCACAAGGAGGCAGCCCCCTGGTTAAAAGCATTGGCTGTTCACTTGTGGTGATCTTTGTCAGCTGAGGACTGAGGATGATACACATACACAACCTCACTATTCCACCTCACTATCAAGCTTTTGACTGCTCACACCACATTCACAAACAATCAATCAATCAACCAATCAAACAAACAAACAAAACAATCAGAACTTCAAGTGTCAGCCCCAATCAGCATAATGAAAATGTCATTCAGACAGTGCATGACCCCACAACAGATATGGTCTACTTGAAGGGTAAATGTCCTTGTGAGTTATGTCTTATCTGGACACTTTCTAACAATAATATTGTGAGAACGGTTACGAGTAACAGTGTTTTCGCTTAAAATCAAAGCGAAGGGGAAAAAAAGGAAGATACCAAAGCCAACAGTTCCACAGAACCACAGAGAGTCTTTCTATCACTGAACAACTGAAAAAAAAAAAGACAGTCTTGAGCACCAACCTGATACGACACGACTGTACATCCAATGAACTGATAGCATCTGATAAAGAGCAGCATTTATAATTAGCAATATCTAAGGCTTTGGGGTATTTTTTTTTAAAATGTGCAAAGGAAGAACCAGCTCAGATCACACTGCGGAGCTAACATTTTAAAAAGATGTGGGGGAAAGGGAGGGCAGAGAGGAGGAGGAAGAGAAGAAGAGAAAGAGGAAGTGAAGGAGAAGGAGCAGGAGAAAGAGGAGGAGGAGGAAGACACAGAGGAAGAGGAACATTATGAAACGGAACGCTTTTGAAGTGTGAATCCCACAGGATTCTGAGGCTGACGCTGCAGACGGGGTGTTAACGGCACATCTTCCACTAGAGTACAGCTAAACGGCTCAATCTTTAATCTCATAACTTTTTTTTTTCAGAAATACTGCCAGAACCAGTAATATTTCACCGGGCCGTGTTTGCAGCATGTTTTTTCACGGCACTTAAGGTACATCATGACCTGACTGAAGTTAGTGTCCTTGTTAAACAGGCAGTCTGTGTGCTGTACACCACCCTTTAGTCACTGCACTACAAAAACGCATGACCTATTGAGATGATCTGCTCAGTGATGGGCTAAGCTAACAAGGGTAGGTTAAGGGAGTCTGTGTATATGTGCGTGTGTGAGTGCAGCGAGATGGTCAGTGTGCTCGTAAAAGCGCATACGTCAGTAGATCAGTACAAGCTGAAGGTCACTTACTGTACGTCACACTGCGTCACCTCCAGACAGGCTGCCGTGCTTTACTCTCTCACTGAGTAAATACACACACACACACATACATACATGCACACACTGCACAGAAACACAGTGGTGTGATCAACACTGTCAACAGGGTGCACATGTGTGTGTGTGTGTGTGTGTGTGTGTGTGTGTGAGTGTGTTGTCTGTGTCCTAACATGGCTCCAGATTTCTTTAAGGGTGTTGTATGAAGATACAACACAGTTAAAATGCAGGAAGGATCTTCCACACAAGAGCACCTCAAAAACCCTAAATCCCTACCTAACACTCATAACTGAAATACTCACAGGTGGAGGATAATGAAACTATGATTTAAAAAAACAAAACAAAACAAAAAAAAATATGATAAAAAAAACACACACAAAAAGCATTTTGACATTCTATGTACTTAAACAAACTAACACTGAATAGATCTTTACAGTTTATAATTCTCTGGCCACCCAAACCCAGCTTTAAGATAACAGGAATAAAATAAAATAACAGGAGTAAAATATATGAAAAAGACAGAAAAAAACAGAATCCTTTGCCTTGGTTATCTAAACAAACATATTCACAGATGTGATGTGACAGAGATGTGAAGCAAAGCAGACCTGTGATGGTAACATCCTCTACTAGTAACTCCTCATCTAGTTAAGAGACGGCTGCCTGGGGCTGCCACCATCTACAGAGTAGGATGCCTTAAACAACCCACAGAAGAAGAGAGCACGAGCGAGAGAGAGAGAGAGATAGAGAGAGGGAGAGAGAGAGAGAGAGAGCGAGAGAGAGAATCTGCAGGGGTGCAAGGAAAGAATAATACAACAATACAGCATTTTTTTCCCAACAATCCATCAAGCTTTGTGGAAATTAAATACTCTTCTGAATAACTTACTCCATATAAATATATACTGACGTCTGTTATGTTTAGACACTGCATTACAACAAGTGTGCAGTGAACAGGTCCTTTTCATGTTTTTTTTTTCTTTATCTTTCTTCTCGTTTTGCTCTTGTTTTGCATGTTATATTTTAGTTGCGTTCTCCGACGCTCTCCATCCTATAGACTACAGTGGTGGAGCTGTCCTCGTTGGACTCAGTAGGGGAGACCTTTTTCCACAGTGTGTCTTTGAGAGCCAACTCCTGCTGCAGGCTCTCGTAATCCATGGGCCCGAAGTTGTGCTGCTGCTTTAGGTGACACGGGTGGGGCATGGGAGGGGGGAGAACACGTTAGTTTCCCTTTCTGTTTTCGCTTTGTCCACACCGCTACTGGGGGTAGCTGTATGTGTGTGTGTGTGTGTGTGTGTGTGTGTGTGTGTATGTTTCACTTTTTTTGTTGTGTGTGTCTATGTGTGAGTTTTATGGTGTGTGTGTGTGTGTGTGTGTGTGTGTATTTGTGTATTTGTTTCACTTTTTTGTGTATGTGTCTATGTGTGAGCTTTATGGTATGTGTGTCTGTGTGTGTGTGTGTGTGTGTGTGTGTGTGTGTGCGTACCCATGTGTTTGCAGACTTAACAGTGTTTGAATAATTTGAGTTGTAACAACATAAATAAAGAAGTCAGCGTTGTTCCTATCAGTAGACCAAAATCCTATGAATAAGCACACACTGACTGTCTGGTTATCCCCAAGGGGCAAAATAAACAAATAAACAAATAAACAAATAAATAAAAATAAAATGCTAACAATAGGCCTGATCATTTTTGCCTCCGCAATACATCTGAAGCCAGGACTGCTTCTCTGGCACAGTTTGGCACTCGTACACAGAGTTTTATTTGGCTCTGACTAGCAGGCAGTAAATGGCTACATAACTGCAGGCTATTAGGCGGCTGCCTGTTTACTTTAAATCCCCTGCTGACAGAGGATGAATACTGTATTCGTTTTGTTGCCTACCTGGCATAACAAAGTCATGAGAAACAAATAACGGTCGAGGAAATGACTCTCAGATGACATTTCCCTCACATGCAGTGGCATATGCTGAGTGCTTTGAAAAATAAAAACTTATACGATGGGTTGATGCTATAGTTACAGTCTTTTCAACAGAAGCTTTACAGGCACTTTGTAAATGCAGCAACAAGCACATTGATGAATGTAGCATTCACAGATTATCAGATTGCATCTCTGACTTACTACAGTTAACGCTACACATGACACCTAATGTCAGCCAGAAACAAGCTAGACGGCCAGTTCAGATGCAAAGAGCAGGCAAAAACCATACAAATATATTTAAACCCAAGCTTGAGTGCAGCGCCACTGTCAACCACTAGGGGACAGAAGTCAGCAAGAAAAAAAAAGTATGTATATATATATATATTTGGAAAAAAAGACATCATTCAACTCTCTCTGGAAAAAGAAGAAATGTCACCCTGTTCCTTGAGACACCTCAACCACACTCAAGCTCCTACTAAAGGGCACAGGCTGGGCACTGAATGTGCCAACCTGTGTCCATCTACCAGGGGGCAGCGCCTATGGGTAGTAGAGGGTCTAGTCAGGGCAATGTGGAGTGGGGGTGCTGAGGTTTGGGTGTGGGACTTAGTTGTGAACTTAGGTGAAATTGAGACTTACCCGCTGGTCCCCTCCCTCACGACGAGGATCCAGCTTCTTGGCAAAGTGCCTCAGGTTGTCGTAGTTGTGGAAGTTGAACACGGAAACCAGATCCTGAAATGCATGGAGAATGAAGTCAAAATCAGACACGTGGACATAGATCAACAGACAGACAGACAGATAGATAGATAGATGGATAGATGGATAGATAGATAGATAGATAGATAGATAGATAGATAGATAGATAGATAGATAGATAGATAGAAATGTGGACAAAGAGGAGGTGTTCCCAAAGAGAGAGAAAGAACAGGGGGAAAAAGAGAGAGAGAGAGAGAGCATGTGTTTGTCCTCCAAAAGTATCTTGTGGAGTATCTGCTGGTGACAGCCTCCAGTAATTTTGCCCACGTAAAAAACAATGGCCAGCATGCAGTCAGCTGGAGGGGAGGGAACTAGAAGGAACTAGATAAGATTGGAACCAACTCTAACCAAATGTAATCAATTACAGTCTAGAACAATGTGACCCGTTTATTACACATATGCCACCTAAAATATTCACTTACTGTGCAGGCTTTGCCTTACGTGGGTGCTGTGATGCCCTTATTTTAGTACA